>BSBN01001278.1:2400000-3000000 GCA_027924645.1 Cunninghamia lanceolata | reverse complement strand
TCAAGTTTGATCAAAAGTGCTGCAATAGTGATCAGAAGAGCCAAGTCACATAATAGAGGCACAAGGATTATCATAAGCACTTTACGATTGATCAGATGCACTAGACTATCTGTTAGAAATGCATGACTGGTAGAAAAGGTCTAAATGGCTTGTAGACAACTTGTTTTTGGCAAGAGATCAGACAAAAACACAATGGTTGATGATTTTCAAGGGGTATAATGATACGAAAGGCTACTAACCCCCACAAATAAAATGTGACTTGTATAGGTATATCACATGAAAGACATGCCAAACACTCTTGTACAATCCTAAATTTATTCAAGCAAGAAGTGTCATATCCTGTGGACTCACCAGGTGTGACTTATGTTTCCACTAATTAGATAATGGTGATGTCCATGCCCTTGATACCATCTACCATGTTATGAATAGATAGGGAATGCAAGGTCATGTACCACCTTACACCCCTTACCTTGGAGATGAAAGTCTTCCCCAAAGAAAACTCTAGTTTAAATAAAGGGGGTACATTGTGAGCACTTCTCCTCCTAATGGGTAAAAGCACAAAGCTGTGTCACACTTTTATAAAGGAAATGACCAACGCTGATCCAACTTTTAAACTTGAATCACTAAAAAGTGACATATATGTTTTAAATTTTGAAATGATGTAAACTAATAAAATATTTATTTTTTAGTATATTTTATATTTGTATTTTTTGAAAAAAAATAAAAAATTATTTGAATATAGTTTTTAATAAATTGACACTATAATTTAGTTGTTGACAAAATGCTGAAAAATGAAGTTACATGAGACGTCAATCTTTATATAGTAATATTTTTTTTTCTTCAATTTTTTTGTGTGTATTTATAACTTCAAACTTTAGTGCATGTATATATTTTTTTCCAATTTTGATAAATATATTTTTTTAAATAAATAATAAAATGTGTGTGCATTAAAACATAGTTGTTTCTATTCGACGTCAACTTTCTTATTAACTATTTATCTAGAATAGAAAAAAAAATATACCATCTTGATATAGATTCTTTTATCTAGTGCATCATATTTTTTTCAATTTTTTTTTAATAAGTTTTACTATTTTTGCTTGACATGGTAATTGACCTAATGTTTTGTGCTGATAACCTACTTTTAGTAAAAATAGAAAGGAAAATATAAATAATAATTAAACTATTAATATATATATATATATATATATATATATATTTGAAAATTAAACTTATAGATCTACAAAAGGGTACTTTTATATATTTTTTAAAATATTATTTACACTACTAGAAGTTGTTGAAATATCAAGATTTTCAAATAATTTTATTTTTTTGGTAAATTGGCCTCATAGTGGTGCTACATATGCATTGAGCCAACAATTTTAGTTGGAAAAGTTGTGGACATATCTAACTTAGCTAGAATGAATCTTACAAGATCATATGTTTGACCAAAATTGATTTTTAGTTAGAAATACTTAAATTCACTTGTGCTGATAAGTCGGCTGAAAGTGTGACATGGATTTGTGCTTTTACCCTAATGCAACAATCCACCACAAGATATGATAGCTGAATTTCTTAACTAGGATGAACAAAGAGTCTAAGGAGTCCTCAATATACACTAGCTATGATGAGGCACAAGTCTATGAACAATATTCCAAGAAATGTACCACAAATGTCACCAAACCAAGTCTTAATGGATTGAGGGTCTCGGGAATCAATCTGGACTAGTTGTGTTCACCATTGAGGTACAAATTTACTAACATATTATTATCAATGAATAAAAAAATTATAATTAATAAAACAATTTTAAAATAATCTTACAATTTAAAACTTGAAAAGGACCATTTCCCATATGGTGCTAAAAGTAACATTGTTTTGGACTATAATCAAATTTCAAGGCTTCACTATAACATAAAATAGAAATCACAACAATCATGTGATGGGAACAATGATAGGCGTCTCCCTCCTTTGTATACCCTGCTAGAACACATGGTTGAGATCATTCTTAAGGGTGATGAAATCCCTTATCAAGCCTCCTAGAGAGGATACCAAGTACTTTTTATTCTCAAGGTCACATTTCGATGCAAGAGAAGAGCATATGTATTTATCTTGCATCCTTAGGAATGAAAGTAAATAAAGCAAGTAAAATAATTAAATAGTGTTTTTGATCTTCAAGATCACCTTTTGGTGTGACGAGAGAGCATACAGATGAAGTAATTGAAGACATGGAAAACAAGATTAATTCCATTATAAAATCAAAATGTGCAACTAAATTAGTGAGAAATAAAATCTTCATTAATACATCCTGCACTAGATAGTATTAGTAGTTCATATTTTCTCTTTAATCAATGATGAGACAAGCTACAAAATTAGGTTATCTCCGAAAACCAATTTGTTAAATAAAAAATTAGAAATTCCATAATCATAAGCACAAACACAGTAATCAAAAGTGCAACAATTTTAATCAAAAGAAAACTAAAAATTTATCAAATGCACCACAAAAGTAATCAAATATGACATCAAGAGTAATCAGATGCATATGTTATACCTGTCAATAACACCACTATGTTAATCTAATGTACATCTCTACTTATCATATGCACAACTCTGTTCGAATCTGCAAACTAGTAAAAATAATAGAATCATATACGAATTTCTATTAGTCAAAAGTGAACTATTGTTAGTGAATAGATTTGTCACCCAAAAATATCTATATGTTTTTCCCAACTTGAGGTGGCAAACACACTAACAGTTGAACAAGTTGTAAATGAATTTTACAATTTCTCTCTGCATTCTTTTAAAAGGAGCAACTTCCTTTGTATGATAAAACTAAATACACAAGGGTATGCTTTTAACCTGAAAGTAGGAAATGGATTTTCTGAAATATAGTAAAATAAAACGAGTACAAAGCCTCGTAACAATAGTATATCTATAAACTCAAGTATCAAAAAGAAATGAAATCACCACTTGAACACTCACACATAGGAGAAAGTAATTCATAGCAATGGGCTAAATAAAGATCATTCCAGATTCTCAAATACCAATGAGGATATTTATCTGAATAGAGGTTGTATATTCAACATAAGAAGAGCACACAACATAGAAACTGTTACTCAAAGTTTCTAAAAAATTGAAATCCATTCTTCCAAACTTCCACTCATGCATATATGAAAATATTTGAAATTATTTTTAACAACAAATAAAATGATCCATCAACAACTCAAAGTTTGTAGAAAGATCTATATTCTTTCTTCCTAAAGAATAATTTTCTAGAGAGGGAGGAACCCCAGTAAAATGAAATTATCCCCTTTTATAACATTTTATGCCAGACGGGCTCCCCTGATTCTGGATGTTCGAAACTCAATTTAGACAGAGCTTCAAAGGGTAGCCTAGGTCAGGTGGGAGGGGGAGCAGTGGTGAGAGACAATAAGGGTATAGTCATGGGCATCTATGCTAGGAATCTGAGAGTTCAAACATATAACTTCATTGAAGCCTATGCGGCTTACCAAGGTATATGCCTGGCCAAAGACCTAGGGATCAGGAATTTGATTATTGAAGGGGACTCCAAAAATGTCCTAGATATGATAAAGAATAAGGCTACTCCTAATTGGAACATCAAGGACATTATAAACCTTTGCAAAGAGGAACTTAGGCACATGGATAATGTGGAGGTGCAACACATATTTAGAGAAGGTAATTCTAAAGATGATGGGCTTGCTAACATAGGTTGCACCATTAATGATTTGTTAAAATGGAAAATGGGAGAGGACATCCTAGGGAATATTTCTAAACTCATTCATAATGACTAAAGCATTCAATATTAATGCTAAGAATGCCCTAGAGGAGCGCGGGACTACTCACATGAACCAAATCACTCATATGACTAATCACAATCATTTGCAGATATGCTTCATTACCGTCACCATGTTGGTTGGGGACATATTGTTCTCGATTGTTCTCCATACTTTCATATGCAAAACGGGTTGTAGAAATCAAGTTTACAAAAAGAGAAAGATGGGAGGAGATCTCACTCAGACTAAACCTACTCAGCATGACAAGCTCAGGGAGAATGGGGAATTGTTGGAGATTTTACAGAGAGGAGATTTCACAACCTATATTGAGTCCATGAATGGGTATGTCACCATTATGTCTAGAGAATTTGCAGACACTTGGAAAGCTTGGGTGGTTTACATTAGGGGTATCACATTTAGGGTCTCGGAAGAACTGATTGCTAAAGCCATAGGCCTCAAGTTGGAAGGGGTGAGAATTGCCAAGATGGTAAAAGGGAATTATAGCGAGGATATGATAAAATTCCTGCAAGAGGGAGAGAGTGTTTGTAGGCTACAAAATAGCTTGAACAAAGAGGAGCTGCCAGGAATTTGGAAGGAGGTAGCAGAAGTTCTGATGAGATACGTCACTTTGGACATGAGGTACAAGAGGTTCCATGCTTATCTCTTCCCTTTACTGAATCATTTCCATCATGATGTTAAAATCAATTTCCCTTACTAGATTTATACATCTCTTGAAGATTCTGTTAAAAAAGTTTTTGATCAGAGATAAAAAAATTTCCCCTGCACTAGAGCCTAATATATGCCTTCTATAAGTTTGAACTTGCCTTGACCCCCGCTCTTGAGTTTAGACCTAGAATTTACAATCCCTAGATTATTGAAAACATTCATGATATTTCTGGCAAGAACACAAATGGTAGAACCCTTTTGAGAGGTGAGGGTTCTTCTAAGGGAAAGAGAAAAGTGGGTATGGGCTCTGGGTCTAAGAATTTGACTGGGCAGAATAGAGAGACTTCCTCTTCCAAGGACCACATTGTTGAGCCCCCTCATATTATGACTGGCAAGAAAGTGTCCAAGGCCCAGACGGACAATACCTCTCAAACCCTCACTGTGAAAGTGGATAAGATGAAACTAAGAAGCAGGGATATTCTTCAGCCTACTCCTTCCATAAAACCTATTGCTAATGAGCTTGTTAGAAAGCCCCAAGTCAGAAGTCACAAGGAGCCTATTGGTTCTGGGGTATCTCAAAAAACTAGGGTTGTGAGTTCTCAGCCTAGCAACAACAAAGGGAAGGGCATTAGGGAAGACAAATCTCAGAAAGGCGTCATTGTTCTTGATAAAGAGGTCGAGAAGGATGTTCACCTGGACAAAGGTAAAGGTATTCTAAAAGGAAGCAAATGCAATACCTCTAGAAATACTATTGATCCCCCCTCAAGAAGAAAATGGTGACAATTGACAACATCTAGGAGGATTTTAACATTGATTGTACTTCTTCCAACAAGCTGGTGGATAGAGTGGTTACACTATATCAGGCCCTTGACCTACAAAACAAAGTGTTGAAGTCGCAGCTTGCACAGTTGCATCATGCCAAAAAGAAGATTCAACATCTGGAGGTCATTACCTAGTTGGAAAGGACAGAGTGGCCTAAGGAGAGAAGAGATGACATGTGGGATCAAGTGGAGAGGATGGCCAATGAGTTTGAAAAGTGGGAGAGAATAGAGGAAGAAATTGTGCAGATAAAAGATAATCAGGCCAATCTCAACAAGAAAGTCACTGAGCTAGTTAATTACAATAGAGAGACCATCAAGGACTCCGCCACCATGCTCTATGTGCTAAAAGAGGAACTTGAGAAAAGGAAATCTTTGAGGGAGGGCAATGCTGGAAAGGCTAATCAATAGGCTCATAAACAAGGGAAGGTAGGGCAGACTAGCAAACCCAAAGCCAAGGACAACAATAGTAAAGGCAAATAGGTGAGTCACCATATTCAAGAGACTTAGACCAAGGAGAAGGACAAACAGGAGATTCAGATTTGGCAGGGACGTGAGGAGGAGGAGAGCACTTTCGAGGAGAAGCTAGAATTCCTCAATAGGGAATGACAAGCTATAAGTAGTCTCAAGTCTATGGCCAAGTAGTAGTCTGGCCGGTCGCTGGTCTTTTTTGGTTTGGGTGGTCCTGTTGGCCAGTTCCTCTCTTTTTTTTTGTTTTGTCATAGTTTGGTTGTTTTACCTCTTGTAAAACTCATCCTTTTCGCCTTGTTGGCCTTTGTATATGGGTTCGGGCCCTTCCTGGTTACTATTATCAAAACATTTTACCCCACACAAGTACTTTTAAAAGTACTCATAACTTCTTTTACCCACTCCCATTCTTTGAATGGTTTTTCCACTTTTCCCTTCATGGGAATTTTTCCAACCAAATAACAATAATCATCTCATGTTTTTTACATAAATTAATTCTAAAAAGAATTAATTCACCAACATCACCTACCCAATGCTAGTTATTCCCCTATAAGGTGAGCAGGAAGAATTTCACCCCTTTATAAAATCAATTAATTCTTTAAAAGAATTAATTCATCTTGAAATATTAAAGTTACCTAAACACATGTAGATTTATTTTTACATGGCTATAATGTGGACTTAATTACCTTTGCACCATAAAATAATATTTAATTCTTTTTAAAAGAATTGAATAAATAAATTAATGTAATGTAACTTTTAGACCTATGTCACTCCCTTAAACATGTTTAATTACCCTTCTTGCAAAACACAATAGAGATATTATCAGTATTATTAAAATTAAGGGGTAACAGAAGCTCTAATTGGGGTCTACATTCCCTGGTGGAATGTAGAGAACTCCAGGATCTTTGTATCAAATAGTGCCTCATTCATTGGGTTGTAGATTCATCCATGCGTGTTCATGTCATAAGAGGAATTTATGTGTTTATAAACATCTTCTTATTGCATGATCCTCTAAAACATGGTCCTATATTGTTCACCAGCTGCCTAAGCACCTCATCTTAAGTATTCAGAGTCTCTACATGTTGTTTACCATCACTTGAATATATTAGATTTGATATCTCTATTTATTGTCTCTAAGAAAATGAGTCAATATATCTATCACTAATACCCCATGATTGTTCACTTGACATAGAGTTGTTTGTGATAAAAAAAAACTATCTACAATGTCCAAATGGAAAGCAGAATATGTTGCTTCTAATAATTTGGATCGGGAAGAGAAATCTGGCTCCACACCCACTTGTATTTGATGCTATATAATATTTTCAAAACACCAACTACACTAAACTTTTCTTCAGGAATTCTTTGGCACAAAGTGATCCTAGATGGATGACTTGTTTAAGGCATTCAAATACCTTCATTCAGTATTATTAGCAAGTATACACCCTCAGCTTCAGCAGTAAGAATAATATCAAGCTTTCCTTTGAGACTAACTAGGGCAAATTCATTCCAAGTGTTTCTAGCTTGCAAAACAGTCAGATTTTCTTGGACAAGGTTCAACTTTTTCAACAATTCAAGGCATTAAAGATTGACATTTTGAAACTTCAACTCTTTTTTTTTGTGCAAGAGCTTCTCCTAAGAAAGTTCTATCTTCTTGAATGGACAAAACACCAAAACTTCCTAGAACATTCTTGTTAGTTAGTTCATCTAATTTTCCTATTCGTGTCTGATCCAATCCAGTTGAAGCCATGGGAACCAATCTCTCCCATCTCAAGGAAATCATCCATTGAACCAACCTTGGGCACATCACTGAGCTTTTCAACTTTGCTAATCATCATTCTCTTTAGCCACCTCCTTAGATTCAATTGGAATAGGCTTGAACCAAGAAGCTCTCAATAGTAAGCACACACTCTTCTCAAACATGTAATCATGCACACAACCATCCAATGCCTTATAGACAAAGAGGAAAGAAAGAGGAAGCTTGTATTGATGACACCAACAATCAGCTTTATAAGAAGCCCATCTAAGGATACATGTTACACAGTAAGCATGCCCACAACATTTAATCTGAGCAATCTCCTCTAGCATAATTCTATCATGAAAAATTGTACAAAGTCAAAAATCATTTAAATTTTCTGGCATATTCTTATTGAGGATTCCTTTCTATTTATCATCATATTCCTTCTTGCTAAATGATTTCAAGATTGCTTCTCTAGCTTCTTCCTCTAAAAATATATCCTTGAATCTTTGACTTGATTTCAAACAGAGTTGTCTACATGTAGCAGCAAGCTTTCCTTCATTTTGAACAGTCTCAAAAAATCTCTACATATCCTTGGTAGAAGTATTCAATGTGAAGTGCTCAATAGATACATTCCCCATGCACAAACTTAGCAAGAGTTCAACAATAATTCAAATATAAAATCTCTATTAGAAGAAAGGTTGAGGTCCACTAATAAGCTGCTTATTTGAGTCATGGCTCTTGAGAATATTTGAATCCCTATCTCCAAAACCTAAAGAAAATGATGAATCTGAAGACTCAAGACCCAAATCATGGGTTTTCCTTGAAAATGTTTTCACAATATTAGTAGCCATGGGACTTCCCCTTTCCAAACAGGGAGGAAATGGAAACTCTAAACACTCAAGAAGAGTAGTGGCTATCAATATAGATACTATTATAGTTCCACTCGTGTATACTGATGCCATCAATCATAGATTGTGAGTCACCACATCCATTTTATCTGGCACCTACCTCAGTATTGTAGATTTTGAAACCAAAATACAACTCTTACAACATATAATAAATCTTACTTGAAACTTTCAACAATCATACTATCATAACAGTGATCAGCAAAATAAATAACCTATATATTTCTTTAGAAAAATTGCAGCCACATAATAGTTTGTCTTTTTTTCACATTACAGACTTCTTTACATTCTAGATTTATTTTAAATAGGGACAAACCTCTCTATTAAATAGAGTCATAGCCCATACTGGACTAAAAATAACAGTCTTAAAATAAACCATACCAAAAATAATTGTTGATCATGCATACAACATGCAACTTACAATACCAACTTAAAAAACAACTTAAACTAACTAAAATAAGCAACACTCACTCCTAAATATAGCTACACTCCAATTAACTCAAAGGTGCATGATTCACTGAGCATCAATTATCAACTTACTCCCCCTTGATCTAAATATTGCATGAGACCTAAATCTTTCATTTTAAATTCATTCATCATAGCAATTTTGAGTTCATCCTTCATCTTAGGACTTCTACCCATATATAACAAATCATCAACGTACAAACTTACAATGAGAATATCATTCCTCTTTTGCTTGTAGTAAACAGTAGGCTCACTCTTTCTTCTCTTGAAGCCATTCTAGTGAAAATATCCATCAATCCTAGCATACCATGCTCTTGGTGCTTGCTTGAGGCCATACAAAGCCTTCTTCAACTTGTAGACACAATTTTCTTTTCCTTGCACTTCAAAACCTTGTGGCTGCTCCACATATACTTCCTCTTCTAAGAATCCATTCAAGAAGGCACTTTTCACATCCATATGATGGATGCTCCAATTCTTTTGAGTTGCTAATGAAATCAACATTCTAATGGTCTCTTTTCTTGCTACTGGTGCAAACGTCTCTTCATAATCAATGCCATACTTTTGTGTGAAGCCTATAGCAACTAATCTTGCCTTATGCCTTTCAACACTTCCATCACCATTGTACTTAGTCTTGTAGACCCATTTAGTACCAATCTTTTTCTTGTCATGTAGAAGCTTTGTAAGTTCCCAAGTATCATTCTTGTGAATGGAATCTATCACTTCTTTCATTGCTTGCACCCAAACCTCATAGTACATGCATTCTTAAAACATGATGGTTCAAAATCAACTTGCTCCTCATTCTCTATAATAGACAATTTTGAGAAAAAAACTTTCTCATTACTTTCTCCAAATGTGTCTCTGTGTCTCTCTTCATGAGACATAAGAGATCCAACTAAGTGATCAAACTTGAGAGTAGATAAATTTTTACTCTCCTCTATGATTATTGCAACCTGATTCCACCTAGGTGTTAGAGACCTCAACACCTTTTTAACCACAACCTCTTTGTCCACAATTTCTCCAAGAGTAGCCATCCTATTGTCCACATCATTTACTCTTACACAATAATCACTCACACTCTCATCTTCTTCCATCCTCAAATTCTCAAATTCTTTTTTCAATGTATGTAGCTTGACAACTTTGACTTGATTATTGCCTTGGTAAGCTTCTTGTAGAGTCTTCCAGGCATCCTTGGCTATCTTTGTACCTGTAATTTTTGGAAATAGGCTCTTATCTAGAGCTATTTGAATATAAAATAAATCTTTAGCATTCATCTTTTTAGCCTCCTTCTTAGCTGTTCTATCATTGGTTGCAAGGGTGTTCCAATCAATTGGCTCATTATAACATGTTTCTACTATCTCCCATGAGTCATCTCCTCTAGAAAAGGTCATCATCTTGATGCACCAATAATCATACTCATTTCCATCAAATTCTAGAATGGCCAAGGAGTTAGAATTCAACATGATAAACTTTTGGCGTAATTCCAACCACTAATCTTTAACCTAAAAGAAAATACCTGCTATGATAAACTTAGTGCAATTTTCTTGTGATCTTTCTGCTCTGATACCAAATGTAGATTTTGAAACCAAAATAAGTTAAATATTTCTTACTCGAAACTTTCAAAATTCATACTATCATAACAATGATCAGCAGAAAAAATAAACTATATATATTTCTTTAGAAAAACATCAGCCACATAATAGTTTCTATCTTTTTTTCACATTACAAATTTCTTTACATTCTAGAGTTATTTCAAACAAGGAACAACCTCTCTATTAAATAGAGTCACAACCCATACTAAACTAAAACTAGTAGTCTTAAAATAAACCATACCAAAAACAATTGTTGATCATGCATACAACATGCAGCTTACAATACCAACTTAAAAAATAACTTAAACTAACTAAACTAAGCAATGCTCACTCCTAAATATAGCTGCACTCCAGTTAAATGGAAGGTACATGAAACACTGAGCATCAATTATCAATAGGTATGTAGATGGGTAGTTAACATCTTTCCTCTGCCATCTTATCTCTATACTCCATACTCTACGCTCCACACTCCCCACTCTTTATTCCCATGAAATTCTAAAAATAAATACTTCTCAAGGTGTATTTCTTTTATAGTAACTTCAGTCAGAATGCACTTTTATTTTTTAACAACTTTCAAAGAGAGTGCGATCTTGCATGTCTTCCTATCACCCTATCGGCTTATAAACCAACTTTCAAACTTTGTCAAGAAAAATGAAGTTTGGTAAACTAAAAATTGTTGGAATATCGAGGATCACTGAGAGGGGGGTGAATCAATGATTTGATAAAACTAATTCCTCAACCAAGATCTTCACACAATTAAAACAATCTATCATGATCATGAAACATAAGACAGTAGCGTTAGGACATGAAAGTAATAACCAAGCACAAGAGAAATAGAAGAATATTACACAACACAGATTTTTGAGTGGAAAACCCCAAAAGGGTAAAAACCACTATGAACTTTGATCTCCATTAGGCATCATTGGCTGAAATCTCACTAATTACAATTGTGTTCCTCACTGGCAAGAACCTCACTAGTTACTGATCACATACCTCACTGGCTACAGTGTCTCACTGAGTACAATAAGATCTCACTGATCACAAATCCTATACCTCATTGGCAATAGGAGTACACACAACAAACTCAGAAGAAAAACATAAATAGTACAGAGGGTTACTCTATTTCAATACAAATCATTGATCAAGCACTTTGTCTCTGCATCTTTCCTTCAATCAACATAATTCTGTATTTCCTTCTCAGTCCACTCAACTTGCAAATCCTCTCTTCACACAATCTCTATTTATCTGCATCTCCTTAGACTTGTAACTTTGTCATTGTACCTTATGTGTTCTTTGTCTCTATTTATTCTCACTCATCAAAAACTTACTAAATTCACACACCTTGGTTCAACATTGTCCTCTACAACTTTTTATCAGAACATTTACATACCTTCATTCTTCATACCTACCAAAAATCCTCTCTCTCTCTGTCTCCTAGATTTCATCAATCCCTAACACAAGAGTCTCCTCATCCTTTTCTATTATTCCCTTAGATCTTAGTTTCATTGACTTCTCTATCTTCAAAAAGGATTACCCTCATCAAAACATGAAGCACACTCAAAAAATACTGACTCAATACCCTGCATTAGCATTAGGTGTTGTCATAACACCCCAACAGAGACTAATAAACACCCTTATTAAAACCACTGCAATTCTTAGAGAAAGAATAAAACCTTGTCCCCTACGGTTACTGAGTGACACCATATTAAGGAGAGAGTGGATGCAATTAGCCTACAAGCATTGTGCATGTTTTTCCAACTGAATCTATAGTAAATCAGGCTAAATTTAATCTCTACTCTATCTCTGCAGCACTGCAACCAAACGTGGCCGTCAAAATAAAGGCAAGTAAAATAACTATTTCAATTTAAATTATTTTTAAATCTAAACCTTAAATTGTTTCATTTGTACCCATCAACTTTAAATTATAACCTTAGATGTCATTTTGGTGCTCAGGCTTAGGAAAGGTGACCGAGGAAGGAGGTAGTAAAAGGAGTGGGCCGGTCATAATCATGACTTAAGGACCCTTTAGCAGCTTAACTTAAGTGAAGGCAACCAAGTCAGCTTAAAAATATAACATAAAGAAACTTTTGAGTTGACAGTTAGGAATTAGGGCTTTAGAATAAATGAATTAGGGTTTTAAGGTCAGCAAACTAGATCTATACGATTTAATCAAACCCTAAAATCAAAAAAGCTCATTGATATTAAAACTTGTAAACCCTAATTGCTGGCAGAGTGACATACAACATGTAAGACCTTTGATAATGAAAGATTGAAATTGACTTGGGAATCTAGCATGAGAAGCCTTACACTTAGGGTTTAAAGAGAACCATTTAGGGTTTAGCATTTTGGTCTTCAAAGACAACATCTTGTTTCAAACATCATTCAACAAAAAAGAGATCCCTAATGAAGAGTACTATTATAAGACCACTATGAGAGGGTTTACCACTACAAGGTCACTAGGATGAACACACCATCATGAAGTTTGAATGTTGTGACTTTGATTGAATACATCAACACCAAACATAAGATTGCCTCTTGTTTAAGATATCACAACACTCACCACAACAGGAACAACTTTATCTGTGAAGAATCAAGTTTATTACAAGACCATTTCTGCCACTACCACCTTCAAACTTTACCATTGTACTTTGTATCAACACTATGAGATGAAGATATTGCACAAACCTTGTCATGTTGATATGAGCATGAACACTAAAACATGAAGCATCTTGACATTAAGCAACAACCATATTGAAGCATCTGCTATCCTGATTAAGACATGAAGCTAACAACTCCTAACATTGATGAAGCAACTGTTACTCCTAAGACATGAACACCTTGTTGATCACAATGTTGACATCAATGCCAACATACACAACATGCCAGTCAAGCCAACAATCTCCCCCTTTGGCATTGATGGCAACAAAACAACTAACTCCACTTCATTCTCCCCCTTTGACATCAATGGCAAAGGGCCCTTGATAGTAGATCAAATAGAACACCATATACTCCCCTTGAATATAAGTACATCATTATTCTTGCTGGAAGAATCATCAAGTTCATGTGAATTTTCTATTATATCCATCTTTTCAGAAAGTTCAAGTTCATTTGCATAGTTCATGATACTTGTATTCCTCTATCCTTCTTCTTGCACTTTGAAACTTCAAATGAATTGTGCTTGTATCACTGTCATGACAATGTTTTAAGACCCCTATCAACTGTGACAACAATTATCATAAAGATCACTATTATGCAAATCACAAACAATCCTCCTAGCAGACCTATGACAAACAACTATCAAACTGACTAGTCTCACTGCTCAACCTCATCACTATCCATTAAACCATAAGTACATTTCCATAATCATAAGGTGTCTTTCTTGTTTGAACATTTGATACAAACATCATCACTTGATCATATGACTACCATAAATCATCGATAATACTGACAACTGTCCTTTGCAAGATACATGACAAACCTATCAAGGTATACATCAAGGACAACAACAATAAGAACAATCAATTTAACTTTGTTACCAATAAAAAATGATAGTCACATCTAATGTAATGCCTCATTAAATTGTCCTGTCTAAAAGTACCAATCACTTATCATAACTTGTTGATCTTATAAAATGCAGAGTTGTTGTTGGAATACTAAGTTAAGTAATTGAAGTCAAGATATAATCCAAATCACTTGTTCCAATGTTCCTGAGAATGTTGTCATGAAATTGTAGAGTATGCTGTGTTGATCACTATCAGAAATTGCAGGGTATGATGTCATGAAATTGCAGAGTATGTTGTGAATGTCTCTGATATACTTCAAGTTTGCAGCAAAAGAGTAATCTTCATACTGTCAAAAATAGCAAAAACTGCCAATGAATACTATCCTACTCAAAGCTATTAGACCCCTCCATACTGCATGCTATCAGTGACCAAGGAAAAAGATGTCAAACCCCTTCATTTCAAGGTATCATTGACTATCCACTATATAGTATTGACTGTCATGACAAACAGTGATTGAGATGACAAAGTTGTCATGACACAACCTTATTTCTTGTACCTTGTCAATGCTCTATTAGAAATTAGATCATGCAATCATGGTTCTTGATTGTAGTAGATTCATCATTGTATTCAATTGTTGCTCACTGTCTACCATGGAAGTTATCAAGTAATCAAACACTATTCTCTTCCTACAGTACAAGTTGACTTCTCATGTACCTCTGCCCTTAAATTAGTGTTACAGTCTTTAACAATGCAACATCAAAGATTTATCTTGTTTAACAATCCTCAGACCTTGTCAACTAAGGCACTTACAACTACAACACATGACTTCAATGTTGTCCTTGCACTAACCTACAGAGATCAGTGTGCTTGTAAATAACAACTCTGATGTCAAATCCAACATATAGTAAACACTGACTCATTATGAAACAACCTTTGCCCTGATTTCAACAATATGTAGGATTAAAATGTTTCAAATGCTCATTTAGAAGTCTTCTTTCATAGTCCATATGTCTCATGTCAGCAACTAAGCATTGTCACGCCACTGTTATAAAGACTACTGCACAATCGCAACACACCAATGATGAAATATTGTTATATCAAATATGAAACCACTATCAATACCTATGCAAAACCAAATGTAGAGACATGTACTATGAATTGACTTCTTCCATTTGCAACCTCCTCAGCCAACATATGCTAACATCTGATGTGATCTCCTTGAGTACACCCTGTCATAAAACTTCTTGACATGAAGCAATCTAGCAAACATTATTAGGCATGAATCCAATAGCATGATAAACAATACAAGATCACCATATTGACAAGCACCAAATGATCTCCTCCTAAAACTTCTTGGGGGTAAGTGATAGGACATTGGACAACTCCCCCTCACTTCATGTTGTATCTCATGCAATAGATGACATGTCTTGTGCATTATGCACAAGTTTAGGATCCTCCATGTTTTTCTTAGGTTTTCTTCTCCATACTTTTATAGGTTCTCTCTTTTGTTCAGGTTTCTTCCTCCAAACATTCTTGGGTTCTTTCCTTTTCCAACCTTTCAAACCAGGTGAAGATTTTTTGCAACTGTGTGCTTTGTGTCCAAGAGAGTTGCATATATAACAAACTATATTGTAATCCAGATTAAATGAATGATAGTTCCTCTTTGACTGCCTATGACCACTTCTGTTGTGATTCCATGCATGATCATACCTTCCATGCATTCTATAGTTTCTTTATATGTGACCAACATTGTTGCACTTGAAACAAACAAGATTAGCATTCCTTATTGAAGAAGATTGACTCCTTCTACAAACAATTTCTTTGTGTCCAAAATGATTATAGGTATAACAATAACCAAAAAATGAGTAATTATACATGTACATATATGCTTGCCTTACTGGAGCAGCTCTTCTGAGATTTCTCCTTTGGTTGTGAATTTTGACAAACTCATCTTTGGTTTTCATCTCAGCTTCAATCTTCTTTTTGCCTTTAGTCTCAGAAGAAGCAAAGTGATAATCCAGATCTATCTTCTTTCTTGGTGTTTCTCTGATCTTAGATGTATGCCCCTTTTCATAGCCTAATCTAGTAGTGTCCCTGTGTTGTTTTTGCTTACCTAGCATTTCATATAACTTGTTGGTGCTCTCTTCAAACTCCTAATTTCTCTTTGACTGACACTTGAGATTTTCAATTTCTTTTCTCAGGTTGACAATCTCAGCCTCTAGTTTTAGGCATTCAATTGATTTTACTTCACATTCAGACTTAGTAACATCTGTCATTCTCTTGGCCTCTTCAATCTCAGTCTTTAGACTGATAATCAATTTGTTTGATTCATCAACTTGACTCCTTAAATCCACAATCATATTTCTTGCCTCTTCAAGATCTGATAAAGCCCTTTCAAGGTCTAAAACAACTTTGTCTTTAGAGTCTTTCTCTTGTTGAAGCTCCAACTCTAATCTCTAGTTTTCCTTTTTAAATTTCTTGATCTCACCTAGGGCACACATGAGTTCTCCTTCTACATCAATTTCATAATTATCTTCATCATACTCTTGTTCATGATCATCTACACTCACAAAGAAGTCTCCTTCTTTGTCATCAATCTCAACAATAAAATCATCTTCTCTTTCATGTTCTATGTCAACTGTTAGGGGTATATCTTTTAACACTTCATCATTTGATTTGGTTTGGACTTGTTGAACAACCTTTTTCTTGACATCTCTCCTTCCCTTTTTTCTTCTACACTTACCCATAGTATTCCTCTTCCAGAATCTACCCAAGTCTGTTAGACTCCTATAGGGAATCTGCAACTTTGATACCAATTGTTGGAATACTGAGGATCACTAAGAGGAGGGGTGAATCAATGATCCAATAAATATAATTCTTCAACCAAGATCTTCACACAATTAAAACAATCTATCATGATCATGAAACATAAGGTAGTAGCATCAGGACATGAAATCAATAACTAAGCACAAGAGAAATAGAAGAACATTACACAACACAGATGTTTGAGTGGAAAACCCCAAAAGGGTAAAAACCACTATGAACTTTGATCTCCATTAGGCCTTAGTGGCTGAAATCTCACTGATTACAATTGTGTGCCTCACTGGCAAGAACCTCACTGGTTACTAATCACATACCTCACTAGCTACAATGTCTCACTGAGTACAATAAAATCTCATTGATCATAAATCCTATGCCTCACTGGCAATAGGAGTACACACAACAAACTCAGAAGAAAAACATAAATAGTACAGAGGATTACTCTGTTTCAATAAAAATCATTGATCAATCACTCTATCTCTGCATCTTTCCTTCAATCAACATAATTCTATATTTCCTTCTCTATCCACTCAACCTACAAATCCTCTCTTCACACAATCTCTATTTATCTACATCTCCTTAGACCTGTAACTCTACCATTGTACCTTATGTGTTCTTTGTCTCTGTTTATTCTCACTCATCAAAAACTCACTAAATTCACACAACCTAGTTCAACATTGTCCTCTGCAAATTTTTATTAGAACATTTACATACCTTCATTCTTCATACCTAACAAAAACCTCTCTCTCTCTCTCTCTCTCTCTCTCTCTCTCTCTCTCTCTCTCTCTCTCTCTCTCTCTCTCTCTCTCTCTCTCTCTCTCTCTCTCTCTCTCTCCTAGATTTCATCAATCCCTAACACAAGAGTCTCCTCATCTTTTTCTATTATTGCCTTAGATCTTAGTTTCATCTACTTCTCTATCTTTAAAAAGGATTACCCTCATCAAAACATGAAGCACACTCAAAAAAATACTGGCTCAATACCCTGCATTAGCATTAGGTGGTGTCATAACACCCCAATAGAGACTAATAAACACCCTGATTAAAACCATTGCAATTCTTAGAGAAAGAATAAAAACCTATCCCCTACGGTTACTAAGAGACACCATATTAAGGAAAGAGTGGATGCAATTAGCCTACATGCATTGTGCATGTTTTTCCAATTGAATTTATATTAAAATCAGGTTAAATTGAGTCTCTATTCTATCTCTGCAACACTACAAACAAACATGGCCATGAAAATAAAGGCAGGTAAAATAACTATTTCAATTTAAATTCTTTTTAAATCTAAACCTTCGATTGTTTCATTCACGCCCATCAACTTTAAATTATAACCTTAGATGTCATTTTGGTGCTCAGGCCTAGGAAAGGTGACCAGGGAAGGAGGTAGTAAAAGGAGTGGGCCAGTCATAATCATGACTTAAGGACCCTTTACCAGCTTAACTTATGTGAAGGCAACCTAATATAGTAAGTTAGATTCAAAATATAACATAAAGAAACTTTTGAGTTGACGGTTAGGAATTAGGGCTTTAGAATAAATGAATTAGGGTTTTAAGGTCAACAAATTAGATCTATAGGATTTAATCAAACCCTAAAACAAAAAAAAGCTCATTGATATTAAAACTTGTAAACCCTAATTGCTGGTAGAGTGACAGAGAACAGGTAAGACCTCTGATAATGAAAGAGAGACATTGACTTGGGAACCTAGTATGAGAAGCCTTACACTTAAGGTTTAAAGAGAGCCATTTAGGGTTTAGCATTTTGGTCTTCAAAGACAACATCTTGTTTCAAACATCAATCAACAACAAAGAGACCCCTGATCAAGAGTACTATTATAAGACCACTATGAGAGGATTTACCACTACAGGGTCACCAGGATGAACACACCATCATGAAATTTGAATGTTGTGACTTTGATTGAATACATCAACACCAAACATAAGACTACCTCTTGTTTAAGTTATCACAACACACACCACAACAGGAACAACTTTGTCTATGAAGAATCAAGTCTGTGACAAGACCATTTCTGTCACTACCAACTTAAAACTTTGCCATTGTACTTTGTATCAACACTGTGAGATGAAGATATTGCACAAACCTTGTCATGTTGATATGAACATGAACACCAAAACATGAAGCATCTTGACATTAAGCAACAACCATATTGAAGAATCTACTATCCTGATTAAGACATGAAGCTAACAACTCCTGACATGGATGAAGCAACTGTTACTCCTGAGACATGAACACCTTGTTGATCACAATGTTGACATCAATGCCAACATACACAACATGCCAGTCAAGCCAACAAAAATAACCCGACAACATACTCCACCAGCTAAAACGTTGTTAGGAAAACTAACAATTTGTTGATAACACAAGTACTCAATTCATCTGAGGTTTGAAAAACTAAAAATTAGTTGATAATATACCTCAGTTGTAGGAGTGATAATCACATTTGTCCTTTTGTATATGTTTCCCATCTCTATTACAAGGGCATAAAGCGGTAAGGTGATGTAGTTGCAAAGGACTTGAATAATAACTCTGATTACAAGCCTTTGAACTCTTGTGCTACATGGGCAATTTTCCTAATAATATCATCTTGTGCATTGTATTTATTTTTCTAGGATGTCCATCTCCCAAGCCTTCCATGTACATAATATACCACGTGAGCCATAGCCAAGACAAATAAGCAATCCAGCTTCATGGTGCATGGATTGGAATGCTAGATACTATTTCAATCTTTTAACATCAAAGACATAAAAGGTCTAAATATATTCCTTGTCCATTCTATAATGAAACTCCATTGCATGAATCACAAGAGAATAGGAAATCTAGCATTCATATACTCTCCATCATATAATGGGCATTTTCAATATTGAAGTAGATACACTAGTAGGACTCAGAAAACATGCAATCAATCTAGAAATCTTATGAACGAGCATAGTATCTAATCAAAATACACTAGATACCAACAAGAGTAACTAATACAAAGGAGAAGCCTGATGCAGGAGCTTTGGGAAATCCTTGTTTCTTCAACAATGTTAGTTCTTGTTGGAATAATAATTTCTCCCCACCATAATGTACTAATATGTCAGTTTTTAAAAGATCTAAATATAGGTTTTTGCATGTAACGGTTTTGTAACAGCTCTGCAGGTATAAATGCATATCTTATGCACACTCATTTCTAGAAGATTCTTTGTAATCTGGTGTCCTCTATTTAATGAGGGATTTGTAATTGTTTCATTATCAAGTATGAATTAATAAAATTGTTGAGTGTTGTTGCACTCTAGTTATCTGTGTAAATTTTGTGTTTCTAAATTTTTTTTTTTGTGCATTCCATGCACCTCCAACAAGTAGTATCAGAGCAGGTCAGATTGTGGGATCGAAGCTGTGGGTATTGGTATCAGAGACCGTTTTGAGATTGAGGGCACAACTGCTAAGGAAATCACTAAAACGTTGAGTTGTTAAAGTCATCGCTGAAAAAAGGTGAGATCATTGCATTGAAAATTAGATTAAATATCATTGGAAATACAAAAGAAAGTTGAATCATTGAATGAGATATGCCATCAAGTTTTTTGTAGCCACAGGAGGAGACCAATGTAGATTGTTGTTGATCGTAGGATTGAAGGTGTCTCAGCTGATTGGAATCATTATTGAAAGTCAATATTGGAAGTCAATCGCCCATATGTGAATGTGGTGCCACCGTAGAAATTGTATAGATTTTTATTACAGGTTAGGGTTTAGTTGCTATGAAGGAGGCCATTGAAAAGTCACACAGATTAAGTGCCAGAGGTTGGAGCTATTAGAGAAGTGCATTTACTGTTATATGTTTTTGGAAATTAAGACACTGAAGATGTCTTTTACGAATATAAATAAAAGAGATCTAAGTTCATCATTAAGGGTTCATAGATTTCTAAAGACAGAGAATTGCAAAGTGTTGAAAGAGTTTAGCGAGGATCGTCTAGATTTGAAGAACTTGCTATAGCAGAAGTGCCAGATTGCAGTCAACAAAAATTGAAAAGTCTAAAGATTGAGAAGTTTGAAGACGACAAAATGAAAGGGGACTAAAGCCTCTGAGGAATCCATCTAAAAGAAATCAAGTTGTAGCAGAGTATAAAGGATTTGTTAGCCAAATAAGAGATCAAAGATTAGTCAAAGAAAGATAGCCTGAAGGCATTTGAGAAGTTTGAAGACATTAGATATAAGGAATGAGAGAAAGCTCATGAAGCCACTGAAAACAACACATGGCAAGTAAATCATTTATTTTCAATGGG
This sequence comes from Cunninghamia lanceolata, assembly GCA_027924645.1. NCBI lineage: Eukaryota > Viridiplantae > Streptophyta > Pinopsida > Cupressales > Cupressaceae > Cunninghamia > Cunninghamia lanceolata. The sequence continues at coordinate 2,978,963 of BSBN01001278.1, read as the reverse complement.
AAAAGCTAAAAGAGAGAAGAAAGAATATAGTAGGGAAGAAGAGAGACAGAAATTGTTAAGAGATTTCAAGCAGATTTCAATAGAGAAAACTGGATTATAGATAAAAATATATGAACTTGATATTGAATTAAGTAAAGTTAAAAGGAAAAATGAAGAGTTAGAAGAAAACTTGAAATTGTTTGATGAGGTTAAAAAGAAGAATGAAGAATTAGAAGAAAACATAGAGAGATTAGAAGATGAAAATAGTTTACAAAAAGAAGAAATATCAAAATTGAAATAAGAGAATGATCAATTAGTAGCATGCAATGAAAATCTAAGATTAAAACCATTGGTTTGTGATGTTTCATGTGATACATATGATTTGTGTGAAATAGTTGAAGGTTCATTGTATAAAGAATGCAAGGTTGAAGATAGTAAAGATACTGGATCAGCAAAATTTGCTATTTGTGATGACAGTGATGAAGGATGTAAGGATGAAAATGATGATGAATTTGTTAAAATAGATAGTTGTTTTAATGATAATATTGGTTTGAAAACCATGAAGAAAATTGGTTATATAGGTGAAGGCTTGGGTAAGCATGGGCAAGGAATCAAAGAGCCCATTGAGTCAGTTGTGAGGACTAAGTATGAAGGTCTTGGGTTTAGACAAAAGTTTTTGCAAGTACTAAGAAGTCATTTCAAGAAAAGGAGATTTTACATTGTTCCCATTGTGATAGGGAAGGATATTGAAAAGAAAATTGTTGGGATTTACATCCTTACAAGATTTGTGGTTTAAAAAATCATTGTGAAAAGACATGTTGGAATAGAGAGTTGAAAAATGAATCTATGACAGGTTGTTTGAAAATGAATTGTGGTTGGATAAATGTATTTGACTAGTAAAAGGTCATAGGTATGCTCAGAATGTTTTATAGACATAAGTCTTCTCATGTTGAGAAAAAGGAAAAAGAATTGAATAGCAGAAACAAAACAACCAAAGACAGTGAATAGCCAAGTTTAGAGAATAGTAAAGAAATTGAATTGTTTTAGCATAGTGCAGAAGCATGAGGAAGACAAGGAAGAGCTTTTTCTAGAAATTTTGAATTGTAGATTTGAAGATCAAGTTGAAGACACAGTTTGAAGAAAGTGGTCGAAATTAAGGGGGAGTCTCAGAATATTAATTTCTCCCCACCATAATGCATTAATATATCATTTTTTAAGAGATTTAAATATAGGTTTTTGCATGTAACAGTTTTGTAACAGCTCTGCAGGTGTAAATGCATATCTTATGCACATTCATTTCTAGAAGATTCTTTGTAATCTGGAGTCCTCTATTTAATGAGGGATTTGTAATTGTTTCATTATCAAGTATGAATTAATAAAAATGCTGAGTGATGTTGCACTTTGGTTATCTGTGTAAATTTTGTGTTGTATTTTGTGTTTCTGAATAATTTTGTTTTATGCATTCCACGCACCTCCAATAGTTCTTTCTTTAGACATTAACACTGATGAACAAAAGCATTTCTCTCTTATTTAAGTTTTGAAAGACTCACCTCCTGTCTTCTTAAGATCTTTCTTAAAACCATTAAAACCATCCTAAGAAACCTCTATGGAATCAACCGATGCATCATCTTTATTATTACTCATACCATCTTGATTTTCATTGTCAGATGATAGCACTCCTGGCGATGAACCTCCTGATTTAGTAGAGTTTGGAGGAACATACACAACCCTCAATTTACACTCCTCAATAGTTTTTCCTTTGTCCTTACTGAACATGTTCGGAGTAATATCTTCCTACTCTGAAGCAAATGGAATGACTACACTCAGAAGAAGGAACTTGTCTTTGCATTGCATATAAGGTGGGGCTTCAATTTGTGCTTGCATTATCAATTTAATATCAACAAAAGACTGGGGAAAGAGAATGCCTATGTCGGGCCGTACAAGGTAATTCTTCGGTGATGTAGTCTTGACCTTGAAAGCCACATGATTTTCTATGTTGTTTTGTAGTTGCAGTTCACAACAACTTTGCTTATTCTACTCAAATACAAACTTGACCTCCTCTGGCTAAACACTGAGAAGTTTGTTGCCCATTATTGCTCTCAAATCACACATATATCAATGAATTCCAATCAATTACCGAAAATCAAACAAAATTCTCTTAATAACACGCTACAATTTTAGTGAATTTTGAAATCTATTATGTGATCAAACTTCAAAAACACAAAGAGAACATATTGCAATGCTTTGGTGAATGGTTATGAGTGTAGATTTCTGCAGATCTACAGAGATAAAAATCAAGCATAGAAAAAAGGAAAATGCATTAACTAAGTTCTTGTTATTCATCAAAATGCAAATTTACAAATAAAAAGCCTCCGTTGGAGAGGAATCATGGGAGGAAAATCAGCGATAGGTGGAGAAAACAAAGCAAACTACTGTTTGCTTTAGTTTGCATGAAAACCACTGATTAAAAGCAAGGAAAGTAACCATTGTTTATTAGTTATCTTATTGCAGGAAATAATTCCTGTTGAGCACAGAGAGGATGACGCTAACACCCCCCCTTAAGTCTAACTAAGGAAACAAAATCCTAAAAAGAGGAAAGAGGGAAAACCCTGTGGGAACAAAACCCCCCCTTATATCTAACTAAGGAGACAAAAGCCAATATAGCCAACAAAGATGGGCCCTGGCATCAAGGCCATTTTAGGTACCCATGTACATATAAAATTCCCCCACAAATATAGAGAGAATATAAGAAAAGAAGATATGAATCCCCCCATAATGAAAGAGCTCTCATGCCAATGATGAATGCCTAAAGACAAAATATGATCCACTACCTACAAACAACATTTCTCCCCTTAGGAAGAAAAGGATCCATTGGTGATTGGAGAAGCCAATCCAAAAAGATGGGTGATACTAGAATCCAAATTCAGATGATGTGTGCCTCTAAAAATTGCTCACATGTCCACATGTCAAAAACTAATGATGGCGATCCAAGATCCTGTGAAGACTAATATAGAGCAAGCTGTAAAGGCAATGAAGATGGTGGGCCAACAACGTTGATGTAGCTGTCAACAAAGGAGAGATAACTCCTCAAATGTGTCCTCCAAATCTGAAATGTGAGTCTCCATAAACAAGTTTGAAACTCCTATCAAGAGATCATCCCAGAAAGTTAAATCAGGAAGACTATGGATGCCCTGCTGCAAGAAGCCATTGGAAGCTTTTGAAGAAGCAACACAGAGCTCAGAAGTAGCAATAGATGCAAGGACAAAAGAGTGGTCCTCAAGGAGAATACATATGTCCTCAATAATGTCATCTAGATCTGAAATAAGAGACTCTACAAACAAAAAAGAAATGTTTGGTAAACTGAGGTCCCAATGAACTGAATCCAAAAGACATAATCACTGGAGACTCTTGAAGAAGCATCTCTAGAATCTAGATTTGCAAAAGTTGTTGTTGATGGGGTATCAATGAATTGATCATCCATACTAGATGTGTCCATATTAGATGAGGCAGGATAAGTCTCAATATCATCAATAGCCTGGTTTTCCAAGAAAACATCACTTTCAGATGGAGATTCAATGTCTCGATACAACTGTTGGATGATGATCCAAGCAGTAAAAGGGCACTTAGTGTGCTCTATGTGCTGTAGAGTATCCTCAGAAATAGTAAGACATATTAGTCCATAGACTATGTCATTATTATTAAACCATGCATTCTTCTCATCATAATTACTTGGCTCAGTAACAAGTCTGAGGAGATAGGGTAGTAGATCTTGCTCAAGGCAGTGATTCTTTATCCCTTGTTTCCAAGACAAAAAGTTCTCTGAAGTTAGCCTAACAATAGAATGATGAAAATGTTGTTTAAGAGACATGATTAACCCCCCTAAATGGAACTTTATCTCAGTTTGTGATTACAAAGTACATGTATAATCCCCCAAGAATGAATGCAAAAAGCATAAAAAGGACACTTATATGAAAGCAAACAGAGATTATAACAGCCAACTATTGTTTGGGCATCTTCTAGTTCTTTTTATGGCCTCAATGATAAGGCACCCTTTTTAGAAATTGATAGAACTGATTAGCCAACCAATCTCTATGCAGCTACAAAGAAAGCAGGGGAGGAAATCACTCGCACATACAATCACATATATGGGTTCTCTATTACAGGGCTGAGGTTTTTTTACTATTTATGGACCATGGGGCCGGCCTGATATGGCTTATTTTTCTTTCACAAGGAATATATTGCAAGGAAAACCCATAACCATTTACAAAGGACATAATCAAGTAGATCTTGCTCGAGACTTCACTTATATAGATGAAATTGTCAAAGACTGTGTTGCCTCGCTTGACACTGCAACCAAGAGTACTGGGAGTGGAGGAAAGAAGAAAGGACCAGCACAATATAGGATCTACAATTTGGAAAATACTTCACCTGTGACTATGCCCACTGTTACTAATTTTTTTTGTTCACACTAAAATTAGTTAGACCTAAGTGCAGTTGTTCAAAAGGAATAAAAGAAAACTTTGAAGTTATGCATTTAATGAATAATTGATATCTTGACAGAGCAGAAATGGACTTCAATTGACAGGATAACCCATCTGTCTAATCAAGATTGATGAGTCATCATGACAAGAGAATAAGGTTGCCAAGGTATCAATCATTCAAGAAATACAATTGTTTTAACATGGTGTTATCTTTCAGGAGTTATAAGTTAGATTGGTTATTCACTTAATCACATTTGAAAGAAAGAAGGAAAGATATTTGTTTAAACTATTATTTCATGTCATGTTTTGAACATACATTCAATATCTGTTACTTTATTCTATGTATTGACTAAAAAAGAAATACACATACATCAAATGCATAAGATAAATTAATTGATTGTATTTAAAAGAAGTGTTCAAATGTGTCCCACACAAGCCGTGGGAGTAACTAGACTGAGCAATTGTAGACATGCAATCTATACATCTGAATGATAAAAGAAATAATATGAACACATGATAAAAGTAAACATCCATCATTGCCTAAGCAAGAAGGTTGTCTCGTTGATGTTGGTCTTCAGTCTCCATCTTCAGCTCCTATCATCAGTTGAATCTACAAAAAATTGGGGACAGTCCTGTTAGAGCTCTGGAAGTTTGAAGTTATCATATGCTCTTATCAAGAAGATATATCAACTTATCACATCATGCATTTCATATGAAAGATTACATCAGACATGTGCTAAAAGCCAGAATATCATGAAGAGAATCAATCAATATCATCAAGTATATCTTTATGCTAACTTGTTTGTTCACTATGCAGGTATAGGAAAAGTAATGTTGCTGATTTGAAGACAAATAAGCATGTGGAGAAAATGTAGCTCCCACAAGGGTCGAGCCCAGCATGCTCAAAGTGATACCATTACATGTTATGCTATATCCAATAGCTCATCAGTGATCAAATTCCAAATGATATGCAAGAAACAAGGTACTGTTCTACTTTCTTTATCATTAATGATGTGTGATTTTTCATAATAGCCTTATGCCATCAATGGATACACAAAGAACAATCAAGTACAAGAGCACATATGCCAAGCAAGTCTCAATTACATATCAGATAGAAAGAACAGGCTACAGGAGCCATCTCAAAGTACAATAGGTATTTATTTCATCTCAGGTGAATAAATATTATGAACAAATGATAAATACAACTACAGTGTGAAGATATGCTATAGGATCCTTTATTTTTCATACAACAGTTGAAGGCAAATCACAAAATGTGTTCATAAAGATCAAGTACAACTGAAACAAGTGATACAGGCTGCCATCATGAAGTACAAGAAGAATGGTGACCAAAGGTACAGAGTACAGAGGTAGAAGGTACCTTTCCATCCTTTTGATATAAATGAAATACCTTCTTACTATTCATACATGCCTCATACAAGTATGTAATAGTACAAGAAATATAAAAACAATGAAGGTACAATGTACAAGGATAGATAAATAAATACAGTGGGAGCAAATTAATATGGGACAACAGCTACACTGTATAGAACAGCAATATGGAAAATGCATGATGAATCTCAAAGTCCAAGAGCCAGGGTAGGCTGGATAGAACAAATACAATAACAAGTGCCATGACAAAGATCAAGATACAAAGAGGTATAGATGAGACATACAAAGGGGCAGCCCCTACAACCAGAAAGCAGTTGACAAATGAGATCTACATACTACATGATAGCCATGAGAGATGTCATATTATCTACAGGAACAAACAGTTATATCATACCTGAAGAGTAACCTTTTTGCTATAAGAGGACAGCCATACCTTGTAGAAGGACAGTGTGAGTTATGATAGCAAGATCACAGTGACAGTCTATCTTTCTGAGATAGTAGATCAGACTTGCATTCACAAAGTTGAAGTTGAAGATTATCATGTAATACATAGAATTACCAGGTAGTCACCAACACATCATCTTGTATAAAGATCCCAGGCAATCTGAATGCAATTACCTAGAGAGAGGATCTATCCACATCTTGCAGAGGTTTGTCTAATAGTGCAAGTGATAAAGTAATCTCATGGTCGTGTCAACCCCAAACTCAACATATAAAGTAGTCAACAAACAATGAAGACAGAGGAGCAGCATGACTGTCATAAACAAGGAGTTTTGAGTTGTAGTAGTCATATAAGAATATCAAACAATGAAGAGGGCAGCATATCAGTCATATGCAATATTAAAAAAAGCAACAAGTACAGTGAGGAGGAGTAGCCACTATGACTGTCACGGTCATACATAAGACAGAGAACAATCATACATATGACAAATAGGGTGATGACTACCAGCCATTGAAGAAGAATCTACATTCAAGGGATAGTTAACAAGTAGATATATAATAATAATAAAGTCACAAATGACTATTCTTGTAATATCATCTACTTCAACAGTTGGGAGTTCAACCTGAGTATTAGAATGAGACAAGTATTAAGCATTATTTTTGCAAGTGGAGTGTAAACTTGCTATTGACTGTTTGACCATTAAAATGAATGATATTCTTCATCATTTCAGAATAGCAAGGAAATCAGAGATCTGCAGTCTTTCTTTTAAAAACAAGATAAAACTTTTGTTGCAGCTGAAAAGAAACATACAGGAAGCAAGAAAATGGCATAACCTTGCTACAAAAAGACTTTTTATCTCAAGAAATAAAAACTTTGTTACAGTTCCAAAATTTTTACAAGTTTTTGCATCTACAGAAAATGAAAGAAGATGAAATAATTTATGCAGAGAAGGTGAGAATGTATGGCCGTGCCAGGAAGGGCCTATGTTTTTAAGAAATATTCAAACCCTTATTGTTTCTTAAAACTCTAGGTGCATTTTGTAGAGGCAGAAAGAATGTACAAAGAATTTACGGATGCAGTCGTTACCAATAGAAGTCTTTCCTCTCAAAATATGTCAAAACCCTCTACAGATTTATAAAACCCTTGTTTTATATTTTTCTCATACACAATCAAAAGTCAAAAGATAATACAGTGTAGAGGAGAATACATCCACAATAACTTCCAGAGAATATTTGGCAATAAAACAGCAGAGAGGAATGAGAAATTTCATCATAGTTTTTTTGACATAATAGTAAACAATCTGAGTGCCTTTTCACTTCTCATAGAAAACACGAAGTTATATGGTATATAAGCAAAGAGCAGTGTATGCTGCATTTCTTTCTTTCTTTGTAGAAACCTGAAAAACTACAGAGAAAAATGCATTCAAAGTTAGCCTTTTCACTATTTTTATCAGAGATAATATAAAAAGGAAGAGATCCTTTCTACAGTAATCATCAGGAGGATCAACTTACCAGCATATTCACCCAAAATGACAAAAAATGAAGCTTCAAGAGATTGCAGAGAGCCATCAAACCCTAGCAGAGGCATTTCATGGTGGTGGCGCAGGTAAGGACCCAAAAGAATGACCAAAGTGAAAATAAAGATTAGGGTTTTTGGGGTCGAAGATATTGATGTCTTTTCTCTCATCTTTTTTGACTTCACAAGCAAACTATTATCATTGCATTATCTAAAACCCGACGGGGTCAAAAACTCAAAAGTCATGTTCCTAGCAATCATGATTCAAGGAGGCCAACAACACAATATTTTGCACTTGATTTTGGTGAAGTCAATGGTCGGTATCATAATGAGGAAAGGATTTATGCCTTATGAACTGTCAAAACCTCTTTATTCCTTATGGTCGACTAACAAAAATGCCTTAAGTATATGCTTCATTATCATATGCACATAGTAAAGGATTCCAAGTTTCTTCTTCATCATGCATGGTGATTGTACATGGTCAAAAGGCTTTTTATGCCTTGTATCCTTTTTTGTACTAAGAGTCAAAGGTCAACAAAATGAAGATCATATGAAAACAAGATAAGACAAATAATGCAAGGTGGCATAGTCTTGTGTTAGGGATTGATTTACTTTTTGCATGATGGAGGTTATATGACAGTAAGGCCATTTTGCATTGTAATTGGAGTGATAAGACAAAGAAGAGATATTTTTTTTCTCTTGATACAAATATGGAGTTATAAGGGTTTGTATGTAATGCGTTAGTTTTTATGCATTCTTGATAATGTATTTGGAGAGATAAGGGTATAATTTTTCCTTAAGGCATATTGGCATGCAAGTGGATGTATTTTCTCACAAGGAGCTATAAGGCTATTGTATTTTTCTCTAAGTCCTTTTTTTGCTCAAATCATGCAAATTAGGCATGTGTATTTGGAGTGATAAGGAGTTTATATTTTTCATGCATGATCTTACAAATAAATCAATTGTAAATAAATAATAGAGTAATATTTTACAAATTACTTTATTATTTTTCACAAATTGTAAAATCAAATAAGTACAAGTTGTAACCAATAATAGAGTAATTATTTCGATTACTTTATTATTTACTCACAATCAATTTTGCAAAAGCAAAATCATGCAAATTGATGAGTTGAGTTAACTAGGCCACCTAGGAGATTTTTGCATGATTTGAGGAGTATTTTTAGGGTTCTTGGTCAACTTTTTGGTCAAGCATATGGAGAGGCCCAAATTGGAGCTATTTTGCCAATTTGTGGCACTTTGAGCCCTTATTTTTGGGGATTTTTGAGTTTGCTTGTGGATCACCTTGGAGAGATTATTTTTAGAAGTAGTTAGTTGCAGTTCATATTTTGCATGCCTCTTAGTGAGAGTAAAGCATATATTGTAAAGCAAAACTTGTTTTTTCTAGTTCTTGCCTTTTTGCTCTTATACACTTTGAGAGAAGGTTTTGTAGCTCAATTTTTATAGTTTTATAGAGATCAGCAGGTTATAGGTTCCATTTTTGTCTCTCTTGCAATATTTCCTTCATTCTTTGGAATTAAGTAGTTGCCTTTCCATTTAATGCTAATTGATTGAAGTGATTTGATGAAGTTTTACTGTGTTTAATTATTAAACCTTTAAAATTATTGTCTCACTTTTGCTTGCAGTATTAAGCATAGTGTTATTGCAGGTCTTAGGCTGTGTTAATGAAAATAATCCTTTTGTGTTGTGAGCAATCCTTTTCCTTCATAGAAATCCTATTTTTCCAGCCTTCCTTAGAAATACTTTTGTGATATTTGTGCCAAAATTAGATTGTGTGAGTCAGATTTCTGAGTTATAGTGTGAATCAGATTGCATATTTTTTATCCATATTAGGTGCATCACCAAATTTCACAGTTTTCATTTCCTTATAGTTTCATTCTTACCCTTTTCCAAAATAGAAAATCATACATTCCAATAGAATATTTTAAGGGAACCAACCCATAATCTAGAGATTCAAACTCATTATAGGTCACCCATAGCCTGAATTTGTCCCCATGTTTCGAAGGATTGCAAAGTGTCACAGCTTTGCATAAGGCTGCAATCCTCGTCGACAACACCCACATTAGTGAATATTCTTGAGAGGCATTTGAAGGTGAACAAGGGGCAGCGTTCCATTCTGCTCTGCAACATTTGAAGCTAGCTTCAAAAGAACAAATCCTTTAGATAGACTCAATCCTTTAAACACAGCTACAGAGAGGTCTTCAAACAACATCTGGGTGTAAGATTCCTAACATCAACCTTACTGAAGCTGTGAAAGTGGCCTGAAAATATTTTTGAAGGCTCTGATACCATGTAGATTTCTGCAGATCTACAGAGATAAAAATCAAGCACATAAAAAAAAAATGCATTAACTAAATTCTTGTTATTCATCAAAATGCAAATTTACAAATAAAAAGCATCTGTTGGAGAGGAATCACGGGAGGAAAATCAGGAATAGGTGGAGAAAACAAAGCAAACTGTTGTTTGCTTTAGTTTACATGAAAACCACCAATTAAAAGCAATGAAAGTAACCATTGTTTCTTAGTTAGCTTATTGCTGGAAATCACACCTGTTGAGCATGGAGAGGATGACGCTAACAATGAGCCATGCATTCTCTTGTGTTTTATTTATGGAAGTGTAGGTAGGAGCTTCTGCACATAACAACTATTTCTAGGGTGAGGAGAAGAACTTTCATGGGTTATTCTTTATCTTCATAGAGCAACAGGGACATTAAATAACATTAATGGATCATGTAGCAGATTGCTTCTTTCAAACCATGTATTCCAACCAAGCTCGATCATATAATAGAGGGTAGTGAGGTTTTTTCATGAACATGCCATCCAAACACGAATCCACATATTGATGCATATGCAATCTAGTACCCCAAATGTTATTATTTTGGATGCATCCATATTTAGAGTGAAGCCGATATTTAAGCAAGATCTTTTACCATACTATCTTCCAACTGATCGGCATGTGTTGTTTATGTTGTTGCACCAAAAGTAGGATTTGAATTTGCCAACCCAAACATCGATTGTATAGCCAATGTAGTGGTGCCCTTGGAACCAAAGGTGTATGTACCAGGTGAGGTATCCCTCAAGGCTCCAATGGGAAATGAGCAACAAATCCTCCAAAAGAAAAACTCATAGAACCCAAAGTTGGAGTACCACTAAACCAAGATTCAAAATAGGCTACAGTTGATTGTAAGGAAGATGCCCCTGGTTGAAATATGCTGGTAAATTCATTTGCAATTTTCCCAATGATATCCTGGCATGTAAATTCTTCATTAATACTGTGAGATAGAAAGGAACCCTGCATTGTTTCTTTCCCACTCCACTCTGTACTGCAATCAAATGATGTTATCTAAGCCAATGATGGGCCCTGATGATGCTTAAAATATTTCCACCAAAGGAAGCAACATATGCCCTTCTCAATTCCATTACTTGTTAGAGAAGGAACACTACACAACAAAGTTTTCAATAGACCTGTGTCAATAGGGAAGAAATCTTCCTTTCCTAAATTTAGTGATGCTAAATCAACAATCAATTTGAGATCTTGCATATGTGTGTGTACAGCTTCATAGTAAGTTGTATCTAATGGTTTTCCCAATAAGAGGGACTTCTATAGATCAAGCCAAACATATCCAATTCCCCTTAGAAGATTCCCAACCTAATTACCAAATTGAATTCTCCAGTGCCACTATCTATTTTTTGTACTCATTACTTGAAACTAGTGATGCATAAAAAATGGGAAGGCGACTTTCCTCAAGCGACAAGCAAAAATCTCCAGTAGTCAGACCAATGATTTCTAGAAAGGTTGTTGGCATAGTCTTTAGGTATAGAAAATAGCCCATCTGATGCTATAATGGCATATGAACAATAGCCAGTAATATTGACACAAAAAAAAGGCCTATTGTAACCATCTAATCACAAATGATCTCAAGTTTTTAGAAGAAAAGTGGCACTGGACCCGTGATAATGCAGGGAAATGAGTAACAAAATGAGTGAAGATGTGGATTTTTCCATTTGCAAACTCAGTATATACAAAGCCAACATGAGAAAGGGGGGAAACAACATACCCTATTGCAACAGTGACTTATTGAAACACAAAAATGAAAATAGAAACAAACAAAAGGTGAAAGGAAACTATGTACAAGGGAAAGAGGGAAAGAACAAGGCTACATATAACCATTAATGGGTTGAATAAAATATGAGCCTTTCCTGGTCAACTTTCATCCAAATGGAGGAAGTTTTTGTAAGGATATGGGCAACACACACAACAATATTTTGATTGCACCAATATGGAAGGCATGAGGCATTGGTGGGAAAACAAGTAGGGATTCAAAAGTTTGAATACATATTGTAGGGATACACAGGTTATCTTCTATGATAGAATATGTGAGACACCCATTTTCCTCTTGAATTATTAGAATGTCAACACTATTTGTATCTACAAAAAGACATATGGGAATCATATTTTCCTCCACAAATGTAACAGTAATATCAACAACTTGGTTCATACCTCTAAAATTGTTCCTTAATGGCCATTCTTGTGATCCTTCAATAGGGATTGGTTGAATTGAATCTTCTTTGGATGCCTCCAATGGCAAGCTTGGGGCTTGAACTTTGAGATGATCATGAATTTCAGGACTTCCTTCTTTTTTGACCTCTTTTTTGCTCATGTTGAATACCACTGACTTCTTCTTCATGCATAGGCTCTTCTTTGTTCAAGGCTTTAGGTGAAATATTTTCTTCTTTTGATTGGCACCACCTCGTAAAAATTTCTTAAGAACCACACCTCCTTTACCATATTACCCACTACTTCAATGATTTGATTTGTCTTGAAGGGGGCAATAAATAGAAAGAGACCTTCATTTCATCACTTGCAAGAACCCAATCTTTCAATCTTTCCAAATATTTTGCAAACATCCTCTAGTATAAATCTACAATAGAGCCACCAACCTCCATCCTAGGGGGTACCTCCAAATTTCTAGGGAAACAAAAGCACCAATACTTTGTTTTGTGTCCCTAGTAGAGTTGCCAAAAATCTATTAGTGAACAAATTTGTCACTCAAAAATCTTTGTATGTTTTGCCCAACTTGTGGTGGCAAATGCACTAACAATTGAACAAGTTGTAAATGAATTTTACAATTGCTCTCTACATTCTTTTAAAAGGAGCAGCTTCCTTTGTATGATAAAACTAAATACATAGGGGTATGCTTTTAACCTGAAAGCAGGAAAGAGATTTTCTGAAATATAGTAAAATAAAATATGTACAAAGCTTCATAACAATAGTATAACTACAAACTCAAGTATCAAAATGAAATGAAATCACCACTTGAACACTCAAACATGGGAGAAAGTAATTCATATCATTGGGCTAAATAAAGATCATTCTAAATTCTCAAATACTGATCAGGATATTTATCTGAATAGAGGTTGCATATTCAACATAAGAAGAGCACACAACATAGAAACTGTAACTCAAAATTTACAAGAAATTGAAACCCATTCTTCCAAACTTCCACTCATGCAGATATGAAAATATGTAAATTATTTTTAATAGTAAATAAAATGATCCATCAACAACTCAAGGTTTGCTAAAAGATATGTATTCTTCCTTCCTAAAAAATAATTTTCTAGAGAGGGAGGAACCCCAGTAAAATGAAATTATCCCCTTTTATAACATTTTACCCCACACAAGTACTTTTAAAACTACTCGTAACTTCTTTTACCCACTCCCATTCTTCGAATGGTTTTTCCACTTTTCCCTTCATGAGAAATTTTCCAACCAAATAACAATAATCATCTCATGCTTTTTACGTCAATTAATTCTAAAAAGAATTAATTCACTAACATCACCTACCCAATGCTAATTATTCCCCTATAAGGTGAGCCGGAATAATTTTACCCCCTTTGTAAAATCCATTAATTCTTTAAAATAATTAATTCACCTTGAAATATTAAAGTCACGTAAACACATGTAGATTTATGGTCTCAATTACTTTTGCACCATAAAATAATACTTAATTATTTTTAAAAGAATTAAATAAATATATTAATGCAAGGTAATTTATAGACCTATGTCACTCCCTTAAACATGTTTAATCACCTTGCTTGAAAAAATTAATCAGAAATTCCCGTATTATTAAGATTGAGGGGTAACAATTGTCATCTGTCAGATGTGCTAGGAGGTTGATCAAAAGTGTCAATGTGTTAGATTTCCTAAATCAAAAGACAAAAAACTAGAATAGGGATGATAATCAGGTCAATAACCGTGAGTTATGTTTGCAAATAAATCAGCTTACAAAACAACCAATAACAATGCTTACAAATAAGTCATCTTGCAAACAAAGGTTGATAAAATAAGCACTAAATAACCCTACAGAAAGTCAGAAAATTAGAGCAGAAGTTGGAAATCAAAAGTGCCATAGTTTTAATCAAATGTGCCACTTTGTATATTAGAAGCGTCATAGTTTTTATCAAAAGCGCCAAAATGTTCTTCAAAAGTGCCGATTGGTTCTTCAAAAGCACTTTTTTGTCTATCAAAAGCTTAATTCCGTACTTTAACAAATTCTCAAGTAAAAATCATTAAAAATCAGTGAAGTGGCCCCACCGCGTGTGCCAAAATGTGTATGGTGAAATTTGGTTAGCATAGAAGAGATCAAAACAATAAAGACTCAAGACCAAAACCAACCATAACATCAATAAATTATCAATTGACTTCTATTCCTTGGCTGTATTTGTAATTTGGATTGCTCAAATACAATTGATTGCAAAAAAACATGGATGTGATGCAAGTGCTCAATGATAGTGGATGAATGCTCAAAGCGTTGGAGATATGAATGCCAAAAGCCCAAAGATCATGGAGGGTTTTTGAATGAGAGAACGGGTGTATTTATAGCTTCAATAGAGTGATGATCAATGGTGGAGAAAATTAGAATGAATCAATGGTTAAAATAATTTGAGAGGAGATGAAGAATGTGCACATGATGTGTCAATGCAAAAGCTTGTTTTAAAGAGTTAATTGCTTTTTAGGATAAAAATTTAGTGATTTGATATTCATAAGATAGAATACTTTTTCTATTTAGTGAATTAATTGATAATAACAAGGATTAAAAAGCCAGTTAAACTCAATGCATGATTTGCTTTTTGACATGCAATGGATAAAAATTAAATAATAAATTATTTAATTTATGTGCATGAAGATATTTAGAAGAAAAAGATATTTTTAAAAGATGAGAAGCTGAATTGGAATTAAATAAATAAATTTATTTAATTTATTGTGCATGATGAAGAAAATAGGAAAATAATTTATAAAATATTTGATTTCATTTATTTATGAGATAGGAAAACTCAACTTAAATAAATTAGAATAGTTTTTAAATTTGAGAGGAATAATTAGCTAATTAAATAATTAAAATTATTTAATTATTGATGGATAAGAAGAATAAATTGGTGAATTAATTAAATAATAAGAATCATTTAATTAATATAAAATAGAAGAATAAAGTTAGAGGGAAAGATTGATTTAATCAAATAATATAGGAATTATTTAATTATTGTTGGAAGGAGAATTAAATTGATGAAAACGTGAATTTAATTAAACAATTTAGAATTATTTAATTAAATGTTGAATTAGAAGAATTGATGAGGAAATGATGCATATGATAAGATGATAATTCATTAGTCATTTTTAGGTGTCTACACTTGTAAATTTTTTGTTCTTAGACACCAAAATGATTTGGTCTTTGAAAAACATATCAAATAATTCTAAAGCATATTTGAAAATTCAATTGTCTCTTATGATAATAATTGATCTATTTAATTGTGCTCAAAATATAGTTTGAACCATGATCTCGTTGAGTCCTAACATTCCCTTCACAGGAGGCAAACTATGGGATTGAGTGAGGTCTATAAATTTTTTTCTGGATATAGACCCATAGACACTATTAAATTGATTTTTTTTGGCTCTCACGCCTCATTATTTTAATGGTAATTTTGAAGATTCTAAATTGAACTCACTACTCTTTCAATCCAATTAAAAACCATTTTTAATAGTAGAAGAAAAGGCACTTATAGCACATGATATTTGTTGGTGCCTACATGAATATTCAGATTTCAAGCAATTGATTTTGCCGGCACCTTCCCAAAAAGTCCAAAAAATTCTAAGTCAGGGTTTCTATCACCCTGATATGATTGCGGGGGGTCATATTTCATATATGACCTGATCTTCCGCCCGGGAGGTCATATTTCAAATATCAGTCATCTTGTGAAGATCACCTCGGTGCTGCTGCAGGGTTTCAATATGACCGATATTTCAAGGGGGGGTCATGTTTCAAATGTCAGGTGATCTTAGTTATGATCACCCCTATGTTTGATCACCCCTATGTTGTTTTATCACCTCATGTTCGCTTGATCACCCCGAGGTGCAGATGTTAATTTTATGAGGATGATATCTGCCTGTTTAGCGACCTGATTTTCTTGCGGGGGTGATATTCCAAACATCAGTCATCTTACGAATATCACCCTATTTTGTCAATATGATGGTGACATCATCAGGATCTGGTGGGATGCATCATGTGGTCTCCGACATGATATTATCAGCAGCTATGATGAGGGTCCCACTGATCGCCGATGAGGACATGAGTAGGTGCAGAAGGATCATCGGTGAGGTATTTGGTATGAATATGATGAGGAGGATTTTTCTCCAATGCATCAAGTTGCACTGATGAGGTTGGTCATCGGGGTGATTTTTCCCTTGGGGTGATATTTTATATCAGGTGATGTGGTCAGTCGGGTGATATTTCCTGCAGGGTGATATTTTTCATATCGGGTGATATTTCGATGGAGGTGATATTTCATATCAGGGTGATATTACATGTCAGGTGATCATGCAGGTGGATCATCAGTGGGGCAAGCAATATCAGTGCAGATGAGGAGTGTTTTTTCGACGGCATGAGCTATCATGATGGGGTCTATACTGGCATCATCGGGAGAAAAATCACCAACTATTGTCTTTCGATGTGGTCATGCTTATAAAATATTGAGGAGGTCGCTGCGGGGTGAATGTGGGATAATTAGTTCCCACATGATTTGAAAAGTCAGGTCATGATTTTTGGTGGGAAAATTTCAAAGCGCACAGTCTACTGCATTTCCCAAGGCCGCAGGTTGGTATGCCTTTAATGGTGGATGTTACAGGGTATGGTTGAAGGCATGGATGAATCAACCACCCAATTGAAGATGTGAATCCCCAGGCAGTGGCACAGGGCTCGAGTCCAACCACTCCCTGCCTCCTCTCCCACCTGCTGCATTCAATGTGTTGAGCACCATTTTTCATGATGTATTGTATCTGGCAAATTTTGAGTTGCCAAGTGATTAATGTTGAGTACACCTTCCTTGTTGTATATAGCAGATGGTGTTACTCAATTGTGGTTGTTGAAGACCTGGGCATTTTTTGTGTGAATAGCAAAAAATAGGGTATTTCCTTGTTGTTTTATCTCATTTTAGAGTTTATGAGTTGCATTATGAATGTACATTTCAGATATTTTCAGTTTCATTGTTGTCCTATATGAAAAATGCTCTTATGCATGTGTTTAGCTTCTTGTCTCCATGTGTTGCATGCTTTTCCTTCTTTTGAATCTGGCTGCTAAGGGTTTCTCAGGTTCTAGGGTATGGATTTCTATATCACATGCTTCATCTCTAACTTCCATTCAAGGAGTGGATTAAATTGTTTTAGGTGAAGTATGGAGAAGGTTGTATGTCAGCTGGGATATATGTAAGTAGAGGCAGCTAAATACCTATTCTTGGGTGATGTTTGTAAGGCAAGCATCAATCTAACATCTTGAAACTTGAATCCAAAATGCAATCCATTCTCTTGTATACGTCTAGTTGACTCCTTGCCTTGAGATAGACACCGGTCTGCTCCTGGGTTAGTAGTTATGATCCCAAACCCCTTGTCTTGCATCCAAAACATAAAATCCATCTTTTCATAGCTTCCATCTTGTTAGTCTGTAGGAGTAGGATTAGGACCCCTGCATACTCTCATCCACAACCAGATAAATATGTCCAAGAATGTTGCCAACCTTGTGATGTATCATGCACATCTTGGCCCACACATGAGAGTATTCTACCTATTGTTGTCAAGCTAAATCTTTCTATCATTAGGCTAGTCAATGTTACATCTTTAGCTATAGGGATACCCCCTTGGTGTGGCAGAACCAGAAGTGAAGGGGAGGTAGCTCACGCAACCTCCTATATTAGTTGGCTGAATCTGCTTATGCATTGGAACTGGCAAACCCTCTTCTGATTCAGAAGAAAAAACCAACAGAATGGCGACTCTACTGGGGAGTTGATGTAAAGTGCTATCTTGTGGCCCATCCGAGTCACCAACAGAATGGTGACTTTGTTGGGGAAGAGTCAAGTGATTTGAGGGTTGGAAAATCTAGTTTCCAGAAAAGTTGTTACAACAATACCAAAGAACCATGTGGTGCTCTGCTGGTGTGATGAATCCAAAAAACAAAAGTGCCTTGTTGATATTCTGTCCTCTCTGTGAGAGGTGGTGACTTTGTTGATTGAACCTATCAAAGCTGCAACATATTTCTAGGTATTCCATCTTTTCATTCAAAATGATGAGTTTAGAGCAGGAAACCTGGTTGTGTTCTCAAAGAAGACCATTTTTTATTGATAGATATAAGCCCATAAATTTCAAAGGAATATGTGGTTACCCAAATGTTATTCCCAATAAGATTAGGAAGTGTTTGCCTAAATATAGTGGATTAAATTCTGTGTCTGCAAACAAACATCTGTAAAAATTTTGTAATTTGATAGAAGATTATGAGGTAGAGGCTAAAGATGTAGTAATGAGACTTTTTGTTCAGTCATTAGAGGATGATGCTAGGGTCTGGTTTTTAGACCTACCTGTTTGTTTGGTTTCTTCATGGGTAGATTTAGAAATTGCATTCCTAGAGCAGTTTGGTGAAAGATTTGATTTAGCCTCATTGATCATACATTTCATGAACATCCAAAAGGAAGATGAGGAACTGGTTCCAGCCTTTAATCTTAGGTTTATTAAGTTGCTCAAGCAGATCCCTATATATATGAGGCCCAATGATGCATTGTGCTTGACAATTTATTTGGCTGCATTTGATAAGAAAATGAGTTATAGATTGAGAGATAAAGAACCAACCACACTTCACCAAACTTTCAAATTTGCTATGGATATTGAAAATAATTAGAAATATGGAATGCCAGTAGGTTTCATGGCTGCAAGTTTTCAAAACAATTTTCAAAGTGAATGTATTTCTCATTTCCCAGTGTGTTCATTGAGAGATGATTCTGTAAAGGGGAATATATCTCACAACAATGGGTGCAGCCATGATGTGATGCATAAACATGAAGAAAATGTTGTAGAAAATGTAGGCACATCCTATAATGGTGAGGACAAAGATTGTTCTTAGCCTCTAGAAGATAAGCCTGCAGATGCAAAATGCTCTTCAAATGATGAAATGAAAGATATACATGAAGTTGCATCCTACAGTGATAGGCATATCCCAGTTATTCCTGATTATTTATATGAGGTGGATATGCAAAGCTTCAATCTGAATATAGAAAACATTGATTCAAGGGATGGTAGTGAATATACTAATGATTGTTAGCATTCAGATGCATATGTGAGCCTTTCAGATGATGAAATATATATGGATGCTGAATATGAATGTTTCCTTGAAGATCCTGACCACCTTCACAATGCAGAGGTTGAAAAATTTGCTTTTGGTTATCAGGGCATTGGTGAAGAGGAAAATCAGGGTCACTATACAGATGTGAATGAACATGTTGCAGATGTGTGTGCTCATACAGTTGGGGATACTACTGGTTGCAGGGGTAATTATGAAGCTTTCAGTGAAGGGCTACATTCTGAATTATTTATGCCTTCTTTTGAGACATTCCAGGTGGACCTTAATGATAAATTTGTTGATCACAATGATGATGGATATCTAAATGTTTATAAAGATAAATATGATTATGAGATGTTGCTTGTGCCTGAATATTGCATGTTTGATACAGAGGAGCTCTTATTTTTTGAAGAAGGGCAAAATTCTGAGGTGGCTTCATTTGTTTCATGTGAGTCTGTTATCTTTCCAAGCAGCATCAGTGACTCATATGATGATGACATTCTACAACTGATGATAATGTATGTTGATGAGGTTGGTTGTAGATTTGTCAAAGAAAAAGAAATGAGCAGCAACATAAATAATTGCAAAGAGGGTTGCTGCAGGAAGTTAAATGCTTTCAGGCTTCATTTGAAGAAATCAAAAGAAAATCAAGTGTTTGACAAAGGAAAATTTTGGTTTTTCCTTTTTGGTGGCCCTGGGCCACCATGTTTATTTTTAAAAATAATGTGTTTGTGATGCAGGTTGGTGCAAGTTTGACTCTATGCCCAATGGATAGGGGACCGGTCTGCATCCCAGAGATCTATGGTTCTCTCCATGCATGCAAGAGGCACGGGTCCCCAGACAAAGCCAATGTTGGTGCCTGCATGAATATTCAGATTTCAAGCAATTGATTTTGTTGGCACCTTCCCAAAAAGTCCAAAAAATTCTAAGTCAGGGTTCCTGTCACCCTGATATTCTTGCGGGGGGTCATATTTCATATATGACCTGATCTTTTGCCCGGGGGGTCATATTTCAAATATCAGTCATCTTGTGAAGATCACCCTGGTGCTGATGCAGGGTTTCAATATGACCTGATATTCCAAGGGGGGGTCATGTTTCAAATGTCGGGTGATCTTAGTTATGATCACCCCTATGTTCAATCACCCCTATGTTGTTTTATCACCTCATGTTCGCTTGATCACCCCGAGGTGCGGATGTTAATTTTACATGAGGATGATATCTGCCTATCTAGCAACCTGATTTTCTTGCGTGGTGTGATATTCCAAACATCAGTCATCTTACGAATATCACCCTATTTTGTCGATATGATGGTGACGTCATCAGGATCTGGTGAGATGCATCATGTGGTCTCCGACATGATATTATCAGCAGCTATGATGAGGGTCCCACTGATCACCGATGAGGACATGAGTAGGCGTGGAAGGATCATCGGTGAGGTATTTGGTATGAATATGATGAGGAGGATTTTTCTCCAATGCATCAGATTGCACCGATGAGGTTGGTCATCGGGGTGATTTTTCCCTTGGGGTGATATTTTATATCTGGTGATGTGGTTGGCCGGGTGATATTTCCCACAGGGTCATATTTTTCATATCAGGTGATATTCTGATGGAGGTGATATTACATGTTGGGTGATCATGTAGGATGATCATCAGTGGGGGAAGCAATATCGGTGTGGATGAGGAGAGTTTTTTCGACAGCATGAGCTATCATGATGGGGTCTATATTAGCGTCGTCGGGAGCAAAATCACCGACTATTGTCTTTCGATGTGGTCATGCTTATAAAATATTGAGGAGGTTGCTGTGGGGTGAATGTGGGATAATTAGTTCCCACATGATTTGAAAAGTTAGGTCATGATTTTTGGCGGGAAAATTTCAAAGTGCACAGTCTACTGCATTTCCCAAGGTCGCAGGTTGGTATGCCTTTAATGGTGGATGTTACAGGGTATGGGTGAAGGCATAGACGGATCAACCACCTGATTGAAGATGTGAATCCCCAAGCAGTGGTACAGGGCTTGAGTCCAACCACTCCCTGCCTCCTCTCCCACCTGCTGCATTCAATGTGTTGAGCGCCATTTTTCATGATGCACTGTATCTGGCAAATTTTGAGTTGCCAAGTGATTAATGTTGAGTACACCTTCCTTGTTGTATATAGCAGATGGTGTTACTCAATTGTGGTTGTTGAAGACCTGGGCATTTTTTTGTGTGAATAGCAAAAAATAGGGCATTTCCTTGCTGTTTTATCTCATTTTGGAGTTTATGAGTTGCATTATGAATGTACATTGTAGATATTTTTAGTTTCATTGTTGTCTTATATGAAAAATGCTCTTATGCATGTGTTTAGCTAATTTTCTCCATGTGTTGCATGCTTTTCCTTCTTTTGAATCTGGCTGCTAAGGGTTTCTCAGGTTCTAGGGTATGGATTTCTGTATCACATGTGTCATCTCTAACTTCCATTCAAGGAGTGGATTAAATTGTTTTAGGTGAAGTATGGAGAAGGTTGTATGTTAGTTGGGATATATGTAAGTAGAGGTAGCTAAATACCTATTCTTGGGTGATGTTTGTAAGGCAAGCATCAATCTAACCTCTTGAAACTTGAATCCAAAATGTAATCCATTCTCTTGTATACGTCTAGTTAACTCCTTGCCTTGAGATAGGCACCGGTCTGCTCCTGGGTTGGTAGTTATGATCCAAAACCCCTTTTCTTGCATCCAAAACATAAAATCCATCTTTTCATAGCTTCCATCTTGTTAGTCTGTAGGAGTAGGATTCAGACCCCTGCATACTCTCATCCACAACCAGATAAATATGTCCAAGAATGTTGCCAACCTTGTGATGTATCATGCACATCTTAGTCCACACATGAGAGTATTCTGCCTATTGTTGTCAAGCTAAATCTTTTTGTCATTGGGCTAGTCAATGTTACATCTTTAGCTATAGGGTAACCCCCTTAGTGCAACAGAACCATAAGTGAAGGGGAGGCAGCTCACGCAACCTCTTGTATTAGTTGCTGAATCTACCTGTGCATTGGAACTGGCAAACCCTCTGCTAATTCAGAAGAAAATACCAACAATATTCATGATAATAAATATAGCTCATTCCATAGTAGAATAAATACCAAACAATTAATATATGATAACTATAACAATATACAATAGAATTGTTACACAATACAACTAAACTTTACAATCAACAAAGGTAGAGAGAATAGTGCTATGAATTTTATCTTCTTATCTATATCCAAAAAACAACAATGTAGTGACTCTTTATAGAGTTTTACAATCTCTAAAATGGTAGACAAAAATAATAAAATTAAACTTGATGCTTGTCATTCATATAGCATGCAATTCTAAAAGAGAAAAGGAAATAAGAATGAAAATAGATGACAATAAAGAAGTTTTAACTATTTTAAAACATACTTAAAATATAGTGACTAAACTTATAAATCATAAATCTAAACAAAGTTTTGAACTATTGTAAACACCACTTTGAATAAAGCGAGAAAAATACTAAGAGAAGATGTAGTAAATTTGCAATACATATGCTAAGAATATTAGTGTCCTTAGTAGTAGCTATCCAACATACCCCCTTGATGCTAAGTAGCTCACAAGTTCATTTCAAAGCTTCAAAACCTAAACTTTTGTGATTGGTTTCATGAAGATATATGCAAGTTATTCTTGTGTATTTATATGCCTCAATTCCACTTCATGCTTCTAAACCAAATATTAAATGAAATGATATTTCAAATCAAAAATATTTTATCTACTATGATGAACTAGATTTTTAGAAAATTTGATAGTACTCATGTCATCACAAAAATTTGTATATGTTGAATTTGTTTCACCCTAATTTCTTTTAAAACTTTTTGATGACATAATGCCTATGTACCTACGTAAATGATTGCAATATACTATGTTTATGTAGATGAAAGATAAACTAAACTTTACTTATTTAAGTTCTATGTAACCAAAACCTACCCAATTGAGAAACAATTATCAGATGTTGACTTTTGATCATCGAAACTACCTCCCCAATCAGAATCACTAAATCCAACAAGTTCAAACATTTTAATAGCATAATAATGAATACCAAAATTATAGTACCTTTCACATACCTCAATATCCTTTGCATAATTTATTTGACAAATACAAATTTTATCTTCTCTTTGATGAACCTCCATTCCTAAGAAGAAATTTTATGAGAGATAAATCTTTCATTTTAAATTCAATCACAAATTTTTTTAATTCATCCCTCATCTTAGAACTGCTACCCATATACAACAAACCATCAACATATAAACTTACAATAAGGATATCATTACCTTCTTCTTGTAGCAAAGCATAGGCTCATTCTTGTTTCTCTTGAAGCCATTCTACTAATTAAAATATACACCAACTGTAGAATACCATGCTCTTTGTGCTTTCTTGAGGTCATAAAAATCTTTCTTCCACTTGTAAAATTCATGGCTTTTTACATTGCACTTCAAAATCCTATGGTTTTGGTACATATACTTTATCTTTTCAAGTACCCATTCAAGAAGGCACTTTTCACATCCATGTTATGTATTCTCTATTTATTTTGTGTTTCTAGTGAAACCACCATTCTAATGGTCTCTTGTCTTTCTACTAGTGCAAATGTCTCTTCATAATCATCACATATCTCTATGTGAAGACTTTCACAACTAACTATGCTTTGTGTCTTTTAACAATACCATCACTATTATACTTTGTCTTGTAGACCCACTTAGTAGCAATATGTTTCTTAGTCATGTGGAAATTCTATAATTTCCCAAGTGTCATTCGTATAAATGGAAGCCATTTATTCTTGCATTTCTTTCTCCCAAACACAATGAGTACATGAATCTTCAAAACATTATGATTCAAAATCAACCTATGAAAGTGAAGAAAATTTTATTGTCTCACCTCTCAGATTCTCTTCATGTGCTTGACTTGTTCTCATCTAATCAATTTCACCTAGGATTCTTACCTTCCTCAAAGAACTAGGACTTGAAGTTAGACTTACACTATAACTAGAAGAGAGGCTACTGGGTAGACTTGTAATACTTGGAATTAAAATATTAGTGGGCTAGTCATTAACAATATCATCAATAATATCACCATTACAAATAGATTTTGACATGTCAACATGATCTTTTGATGACCATATACTTCCCTTCATAAAAAATAAATCTTGACACAACAATATTGATAGTAAGAAGATTATACAACATATAAGCCTTACTTTGTTCATTGTACCCAACAAAAATATGTGATTTAGTTTTTGGATCTAACTTATAATGTCTCTTTTGATTTGCTACATGAACATAGGCCAAACAACAAAAAACACTGAAGATTAAAGTTAGGATTTTTTCATACAATGCTTCATAAGGAGTCATCCTATCAAGTGCACTAATAAGACTTCAATTGAGAATATACACTAAAGTAGCAATTACATTAGCCCAAAAAGAGTGACGTCTTATTGACCACATCCTTTACTCTTATGTAGTAATTACTCACACTTTAGCTTCTTGCATCTTCAAATTCTTAAATTCTCGCTTCATGGTTTGCAACTTGACATGTTTAACTTGATCACTACCTTGGTAAGCTCCTTGTGGAGTCTTCCAAGCATCCTTGGTTGTCTTTGCACCTTCAATTTTTAGAAAAAAACTCTAATATAGAGATATTTGACTATGAAATGTGGTTAGAGAGTTCTTTTTAGTCTCCTTCTTGGCTGCTGATGACAACTCTCACCCACTTACTATCTGATACCAAAATAATGGTAACTCTGATAGGACAATGATGACAAGAACTTCTCCATACATGAATCAGTGACAAGAACTCTCTAGGTTAGAACCGATGACAAGAACTTTTCATAATTGAATCAGTGACAAGAACCACAAATGAAACTAATTAAGTTGACAGGAATCTTCCAGTGACAGGAACTCAATCTAAAATGAAATACAATTTGACACCATTCAAGTGATTGGAATTTGATTACAAAAATTGTGATAACAAAAATCTTTTATTCAAATTTAGTATGGGTCATGAGTACAGAGACGACACATTCATCTATTCTTAGACTTATCATTCTTTACATAATTTGATATACCCAGGCTTTCAATCACACATCCTATATCCTCTCCACTCACCATTGACCTCATTCCTATTATCAACATCTGCCATATCATCTTCCTCTCATGTTCGCGATCCTATTTCTCTTTCCTATCTTCATTAGTGACCTCGAATATCTTTCTTTCTTCTATTGTTACTTCTCTTTGTTCCCACGATCTCTCCCTTTTCCTCATTCTCTTTTTCCCTGCATTCTTTCTCATTTGATTCCCCCTTCCTTGATATTATCTTCTGATATTTAACTTTTCCACAACATTCTTCTCTTCGTTGTTCATGTTTCATTCCCCTGCTGACCATTCTCTTCCTTCCACCTCCTTTCCTCCTAGCCATTCTCACTGGTTTTGTAACCTTCTTCCCATTAGGTGATAGGGACCAATTTTGTTTTTTAGATGCATTGCATTTAGGTAGAAGTAACCAGAACTAATTAAATTCCCCAATGATATCCTTTTACCAAAATAACTGCCTCAAAGAGGCCAATATAGTGAAATAAGGGTAACAAACAAAACTTAAACATCATCAACTAAACAAAACAAAAATTGATGGGGAATGATGCCCCTACATCAGGCTCCCCAGGAGCCAAAAGACAGCATGTGCGGCTACACATGAGATTATCATTGGAATTATTTCTTGTTGTCCTTTTTTTTCTCTGCTTCTTCCAACATCATTCTAGAATAGCTACCATGTTTCTCCAACATTGTTGTGCACTATTTTTCTCTTCACTTTTCATATTCATCTGCTAAAGTTTCCTTGCCCAGACATTCACATGCAAATTGATATGAACAATTATACAGAGATTAATGATCTCATTTGCTTCTTTAAACTTATTCACCCTTGACATATGTCTCTTACCTTCACTAAAATTATCGACATTCTTATATAAATATGTACTTACTATCCTATATTCTTTTGCACATTCTGGATCATCCTTGGTTTTACCATTCACATTACAATCCACAACATCTACACTAAAATCTGCATATACTCCTCAATACTTGATCCCAAGCTTCTCAACATTCAACATAGCAAATGAAAATGAAACAATATCCTTATTTGAAACCAATAAATTTACCTTCTTCTTTTTCATTGCAATAACTTCTTTATCATCAGCTGCCAACTCCATCTTTGTATCCTTTGCTATCCCAGTTGTCTTCATACCTTCACTAGAAATCTTCTCCATCCACTCCTGTTCTATGCTGAAAGTTATGCCCACAAATCTTCTATACTTGTTGCACCTTCTTCAATTGCCATCTATGTAATTTTTTCATCATGCATTTCTTTGTCTTCCACTATTGTCCTAACAGTTGCTTCTTTATTTTCAGTTGCACCTTCATTTTGCTCTTCATTCTCCAATCCTTCATCATACCTTGCTTTTTCTTTCCACTCTTGCTTTTCATTGCTCTTGGCCAACTCATTCTTGGGACCCACTCCATACTTATATTTGTTCATTCTGAGTTTTTCAATTTTCTTTCATTTGTTTTCCTTTTTCTTTTTGTATCTTCTCCTTCTTATGTCTTTTCCATGTACAAGCCTCCAAAACTCTAGCTCACGTTCATATATATCATTGTCACTATTTGATTCCACATCATTTTTTATCTTCTTCTTTTAAACTCTTCCTTTCAACAATTTCATTCAAAGATTCAAAGCATCATTATTTAAATTATCAACTTTCTTACCTTTAATCTTTCTTGTGTTCTCCTCAAGCTTCTTCCAAGTTTCTCTTGGACATCTATCAATATTCTTGGGCTCTTCTTCATAATCTCTAGTTTGTTGTCTTGGAATATCATGCTACAATATCATCTTTTCATCTTTGGATGGTTCAACCATGATCTCTTGTTCATTGGACTTGACCTTTCTTTCATATCTTATCCTCTTTGGAATTGTTTCCTCATCACTATGCCTTGCAACACCATTTTCCTCTACTTCTTTCATGCTCTTGACCAACCACACTTTTCTCTTCATAATTTTTGGCTGATATATGTTCATTGTTGCACTTTTTCTTTTTAATCCATAGACTAATTGTTGCTCTAGAACACCTCCTTTATGCTTCCATTCTTGACAATTTACTCTATGTTCTTGATTCTTCTTGAACCCTTTCGTGACTTCCATCTTTTGTACCAGATTGTTGTCATAAACTTCCTCATATGCACCCTCTGGCTTACACTTTGTATGCTGCCCCTCTACAACTAACTGTTTCATTTGCCAACTTGGCACCTCGTATCCATGATCCTTGACAATATTTGAAATCTTTAGATTTCTCTTGTCCATGTAACTTGAATTTCTACATTCGTATTTCCACATGCATAATTAAAATTAACATTTATACCTCCATATACCCGTACAATACTCTATTGTTTGGATTTTCCCTCACCCTTAATTTATTTTCTTACCAACTCTTCCCTTTCATGGGTTTCCTTTCCTTCTTCTGCAATACTTCCTAATGCA
Source organism: Cunninghamia lanceolata (assembly GCA_027924645.1). NCBI lineage: Eukaryota > Viridiplantae > Streptophyta > Pinopsida > Cupressales > Cupressaceae > Cunninghamia > Cunninghamia lanceolata. Next base: position 2,950,916 of record BSBN01001278.1, on the reverse strand, counting down.
TCACAAAATACTAAAGCATCCTCTACATCTTTATTTTCCTTCAATAAAATCTCAACACCATTCTTATCTTCATGTTTAAGTACTTTGCAATGTACCTAGTCTACTGCAAATTTTTTATGTATACTTCCTTCATAAACTCCTAAAACTTGTTTGCACTTTCTTTCACCTTCATCTCCATCTATGGTTACTTTACTTGCCCTTTCTCTCATTAATTACAAGGTCTCATCCATGACCCCTCCTATGAAGTTTCTCATACCTACATACACATATACAAATGCAATATTAACAAATAAAAAAAGAAACTAAAGTGTCTCCATGAATGCCTCTTTCATGGATATTCTTCTATGTTCTTTACTTTTCCCTTCAAGTGCTACTTTTTTGTACTGCTTCTCTTCTCCATTCTTTCTTGTGTTTCCTTATGTTCTCCTCAATGAGAAATTTCTTCACCTATTCTGGTGCACTTTGCTCCCTTGGAAACTCTCTTCTATCCAAACCTCTTTCATCTTCTCTTTTCAAGGCATCCATATTTTGCCCTCTTCTTTTCTTAACAATCATCTTCATAGGCCACTTCAACTTCTTTTTAAATGGCCAACACCAACCATATTCCTGGTTTATTTCATCAAGCCACTACTTACACTTCTCTCATTATCTTTGCAACTATGCTATTTCTTTATCCCACTCTGCATTTTGCTTCTTCACATCTAGCTTTGTCTTGTCTTTCTTCCTGAGGGTTTCTATTCTGGCATACTGCTACATCTTTTTATCTTTCTTCTTGGCTTCTTGATACCTCACCTAGGGCCTCTCTCCTTTTCCTCTGCCCAGTCTATTGGTACCCAGGTTCTTCCTCTAAACCTTCCAAAATCCACATACTTATCCAAAATCATATAACCCTAGATCTTGTAGCTCTAATGTACCAAAATGATGACAACTCTCACCCACTTACTATCTAATACAAAAATAATGGCAACTTTGACAGGACAACGATGAAAGGAACTTCTCCATACTTGAATCAGTGACATGAACCTCAAATGAAACTAATTATAGTGATAGGAACCTTCTAGTGACAGGAACTCAATGTAAAATGAAATGCAGTTTGACACCATTCAAGTGATTGAAATTTGATTACAAAAACTATATTAACACAAATCTTTTATTCAAATTTAGTATGGGTCATGAGTACAGAGACAACACATTCATCTATTCTTAGACTTACCATTCCTTACATAATTTGATATACCTGGACTTTCAATCATATAGCTCGTATCCTCTCCACTCACCATCGACCTCCTTCCTATTATGAACATCTGCCATATCATCTTCCTCTCATGTCCACGCGGCCCATATTTCTTTCCTATCTTCATTGGTGACCTCATTATCTTTCTCTCTTTTGTTATGACTTCTCTTTGTTCCTGTGATATCTTCATTTTCCTCATTATTATTTTCCCTGAGTTCTACTTGCTCATTCGATTCCCCCTTCCTTGATATTCTCTTTTGCTATTTAACTTTTCCCTGACATTCTTCTCTTCATTGTTTGGGTTTCATTCCCCCACTGACAATTCTCTTCCTTTCACCTCCTTTCCTCCTGGCCATTCTCACTGATTTAGCAACTTTTTTCCCGTCAGGTGACAGGGACCAATTCCATTTTTAGATGGATTTCATTTAGGTGGAAGTAACCAGAACTAATTAACTTCCCCACCAATCTCCTTTTACCAAAATAACTGCCTCAAATATACCAATATAATGAAATAATGGTAATAAACAAAACTTAAACATCATCGACTAAACAAAACAAAAATTGATGGGGAATGATGCCCCTGCATCAACTGCTCCATCATTGGCTACAACAATGGTCCAATCAACTAGCTTTTGTTAACCTATTTCTACAATCTCCCATAAGTATTTTCTTATTGAAAGAGTCATCATCTTTACGCTCTAATAATCATAATCATTTGCATTAAATTCTAAAATGGTCAAAGGGTTAGCATTTGATGTGATCAATAGTTAGAGAAATCTCAAATAAAAAATCTATAACCTAGAAAAACCAAAACAACCACCGACTATGACAACAAATGAAGATTCTAAATTGAAATGGGTGTTTTTTCAATCTAGTTAAAAACCAATTATAATAGCCAAAAAATATGTTTGAAGAACATGATATTCAAGATAATAAATATAGCTTAGAGCATAGTAGAATAAACCCAAAACAATTACTTACAATAGACCTGTAACAATATAAAACAAGAATTGCAATGCAGCCAGAGTCCTTGCTAGTTGCAGGGTTGAAAGATCATGCAAAAAATGGCAAAAGTAACTTTAGAAAATAGAAAATAGGAAAAATGATTTAAATACAAATGTAGATATAATATTATTGAATGATCATTACATAAGTTAGCAATGTAGAAAAAACCAATCTAAATGTAGAATAATTATTTTCAAGATAAGATGACTTAAGAGACAATTAAATATATGTCTCAATGCCATGCTTTTGTAATTATTTTTGTAAGCCCATTCACATGACATTACAAATGTAACTGGCTAAAGAATTGCTATATTTTTTCTAGCAAGCCAAAGTGCAAAAGACAAAGAAATGTCTATGAAAATAGCTCAAATTATGTTTGTCTGGCACAATCTATTTTCACATACAAAAGAGGGAGTGATTAAAAACTATTAACAATGTCAAGGTCAAGAATGAGAATTCTAAGACTAATATAACAAGAATGAAATCATGAATCGATAACATTATAGTGAACGCCAAGATCAGTCCCAACTGCTTTGAAATGTTGGATCTGGTTTGAAATGAATGAAGAAATTCTTGAGAAGGTATATTAGGAGTGTCCCCTGATAAGTAGGATCTGCCCAAAATGCCTTTTTGTTAACACAACTCTTGCAACCCAAGAACATCGTGTGAATTGAAGTAATAATGTAAACACAACAAACTAGCAACAAACTTGATGTCAAATTACAGAACAACAAAGTAAACACACAAGCATATGAAAACACAAATCACAATCTAGTTAATAGAAACCACAATTTTCTAGGCATATGGATGTCCCATATATTAAAAGGGGCATGCCACATGCTAAACAAAGCTGATACATGCATATCAACCAAACACTTAAACTAGGAAACAATATATCCACCAATTTTGTAAACAACCTCTACACAAAAGGCACAATACCAAGTCCGAAAACCACTAAGCAATATGATTTACAATGGAAAACTTCTAGATTCAAGCATCAGATCACAAGACCATTAATTCCATCTATCAATATAAGGAATCAAATCAGGCTGCTTGCAAGAAGACATAGCATTGCAGAATAACACATTGAAAACTTATCTAGATTTTATAGATTCCAACTAAATCATTGGACCTCATAAGTGAGACTTAATAATGGGTATAAGTCATTGAAAAGTACTCCTTTCATGAGGGAATAAATGAGCAACAACTTAGAGTTTTACAAGTTGTCAAGTACAGTCCATGATAAAAGTTCAAAATGGACAACCTAAAATTTTATGGAATTGCATTTCAACCCTATAAATCCAAACAAGAGTGCATTCTCAAATAAAGAACACAAAGAAGATGAATTAGATGTAATCTAGAAAAGTCAGAAATAAATGATAGTAGTTGTAGAAAATTTGATCTAGCCAAGAAAAAAATTCAAGCCAACTACAAATAGGAAAAAAAGTACTAGTCTCCAAGAAGGAAAAGCTGAACAAAATACACAAGCAAACATAGAAACATTTGAATCTCAAAAGTATAAGCAAAGAGGCCTTAAACACCTATTATCTACAACAACATAGGTGCAACATATAATTTATTAGCATACACATACACTTGGTATCAAATTTTGATCAAAGCACATCATAAAGGAGAAGCCCAAAAATTATTTCTAAACCCCAAATTAATCTAATTCAACTAAACTATAGAGTAATGATCATTACCTGAAAAATTGGATGAAACTTTCCTGAACACGCTTTTATAACCTCTTGCATAGAAATTCCACCAAACATTGCTGCCACGAGATTTAATAATGTATGTGAACCAATTGCAAATATTCTTAAAATACTTCTATCCAGAATGTCTAGTTTTCTATCACTTGATGTTTCATTACTATTTTTTGCAAATGACACTAATTTGGTAGCATCTTCCATTGAAGCAACAATAGGAAAGAACCCAAATTCTCTTACAGATTGTGTGAGTTTAGTTTGTATCAAACTGATGCAGAGGCATCCACACTAAAACCTTGACATATAGCATGGATGTCCACAACCCTTCATCATCATCATCATATTTCCCTTAACACTGTCAGCATCATCATATTTACTCTGCCAACCGATATCCTCCTGCAGACAAGCCTTCGCCCTTTCGCATGTCAGCAGCATCATCATATTCGGCAAGCGCAAACATCCTCCTGACGTTCACTGTTCACCTTACCGCCAAACTCTCTCTTCAGCATCATGATGTTCAACATCATGTTCATCAGCAGGATATAGAACATCCGGTTCCTCCCATATATCCTGATGACGACTCTCTTCACGCACCTTTCCTTCGATGCTTACGTCACCCCGATATCCTGATGACGATTATCCTGATGACGATGACGTCACATGCAGCTCCTCAATATCTAGCTGCCCCGATATCCTGATGACGTATATCCTGATGACGATGACGTCACATGCAACTCCTTCAATATCCTGCTGTCGGCCAAACTTAACCTTATCGGCCCGCGATGGTTTTATCAACCCGATCTTCTACCTTATGCCGATACGCTCCTCCTCGGCAACACCTGATGATGATCACCCCAATGCACCTTCACTTTATGTAAACTGCTGCATCATGCTCAACTCCACTTACTCGGATAACGCCTGAAGTAACTACAGGATATACACAGAAATATCCTGATGATGCCGTTTTGACGAACTTCCAACCTTAGCGAATTTCAATCTGCCGAACCTCCTAGGATGACCCGATCTACTTCCTGGACAACTTTCCAGACTCTAACTATCAGCTCGACCTAGCACATACCCATGCTAGGGTTCTCAACATCTCTTGACTGCGATCCTGCAAGCATGCACATGAACAAACAGAAAAGGAAAACTACATCCTAACCTACTGTACATAGCCATTCCACCGATTCGATGAATCAACCGGTGGAATGGATCAGCGAATCCATGTAACCACCAAAACAGCAGATCGGTTTCACAATGGAGACCAAACAGAAAATGAACACAAATAGGATCTTTATTGATTTCAAAAGATGCAATACAATATACTGTCTCACTCTCCTCTCCTCTACAATGCAATGTCTGATCTCTGATCGATGATATATAATACCAACCGATCCTCATGCATAAATAGGATCTCCTGCGAGTACTACTGACCCGACTCCAAGCGGCTGGGAAATCTCTCCAGGCGGCTGGGAGATCCAACCGGACATACAGCATGACAGCTGTCCTAACAAACTATCTAAAAATAGCAAAGTCTGGTCAACATGACCTTATTACATGCATTGGTCTTACAAGACCTTCTTGAAAACATTAACAAGACCTATAACAAACTAACTGCCTCATGGAGGCCAGCTGTCAGGTAGGTGCTCCTGCACCATACTCCCCAACAAAAAAGAACTCATGTCCCATGAGTTTGGTTGTGGAAGTCCTCCACCTTTACACCTTGCCCTTGCAGTGTCTTGACCTGTTCCAGCTTTATCCTCTGCTGTCTCTTGGCTGCTCCAAGACTTTTGAACTGTAACTTGCTTTCTTGCAAGTAAATCCTCATGCCTGTCAATGTAGGCCCTTCTCTCACATACCCTGTGTTTGTCAGGTTGTCTGACCAGAACCTCTGTCTGAACTGCCTCTTAAACTTCTACAATGTTCAACTCTGTCTTTCTTTCAACCTTTATAGGACAAACAATAGTCCCAACTATGACAACATCCTTGTCATTCCTCTCAACTGGTTGCTGTTTGCAAACCTGTTTCTGAATCTGCTGCTGACCTCTGTCAGTCAAAACTGAAACTGTCTTCAACCTGTTGTCCTTAACAACTTCTTTCCCTGCAGTTTCCTCAACTGCCTTTATGCCTGCTCCTATAGGCTTTTGCACAAACTCCTTCTTTCCCACTAAAATGATTTTGGCTGCCCTCTGTGCTGCAGCATCTTCCTGCAATGGCATCAACATAATAGTTTTCCCATCTTTCTTGATGGTGTAGGTATTAGCATACCCATCATACAGTACCCTCCTATCAAATTGCCATGGTCTACCCAACAGTAGGTGACAACATTCCATGGGCAAAATGTCACACAAAACTCTATCCTGATATGCTCCAATCTGAAAATCCACATATGCCTGTTCATATACCCAAAGTGATTGACTATCACTCACCCAAGATGCCTTGTAAGGGTGTTGATGTGGAATCCTTTCCAAATTTAGTTTATCCACCATTTCCTGAGATACCATGTTGTCTGTTGAACCAGTATCAATGACAACCTTACATACCTTACCTTTGCTCTTGCATGTGGTCTTGAAAAGAGCTCTTCTTTGCATCATATCCTTTGATGCCTGCAAACTAGTTCTCCTTAGCATCAATGCTTCTCCCTCCTTAGGATACCCATAAATTTCATAAGCTCTATCTGTTTGCTCTACTTTCTCTTCTTGCACAAGTTGCACTCTCTTGTCATTCGTTCTATCATCTCTGGATGATGAACCTTTGCTTTCTGGACATTTGAAAAATGGATGACCAAACTCACCACAGGTGTAACACTTTCCTAAAAATGTAGTAGAACCTCTACCACTTCCAAATCTACCTCTATTACCTTTCCATCCACCTCTGAAATCAGACTATCCCTGTCCTTTACCAGTGTCTTCTTGACCCTCATTGGTTTGCCTTGTTGTAGGGGCTAATCCTTTTCCCCTCATATTGCTGCCTCTTCCTCTCATGGACTTATCTTGTCTCCTATTCATCTTTTCTTCAATCCTGATTGCCATTTGGTAACAATCTTCCACATTCTTAGGGTTAGCTAAAACTAACTCATCCTGTATGTTCAATCTCAAACCAGCCAAGTACCTAGCCACCTTTTCTACCTCATTCTCATGATGACCAGATCTCATACTCAACTTATAAAACTCCTCAGTATATGCCTTCACATCCATTTCCTTCTGCCTTAAAAATTGCAGCTTCTTAAACATCTGAATCTCATAATCCTTAGGCAAGAATTTACCTTTGATCCTTGCTACCATTTTATCCCATGAAGTGATCTTTGACTTCCCTTGTTTCCTTCTCTCGGATTGTACATAATCCCACCATACCAAAGCATGACCTCCTAACTTGGTCTTTGCAATCTTTACCTTCTGATCCTCAGCAACATCTTCACATTCAAAGTGATTATCAAGTGCAGCAATCCAATCCAGTAACTCATCTTCATTCAAACTTCCATTATACTTGGAAACATCAACCTTTACCTTAGGTTTATCACTCTGCACTGCCTTTAACAGTTTTGCAAATTTTTGGTCTTCAGCATCCAGATCTTCAGCTACCTCTTCATACTCTTCAACAGCATCTTCATCTTCTTCAGACTCACTGTCTTCCACTTCCCTCTTTTTGTTCTTCTCCAAGGCTACAAGCTTGGCTTGAAGTGCTTCAGCAAGCTCCTTCATCTTCCTCATCTCTCTGGCATGTTTTTCCTTTATCAACTGCAATTCCCTTGCAGTACCACTACCTTTCGGAGGCATTTTGTCAACCTCTCACTTCTCTACCTCTGTCCTTTCAATGACAGACTCAACTCTACCTCTGCCCTTTCGGTGACAGAATCAACACCCAACAGCCCAGACCTTTCGCTGAGCTCTGATACCACTATGATGCAGAGGCATCCACACTAAAACCTTGACATATAGCATGGATGTCCGCAACCCTTCATCATCATCATCATATTTCCCTTAACACTGTCAGCATCATCATATTTACTCTGCCGACCGATATCCTCCTGCAGACAAGCCTTCGCCCTTTCGCATGTCAGCAGCATCATCATATTCGGCAAGCACAAACATCCTCCTGACGTTCACTGTTCACCTTACCGCCAAACTCTCTCTTCAGCATCATGATGTTCAACATCATGTTCATCAGCAGGATATAGAACATCCGGTTCCTCCCATATATCCTGATGACGACTCTCTTCACGCACCTTTCCTTCGATGCTTACGTCACCCCGATATCCTGATGACGATTATCCTGATGACGATGACGTCACATGCAGCTCCTCAATATCCGGCTGCCCCGATATCCTGATGACGTATATCCTGATGACGATGACATCACATGCAACTCCTTCAATATCCTGCTGTCGGCCAAACTTAACCTTATCGGCCCGCGATGGTTTTATCAACCCGATCTTCTACCTTATGCCGATACGCTCCTCCTCGGCAACACCTGATGATGATCACCCCAATGCACCTTCACTTTATGCAAACTGCTGCATCATGCTCAACTCCACTTACTCAGATAACGCCCGAAGTAACTACAGGATATACACAGAAATATCCTGATGATGCCGTTTTGATGAACTTCCAACCTTAGCGAATTTCAATCCGCCGAACCTCCTGGGATGACCCGATCTACTTCCTGGACAACTTTCCAGACTCTAACTATCAGCTCGACCTAGCACATACCCATGCTAGGGTTCTCAACATCTCTCGACTGCGATCCTGCAAGCATGCACATGAACAAACAGAAAAGGAAAACTACATCCTAACCTACTGTACATAGCCATTCCACCGATTCGATGAATCAACCGGTGGAATGGATCAGCGAATCCATGTAACCACCAAAACAGCAGATCAGTTTCACAATGGAGACCAAACAGAAAATGAACACAAACAGGATCTTTATTGATTTCAAAAGATGCAATACAATATACTGTCTCACTCTCCTCTCCTCTACAATGCAATGTCTGATCTCTGATCGATGATATATAATACCAACCGATCCTCATGCATAAATAGGATCTCCTGCGAGTACTACTGACCCGACTCCAAGCGGCTGGGAAATCTCTCCAGGTGGCTGGGAGATCCAACCGGACATACAGCATGACAGCTGTCCTAACAAACTATCTAAAAATAGCAAAGTCTGGTCAACATGACCTTATTACATGCATTGGTCTTACAAGACCTTGAAAACATTAACAAGACCTATAACAAACTAACTGCCTCATGGAGGCCAGCTGTCAGGTAGGTGCTCCTGCACCACAAACTTTTGAATCACTCTCTGTGATCCGTCATAAAAATGAGGTAGAAATTTAAAACAATGTTGATCACAATTTTAAACAACTATACAACTTACATCTAACATTGCGACCTCTCTCTCTCTCTCTCATGTATAATGCCATGTGTAGCTTCCTAGAGGCCAACTTTTTTTTTCTCTATTTCATGTCCTCACAGTGATGGAGGAGCATGAGTGCACCAATAATTGATCCTCTTGTTCCTTTTCACCTAATTACATTTTTTTTGGTTTTAAATAGAACAACAGATCTTTTTTTTTTTTTGGTGAAAGCATACCATTTAAATCCTTGAATTTTTCAACATATTAAGTAGGACCGACTAAAGCGGAGGTTGGAGAATGTCTACTCCATTCCATACTGCTCATTATTCACTTCTACAAGTGGCTACCCATATAAACATACGTAGAAGCAAAGGAGGCAGCTTTAATACTTATGTTTTTATAAACAAAGATGTATTTTAACAATAGTTTCAACTTTCAAGACTTCTTATGTGAAGTGGTGATGACTTAAGTATGTTAGTTATGGTTTTGGTAAAATATCACCAATAGGTCTTAGCTTTGCTGCCTTTGGTTGCATCTTTTCATTTTATCTATGTGTATTTGAACTCAAATCCACTATCATTACATTTTATTTGGTAATTTAATGTTTTGTTATGTGTACATTGCTTGTCAAAGATGGTTGGTATAATTTGATTTAATTGACTTATATGTTTAGATTGGTGAACTTGAAATGAATTTGTAATCATAGATTTCATATTTACAAACTATCACTTTAAATACAACTATAATACATATTCATTAGCAAAGTTCATGTGTATGCAATCGAGAGCACTTGATCTTCCACTATTGCACAAGCCATCATAAACATAACATGTTTTCTACGTATGAATGTTGGACAAAGCATGTATTGACATATCCTTTGGAATTCACATCACAATTCATTCATTGAAATTGTATTTTATTAACTAAAAATTCAAATAATAACAATGAATAAGGGCCTATCGAGCAATGTCAAAAGACACATATCAAGTTATTTTTCAATAGATCTTGAAACTAGAGTTGTTGAAAATAGATAAGACAAGATACACCTCCAATTATATTGCGATAAAGCATATTGACAAGATCAAATAGTCACTATTGTCCATAGTTCTAAGTGAAGTTTGGAAGTTAGACACAATCAGATCAAGAAGGTGGATTAAAATTTATATTTACAATTGGGCTTCCCTTAGCCTAATATTGATAAATAAAAAAGGACAGATATTCCATGCTTTCAGAAATGTTTAGGAGAATACAAACATGATAAAAATATATCAATACTCAATGCAAAAGAAAAAAAGGGATTTTACTGATGGACAATTTTGAAAAAAAAACATTATAAGTCATACACACTAAAGGATGGAACAAGTTCAATGTACCCTTATATATTTCAATTTATTTTTTGTAACAAAGGAATTATGCCAATGGATAAATTATAAGCAGCAATAGGAAGAGAGTGTCTTCAAACTAGGGAAATGAGGTGTCTACCAATGTGATGAAAAACCATCACAAAAATTACTGCAATTTCAGTAGTAGTTGCGCTTGTTCAAAACTAATTTGCAGAACTTGCTTTTGAAGCAATGCACTTGTAATGGAATGGTACTGCCATGCCCTCCTTCACTCCTTCATGGTATAGGAGTAGACAACTTATAGGTACTTCCCATTTGGGTTATTTCACTGGCAATTATTTCAATAACATTTGTGAGAAACTGGAGTGATTGGATCATTACACACTCAACAAAAAGGAACATGTTCAAGTTCAAAGAGGGCCAAAAATATTGCCTATATTGGTTCTAATCCTTGTCTCATACTCTAGAAGAAAGATGTCCATATTATGGATTACTTAGAACTAAAGTGTATCTTAAATACCATAACTTGTATGGCGTTATGAGCTCTAGGATATCAAGACAAATGTTGGTTGTGTACATACTCTATCTTCTACATTCTCAACCACATGATGTTTGAATTGGTATACTGATAGAGTTCATTTTTTTAGGAATTGTTTTGGATTTTTAGAATATTTTTTTACTTTTTAATGTCTATTTAGTATGAATAATAATATTTTACTTATGTCTCTACTTGTTTTCCAAGGAAATTGAAAGTAGTGCTTCCAAACCTCGTATATGTTTTGGAAACCTTTTCTTGTTTCCGTTTTCAAGGTGGCATAGATCAATAGAGCATGTTGGTCATTCAAGAACACAGGGAGTACTAAATTAATCGGATGTAAACCACATAAAGGCATTTAGTTAGAAACAATATTCATAATCCAATGCATAAGCAAGTTAACAACAATGGAATATAAGCCTAATAAATATACAAAAATCTGTAACAGGGAAATTCAACTTGTGGGACCTATCAAGTATAATCTAATTCATGTGTTGGCCTATGACAAATGGTGGTGCCAACCTTTTGATATAGGAAAAAAAAGAATATAAGACTAATGGTACTTTCACATATTCATCCATAATCTAACAAAGACAATGGTAATGACCTCACTAGACTTAAGACAAATGAAAAAACTTACCACAGGGCATCCTTTTCCACATTAGTTGGAAGAGTAAATTATTCACTTTGATCACTAAAAGTAAATTCCTATTTATTAGGATTCATGAATTCCATCCAGTTGTTCACTCTTTTTTATTAGTTTAGTTTTCACAAACATTAGTCCAAATGAGGTTTTTACAGTTTATTAGTAAGAGTTTCAAAATAAAATTGTGTAGCTTTTTAGATTACAGTCTTTAGCTCCCAGTTTTTTTTATCGACCATTTGGATCACACCATAATATGAAACTAAATGATAACAAAATTGCAGAAATCTTTAATAATAAAGTGCAAAAAATGCCAATGAAGAGATACATTTCACAAACATTTTTTAAACATTATGGGAAAATGGGGCGATTCATGATTTCACTATAATGTAGTTAAAAATATTATTTGAGGAATAAGATGTTTCATTAATACAGACTCCAGAGTAACACTCAAAACATTGTGTGATAGAAAATTCTGTTAGGTGGTTGACCAAAATGCTAGCAATGAGCTATTCCTAAACTACTAGCTTGTTAGAATTTAATGACCTATAAAAGTGGCAGAATTGACCAAAGTTGTGGACATTACAGAAAATTAAATTTTCTAAACAATGAAATCACTTTATGTCTATTTTCCCTTGTTTTAATTAGATGATTATTTTACAGTTTGTTAATATTTTTAGGTGATTTTATAGGGAAAACCAAAATCTGTCAAGAAGTTAAAATTATGTTTTCAAAACATAGCATAAAGCAGTGGGGATGTTTGTTGTCATGGCTTGACAGTCTGCATGTGGAAGCTTGGAAGGGTTTCCCTTGTAAACCCTAACCCACTTTGGTATAACCTCTTACCACAATAAAAAGACTTGCACAACAGGGAGATAAGTGGAAACATGTATAGTATATGATAAAATAAAAAGTAATTAATCATGGTAACATAATCATAATTATTGTTAATAGATAACCCTAATCAAGAATCCAAATTCTAATATGAATTAGGATTGTTTGGCAGTTCCCCTAATTGTTCTTTTTCAAAATACATATTTATTTCATTTTTATACTAAACATTTACAATGAACTGTATTAGCTATGGAATATTACCAATGAGCTGACAAGAGAGGAGATTTAGAATTTCTTGTTGTCTCAATCATTCCATATGCCCATGAGGATATATTATATTCCCATCAAGGAATCATATAATCTTGTACTTCTCTATAACACTTACCTCCCAAATGGGGTACATCTTATCTAAAGCTAAGCACTGTGTTTTTCTCACAATTTGTTTAAGCATCTATTGTGTTCTTCTATTTCATGTTGACATCCAATCAGTTATGGGCCAATCTGATATCTCAGGTCGAGTAGAGAATAAATTGGGTTTGTGATGAAGTGCTTATCATTTATTGTAGGAGTTCCATGAAGGTGCAGAAAATATAGTATAAAGACTATAAACTATAAAGTTGTAGGAAACAAAGTAAAAAACTTCTTAGGAGAGATCTTGGCTTTTTTATTTCCTTCATTTGCTAATAGGTATACCAATCTTGAGATGATATGAGAGAGATGACTTTTATTGTCCTTTAGGCCAATTCATATGTAGGATATATCATAGTACATCTACTTATTTAGATGATTGTTCTTCTAAGTGTCTAGTTCTAAAACAAATTCTAGGATATTTGTTTAATTGCCTTGATTTAGGATTTTCTATACTAGGTTGTAACTGTAAATATCAATAGTTGAAGATTTTGTGTCTCTAGTTTTTGAGTCTAAAATTGCAGTGAAAATGGAAAGTGGCATGGAGGAGAAAGAAAAAAAGCCATATTCTTTTGTTTCTAGTGAGGATATGAGAAGCAAATATGGATGCAAAGGGACTATTGGATTAGAGAAATCATTGTCAACTACGTTTGTTACACCATCAGCTGGAACCTGCATCAAGAAGATCTCTTCCAAAGATGACACTACTATCAATAATGATACCATGTCTATTTATTCTTCCAAAAATGAAAGAAAGAAGAGGCCCCATAATAAGTTCTTGGGTATGAGGCAGAGACCTTTAGGAAAGTGGGTTGATGAAATCAAAGATGCATCCCAAAAACTTATTCTATGGTTGGGCACTTTTGACAATGTAGAAGATGTGGCAAGAGCCTATGATGATGAAACTAGGTTTCTTAGAGGGGAAAACACAAAAATAAACTTTTTAGAAAATAAAAATTACAGGAACATACAAGTCAGAAGCTCAAGCTCATAAAAAATTGTAAGGTTTCTTCTGCTTTGTCATACATTGGCTAAAACAACTCAGAAAAATAATAGCAGTGCAGGTAAAATCCATGGTGCTACTAGTTCTTGTACTCAAGTAACATACTATTGTGACAATATCATTAGTAATAAGAATATGATGATCGTTTCCAACAATGGAGGTTCATTGTTAGGATTAGCTGCTAGTGCTAATGTTTTCTATAATCATGTTATCACCAATTCAAAGACTAATGCAGGCATGCAATTGTCTCAAAGCCTACTATTCAACACCGCATGTGATTCCAAGGCTGCTATTACTACAAGTACTACTTAGACTGCACTACTCAATAATGATTCCTATAATACATTTGATAGATTTTGCTCTTCTGGTTGGACTTTGCAGTTATAGGAAGAAAATCATGAATAGAAAAGCAGCTTTTCACATTATTCACAACTTAAGACAGGCTCCTAGGCAGAATATGCCTCCTCCCAAACCAACCCCTACTATCTATAGGGGAATAGAAAGATATAGGTAATTTGATTTTACTAACATCCCAAACTTTTGACTCTATTCATTATTGGTCCAAGGCAACCCTCCAACCCCCCAAAAAAATGGCTGAAAACCCTTAAATATTATAACAAAACTGGGAAACAAAAATGTGGAAGCATAGACAAGGCACGTGAACGACCAAATAAAGTAGAAGAAAACACAAAACAAAAGGAATGCATGCAGGTCAAAACAAAAGGAATGCATGTCTTGGGGGTTATAAAATACAAGAAGCAGCTACAACAAATCCATCCACCCCAAAAATCTAAAACAGGGAAATTCAACTAGTGGGACCTATCAAGTATAATATAATTCATGTGTTGGCCCATGACAAACGGTGGTGCCAACCTTTTGATATAGGAAAAAGTAGAATATAAGACTACTGGTACTTTCACATATTCATCCATAATCCAACAAAGATAATGGTATTGCCCTCACTAGACTTAAGACAAATGATAAAACTTAAGGAATGATAGTTCCAAGAGTCTAATAAACACAAGCATCAAAAAGACAAGCATTACCAATAAGAGATACAACATAAACCAGTGCATCCATTAAAACATAGGCCCAGAAAAATTTGCAAGGAATCACCATGGAAGAATGATATAGATTAATCTATTTTCATGGTCTTAATAAATTTGTATGTGAATATAAATTAACAGTGCTGCAATATAAGCTTGAGAATGTAAAAGAACCTAACATACATACCAATCTATAATTGGGAGCACCATCAATTTGAGGCTGCAACCTCTTGTTCTAACATCCAAGACATCCAAGGAAATGATCACTCTTCAATAATGTCTTATTTCCAAGAACAAAACCCCCTCTGAGACTGATTACCTACTCTAGCTCTCTTTCCAAACATCACCATCTCATCTGGGTACTACTACTCACACCTCAAGCCTTCCCTTCTTATTGTCCAATGTTTGCTAAAGGCCTTTGATCTTTTCTTGAAATTTGATGCTCAAAAGCCTTGTCTCTCTGACATAGTGAATAAAAAGCTGATTAGATAGGCTAAAAGGCAACTAACTAGAAGAATATTACTGGAATATGTTGCATTGGTTTAAACTTTAAAAGTCAATTAGGAAGAGTCAAGAATACTACATTAGCAATATAATTGAGATGCTTATGTTCCTGGTGTTATGTTTTACCAATAGGTTCCAAACACCACTAAGAGATACCTGATTAATGCTACTATTATCCTTATTCACTTATCCAGTGCTTATTTTTCAGAGTTAAAGCAGATTGTTGTTCAAATACAAAAAGATAGTGTTTAAAGGCTGGAATCAATAGAATTGTAAAGCTTCATAGGGCATTTGCCTCAATAGTTTTCAAAAGGAAAGAACACAAGGTCGCCAAGATAGAACAGGCCCAAAACAATTAAATGCACCAAGATTTCACAACAAAATTCTTTGCAATTATGACAAAGGGGTTAAATTAACTCAGCTAATTTAAATAGACCTTACATGAGGGTATGAACATAAACATTCACTGAATCAAATACTAAAACCTCAAATTTCACCACAGATAGGAGAAATCTAAGCCATGGAAGCTCAAATTGTTCTAACTTAGCTGTGGAAACTTAAATTTCCATTGATTTAAAAAAATGCATAATATTTCACCACAAATTTAATCTAACCACATGAAAAGGGGCAAAATATACACAAGGAAGTGTCAAATACTCCTGTATACCAAAAAAGTCCATTTCAATCAAAACATGCATATGAGGAGGCAAAATTTGACTGGAATTCATCGTAGATTTCGATTTGAAATTCATCCATCCAAGGTTTAAAGAATTGGAGCCAAATTTTGAGCAAATATAAGTTAGATTAAAATATTTTAAGCTAATAAAAAATGTTCTGGTTCGTTGTGGTTGCAGGATAGAGATAGAGAAAGAAGATAGTGGAATATGGACATTGTTGCAACTACCCTAGCACGCATGAATGAAAAATTTGCCAAGTGCCTAGGAAAACCAGCTAGGTAAAGTGTCTTCACAACATGGTTTATTTTAAACAGTGAGGTTTGGAAGTCCAACAATGTGTAACACCCTTATACGACAACAAGGGAACAAGACACCAAGATGAACCTTATATATATATATATATATATATATATATATATATATATATATATATATATATATATATATATATATATCACAAAACCTAACCAACCAACATAATAAAGAAACATGTATAAAAGGAAGGTATGAAACATTATGTTTTATGAGGATTCTAAATAAACTTAATAAGATGATAAAGGAACTTACTATACACTCATAGTTTCGAAAATATTTCAAGACTAACACTTGCAGCCATAGAAGGTTCAAGGAAAACGTTAATAGGAATGACCAATGGTTTAGATAGTTTTCAAGTGAAAGTGTTCATTACAACGTGAGACAATTTTGAGCACTCTTATTCTTTGAAGTACATCCCAAAAATTTATTCAGTCAAGGTGGCCTTTAAGATTTTAACAAGTTTCATTTATAAAAGGAGCCTCTAGAGGGAAAATATATAAAAGAAAATATAAAATAATAAAATAATAGGGTTGTAAAATTTTTTACCAAAGTGATAAATGTAACTTACCCCAAATCAAGACATCAAAACTTATAAACAATATAATCCACTTCACAAAATATAGCAATAATAAAATAATAGGGTTGTTAAAAAAATTACCAAAGTGATAAATGTAACTTACCCCAAATTAAGACATCAAAGCTTATTAACAATATAATCCACTTAACAAAATATAGTAATAATAAAATAATAGGGTTGTTAAAACAAATTACCAAAGTGATAAATGTAACTTACCCCAAATTAAGACATCAAAACTTATCAACAATATAATCCACTTCACAAAATATAGTAATAATAAAATAATAGGGTTGTTAAATAAATTACCAAAGTGATAGATGTAACTTACCCCAAATTAAGTTCTTGTAGAGGATATTATTTCTTTTATGAAATACTATGGCTTGTGATAATTTCAACCCATTTTAAAACTTGGTGTAGTTTTATTTAATGATTTTTATGTTCACAAGGGAGCAAATGAGAAATATTAAGAAATAAAAGTAAAATTTCTGCACATAGCAATGCTTAATTGCATCACTTTTTTTTTAACAAGGAAGGTAGATAAATAAATTAACACTATCACATAATCACTAATTACCTACTTTACTTCACACAAACGATAATTCAACCAATTAATTGCTTTCAACTAAAAACTATTAATGGTGAACTAGTGTATGAATATCTCTACGAATTTATAAATCAAGAGGCAGTAAGAAAAGAAGCAATGCTGTGGAGGATAATGATGGAAGGGGTAAAATGATTTAAAACCTCTAAGTGTAAATTGAGTTACACTTGAGGTATTTAACAAGTTGGCATTGGGATTGAATAGATCTTTCCTCCTAAAGCAAACCTTATCCATTTATTTGGTTACCCCTTTAACTCTACTTATTTTAATTTCCTCACCAAACATCGTCCATTACTATAAACACTATGCCATGGTAATACCTAATCGTCACATACCCGAAAGGAAATTTAAGAATTTTAATATTCATAATGCAAGTTAAGGAATAATAGAAACACAAACTTCACTATCCTAAAGGATTACAAATGCCTTCTATTAATTCAATCCTTACTTTTTCCTTTAGTACCCTCAGTGGCTAAGTTGTCTCTCGATTAGAAACTTTGTTATTTTTTTTTATCATTAATGGTTGCAGATTAAGTCTGCTAATTGCTTTTTCTTAAAAGTTCTTTTATGAGGAGAAGGTGTTAGGGTGAAATGAGCCTATAATTGTGGAAACCCTAAAATAAACTCAACTCTCATTCTCCTAAGACTTTAACCCTAATTCATATCTTAAACTTTGCTAGGAAAGGAAAAGTGATAGCGGCCATGATGACCAGCAGAACCATCTCAGCGGTCAAGTGGATTTGTCATGCAGCCATGGATTCACACAGGGGTATTCCATTCCTTTTTGTGATCTATGTTGTAGTAACTCAAGTTATTTCACTTGAACAAGGTTGTTATTGTTGCAAGGCGACATAGGTGAAGGGGAGATGATCAAGATTAAGGCGTGGGTTTAATTTTGTTTTGATTTTTTTTTTCAGGTTTTAAAATGGAAATCTCTTCGCTCTCTCGCGGCATGGAAGATGTTCTTTTTAAAAGGAAGATAGCGTATCTAATTGCTTTTTTTCTTTTTTTACAGATGCTATGTTTCTAGAATCTAGGTTAATTATTCTTTTAAATATATACAGAGTGAGTCCTCCTAAGAATACATTTCATTATTGTTTTAATAAATATATAGAGTGAGTCCTCCTGAGCATATATTTCAAGGTATGACATTAAAATGTGGTGGATTTGGAGTTACTGTGGCCATTCAAATCCACACCCTATTTCTAATAGAAGTGTTTTTCCTGATGGATAAATTTTGGTGGTCCATAATCAAATACACAAATACTTCTCCAAAATGATATTTTAATAATGATTCGCTGCCAAGCAATAGGTAAATTAAAACTTATTATTCTCAGGCAATTAGAAACTTTGAGCAATGTATTTACTTGTAGGGATAGGAAAATAACTCAATCCTAATTCATCCTAAATTATCAAATGAGAAGTATCACCATTTCTCTCTCGTATATATATACACACACACAGAGAAACAACTGATGAAGGGGGGTAAATCATAAAACACACAACAACAAAATGGCACACAGAAAATAGAATATTTCTTTATTGATTTGGACAACTCATTACATTATAGAATCTCAATTACAATTAGAGGAATCAATCCTCCACAGGCTGCAACACACTACAGCTACACATCACCAGGCTCTGGAATCATCTGACTTTTGTAACCCCAAATCAGCTAGGGTTTCTATTTTCCCACCTATTCTTGACTCTATACTTTCCCACTTAACTCTACTACTCTCAGGGTTCCCAAAAATAGTCATATATAGCACCTTTTGGCGACCTCCAGCTAAATTTCAAAATTTGCAACTCCCTCCAAAAGTAGGTCAACTTCCGGGAAGCATAATTTTTGATCCAGGTGTTCGATTGACGAACCGTTTTAAGCGCCACAAAGCTCACGATGTCAACTATCATACCAAAAATCTATAAATGGATTTTCATCAATGTTTTGGGGTATTATGGGATGTTTTAATGCCTCATATCTTGTTACAGAAAATTTTAGGGGCTTTTCAGAAAACACAAACTTTAATATCTTTTAGCTCACAGATGATCTTTACCTGATTCCTTCACCAAAGGTCTTATATTTCATTTACGAAGCTTTCTGCAAATTTTTACTTCCTAAAATGGCAATTAAACTTTCCTGAAATAGCAGTTTTCTATCTTTAGGAGTTTGGAAAAATTGAAAGTCCTACATCATTATTCAAGAGATTATGGAACCAGAAATACTAATTATGGAAACAAATGAAAACAACTGCAATGATTTTGAATCAACATCTTTTTGGGTGATGCAAGATTGCCCTTACACCATTGGATGTTCTTGCATCAGACACCCAGGGTAATTTAAGAAGTGACCCTGTCACATCTCAGGTGTTTGTTTGAGAAAAACCCAAATGGTTAACCTCTGCCTTAGAAAACCAAGAAGAATCTTCAATAAGCCTTCCTTTCCATTTCACCAGATATTCTTCATATTGCCTGTTCCAAGTACTTCTTCGCACACGACTATCCAAGATCTCTTTTATCTCCTCCGTTGAAGTAGATGTCAAAATACTCCATTGTTCTTCTATTGGTCTGTCCTCTATGCCACCTTCATGATATTCTGTTAAATCAGTAATGTTGAACATAGGGGAAATATTGATCCCACTCGGCAACTCTACCTCATATGCATTTCCTGAATCATGCTTCTTCAGGATTCTGCATAGTCCAAATTTCTTCATTTTCAGCTTATTGTATGTTCGAATTGGGAACCTTCCTTTTCTCAAGTGAACCATGACTTCATCTCCTACCTGGAACTCCTTATATCTCCTCTTTTGATCTACCTTATCCTTGTACTGAATATTCATCTTATTAATGTGCTTTCTCACCTCTTCATGCAAATTCTTCAGGTGTTCTATAAAATCTTCAGCTTCAGCACTTGTCTTTTCTCCCTTGTCTAGCTTCCTTAACTCTGAAGCATTTCTTGGACTATTCCCATATACAATCTAGAATGGTGATTTACTAGTACTCATATTGACAGAATTGTTGTAAGCAAATTCTTCTTGTGGTAAAATCAAATCCCATCCCTTGGGCTTATCCCCTACTAAGCATCATAGCAGGTTACCCAAATTCCTATTCACCACTTCGGTCTATCCATCAGTCTGTGGATGGTGTGCAGAACTGAACTTTAAATCTATCTTCAACTTCTTCCACAATGTCCTCCAGGAATAACCAACAAACTTGGTATCTCGATCTAAAACTATGCTCTTAGGTAGACTGTGTAATCTCACCACCTCCCTGAAAAATAACTCAGCAACATGAACAGCATCATTAGTCTTCTTGCAAGGAATGAAATGTGCCATCTTCGAGAATCTTTCCACCACCACAAAAATGGAATCACATCCTCTCTGTGTCCTTGGTAAACCAAGAACAAAATCCATACTAATATCATCCCATGGCTTCTCTGGTATAGGTAATGGCTGATATAGTCCTGTATTCTAACTTCCTCATTTTTCCATCTGCCACACTCTACAACTCTACACGAATTTCCTCACATCCTGTTGCAATTGTGGCCAATAATAATTCTCACCAACAATAGTAATGGTATTATCTTGACCAAAGTGTCCAGCTAATCCCCCACTATGCTTCTCCTTAATCAGGTTCTCCCTCATGGAACTCCTCGAAATGCATAATTGGCTTCCTCTAAACAACATGCCATCTTGGATTATGAAATCCAACCATTTTATCCTGTCCAAAGTAACAAGTTCCAAACAATCTTTCCAAGCCTCTACAAAATCTAGATCTTCTGGATACAATCTCTTGAGCTCATCAAACCCAACAACCTCTATCTTCATTTCTGTCAATAAATTTTGCCTTTTGCTCAAGGCATCTGCAACTCTGTTGGACTTCCCACTCTTGTGCTTCAAAACAAAAGTATAACTCTGTAAAAACTCAACCCATTTTAAATGCATTTGGTTCAACTTTCCTTGACTATTAAGATACTGCAAAGCCTGATGATCAGTATATAAAACAAACTCTTTTGGCAACAGATAATGTCTCTGTTTTCTCAAACCTTGAACTATAGCATAAAATTCCTGATCATAAACATAATACTTTTTCTTGGCATCATTAAGCTTCTCACTAAAATAGGCAATGACCTTACCTTCTTGACTTAAAACAACTCCTATAACACTACCACTAGCATCACAATCTACCTGAAATACCTTATTGAAATCTGGAAGTGCCAAAACAAGTTGCTTTGTGACTTTTTGCTTCAATGTATCAAAGCTTTTATCTCCTCCTTTAGTCCATTTAAACCCTTTTCTATCCCCTCTCATTGTCTCGATTAGGCGTGCACAAATGCTACTAAAATTTCTGATAAACTTTCTATAAAAACTTGCCAAACCATGAAAAGATTGTACCTCTGTGGCACTCCTTGGCATGGACCATTCAAGGATAGCTCTCACCTTCTCTGGGTCCATCTTAAGACCTTCCTCTGAGACAAAAAATCCCAGGTATACCAACTCCTTCTTTACAAAACTACATTTCTTCGGATTAATCAACAACTTCTCCTCCCTCAGCTTCTCTAAAACCCTTCTGATATGCATCAGATGCTTATCCCAAGTCTTACTGAAAATTAAAATATTATCCAAATAAACAATAACAAAACTTTCCAAAAATTCTTTCAATACCTCGTTCATGAGCCGCATGAATGTGCTTGGTGCATTGGTTAGCCCAAATGGCATGACTAACCACTCATACAAACCTTCCTTTGTCTTGAAGGCTATCTTCCATTCATCTCCTTCTCTGATACAGATCTAGTGATACCCACTCTTCAGGTCAATCTTTGTGAAGTACTTGGCTCCACTCAAACAATCCATGAGGTCATCTATTCTGGGCAATGGAAATATGTACTTGATCATGATCTTGTTGATGGCTTGAGAATCTGTGCACATTCTCCACTCTCCATCTTTATTTGGTGCTAGTATTGCAGGTAACGCACATGGACTTAGGCTCTCCCTTATCAGTCCCTTCCTCAACAACTCATGAACTTGTCTATTCAACTCTTCATTCTCTATAGGGGTCATTCTGTGGGCTGCCTTACTCGGCAAACTGGCTTTTGGTATCAAATCCATTTGATGACTTATCTTCCTCACTAGTGGCAAACCTTCTGGTACATTATCTGAGACAATGTCCTGAAATTCTTCCAACATATCTGCAACTTCTGATGTACATCTTCACATTTCTCTTGACTAATCTTAGGAATCAATGCAAAGCAATGATGCTCATGCTTCATACCCTCCAAAAATTTTCTACCAACTACCAAGCAAATTTTGGTAGTACTACATACCTTTTCTTCTACCTCCTTCAAGGGCTTCAACTTATGATGAACTCCATCCTTTGTTAGGGGATATGTGTTTGCAGGGCCTTCATGGACAATGCTCCTATCATACTACCACGGCCTCCCCAATAACATATGACATGCATCCATTGGTATGATGTCACACAACACCTCATCATGGTAGTCACCAATCTTGAACTTAACTAAACACTGCTCATTGACCAAAACTCTATGGTCCTTCTGCAACCATGCGATCTGATATGGATGCAGATTCTTTCTTCTTGTCAACTTTAACTTGTCAACCATCTCCTCTGAAACAATATTATCAGTGCTTCCACTGTCAATAATAATATCACAACACTTACCTTCACATTTGCACCTTGTACAAAATAAACTCTTCCTCTAATTTGGTTCTTTCTCCTCATTCAACAAAGTTCATCTAACAACTAGGGTTTCTCCCCTTTCAGCATCTTCAGATGCTCAAATTGCACATCTTCATCTACATGTGCAACTCGTGCATTACCTTTAGGTCATCTATTTGTCCTTCCTTGATGTTGTGGACACTTGTATGCTTGATTCCCTTCTTCTCCACATTGGAAACAGGTTCCTCTGAAACCTCCTCTTCCAGGTCCTTACCTAGGTCTACCTCTTCCTCTTTCTCTTTGCTCACCATTGTTCTGGTCACGAGGGCGGTAGGTATTATCTCCTCTCTAATTTCGTCTGGTGCCATCTTCTTCACTTTTCTTTAGATCTTCATTTTGGCCTCCATAGGGTCTTCCACCAATCCTTCCACCTTGACCTCTTCCCCTTTGCTTGTTGTTGAATCTTTTATTCAGCTTCTCTTCCACCTTCAGGGAAAACTGATACGCATCTTCTATGGTAGTCATTCTGACCAAGCTCAGATCCTCTTAAATACTTGGCCTCAACCCATTAATGTAATAGGCTACCTTCTCCTTGTTGGCCTCTGCATGGCCTGTCCTGATAGTAATCTTATAAAACTCTTCTGTATACTCCTTGACAGACTTGTTACCTTGCTTCAATCCTTGCAGCTTCTTCAGCAACTCCATCTCATAATCCATAGGAATGAACTGCTTCTTCAGTTTCTCCACCATTCGATCCCACCTAGTAATCTTTCCTTTTCCTCTCCTATTTCTCTCTAACTGGACCTCCTTCCACCAAATATTTGCATGACCCTTCAAATTTGTTTTTGCAAACTTGACCTGATCTGGGTCCTCCACGTCTTCATACTCAAAATACTCCTCCATGTCATTGATCCAATCAATAAGTTGTTCTGGATTCAAATCTCTAGAATATGTAGAAACTTTGATCCTAGGCCTCTTTCCAATCTTAGAAATGGCCCTCAACAACCTAACTTCTGCAGGATCTCCTGCAGCTTCTTGTTCTTCCTTAGATAGCTCTTCTTTAGCTTCATCCTCACTTTCTTCTCTTGTTCTCGGCTCAAACCCTCTTCGCAGCTCCTCTTGTATTGCATCAATTTGCCTTTGTAGGGCTCTAAAACCCTCTTCCATCAAAGCATTCCTCCCAATATGATTTGTTTGTGGAGGCATCTTGATCTTTGCAGAAAAACCACAACCTCAGGTCCTGGTGCAAACTACCTCATGGTCAACGATCTATCTACACACTTAGGAACCCTTGCTCTGATACCACTTGATGAAGGGGGGTAAATCATAAAACACACAACAACAGAAATGGCACACATAAAATAGAATATTTCTTTATTGATTTGGACAACTCATTACATTACATAAGCTCAATTACAATTAGAGGAATCAATCCTCCACAGGTTGCAACACACTATAGCTACACATCACTAGGCTCTGGAATTATCTGCCTTCTGTAACCCCAAATCAACTAGGGCTTCTATTTTCCTGCCTATTCTTGACTCTACATTTTCTCCCCTAACTCTACTACTTGCAGGGTTCCAGAAAATAGTCATATATAGCACCTTTTGGCAGCCTCTAGCTAAATTTTGAAATTTGCAACTCCCTCCAAAAGTAGGTCAACTTCCAGGAAGCATAACTTTTGATCCAGGTGTCTGATTGATGAACTGTTTTAAGCATTAGAAAGTTTGCAATGTGAACTATCACGCTGGAAATTCATAAATGGATTTCCATAAACTTTTTGGGGTGTTATGGGACATTTTAGTGCCTCATATCTCATTCCAGAAATTTTCAGGGCCTTTTCGAAAAATAAAAACTTTAATATCTTTTAGCTCACAGATGATCTTTTCTTAATTCCTTCACCAAAGGTCTTATATTTCATTTATGAAGCTTCCTGCAAATTTTCACTTCCATCGGTGCCCAAATGCAAACTTTCCTAAAATAGCAGTTTGTTATTTTTAGCAGTTTGGAAAAATTGAAAGTCCTACATTATTCAAAAGATTATGGAACTAGAAATACTAATTATGGAAAGAAATGAAAACAACTGCAATGATTTTGAATCAACATCTTTTTAGGTGATGCAAGATTACCCTTACACCACTGGATGCTCCTGCATCAACAACATTTTCCCCACTTCCACAATTTCATGGTTTTTATCTCCTAAAATGACAACCAAATTATTGATTTATGTCCTTCTACACATAAAATTTATCCTTTTCTTAGATATTTAACAACACCATAATCTCATTTCCATTCTACAAGAAATTCTTTGGTAGCTAAGTGGTCTGGAGTAGCCACATCCTCTTGTCTTCTCTTTTAACTTGCTAGGACCTGTAACCAAGTTCAAACTCTCAAGTAAAGCCAATGGGAGCTCACCTCCCAGCCTAGGAGTCCACCCCCGAGCTTGGGGAAAACACATGGAGACTCGGGAGAGAACAACATGGGTGGTCTTTATAGGTTAGCTTCACAACTCATTTACACACTTTTTCTTTCATAAATACACATCCCACACACACAAGACTACATAGCTCTTAACACAATTTCTTCAACACATAACATAATCTCCACAACACCCCAAATTTACACAACAATAACATTTGGTCACACAACAACAATATAAGACACAAAAATAAATAGAGGGTAATTTCAAATGAAACCTCACCCCAAAACACAAGACCCAAATAGAAACAAATAATTTATTTTCTAGCATAAATTGGAAACTCATCAGCTATAACATCATATATATAAATATATACTGACATAATTATAGATTGATGCCTACCTTGTCAACTTCACAAAATTGCAAAGGGTTGGCTTAAATCAACTAAACATCCCATGTAGAAGAATTACCCTCCCAGTCAAAAGAAAAATTTCAGCAGGTAATCCAATGGTTACTATAAATGAAAGAGAAGAAGGAAATAGCAGCTTAGATGATAGAAATTACAGTAGATGGTAAAAAAAAAGAAAACCCCTTCTTTTCCAATTAAGGAAAATCCATGTCTCCTTGCCACCTCCCTTTTTGAGATGCCACCACTTGTCCCTCAAATGAAGTTCCACTTATCCACCCCTAGATCCTTATAGTACTCATTTTCTTGACTCCTCACTTGCTCCATTTTTTTGTAACTTTATTCAAGGTAAATAAATAAAACAAAATAAAAGGGTTTTTAAAAATTATTTATTTTTGGTCAACTTTCCCCTCCAAAATGTGCCCAGACCATAGTTTTAAGTCCCAATGATTTATTTTGAGACAAAGGTTCCTCTTTAAGTCATTTTATGTCCTCATAAGATACTAAAAGGAAATTAATTAATTTAGGTTACACAATACATAACAATGCACGATACAACACAAAGAGCAACCATGACATATAATAACACATAATACAGCACAAGGGAATAACACAACACCTGAACACAACACCGAACAATACATTTCACAACATGAAGGACCTAAGTCTCTCCACATGGACTTAGTTGGCTTTACTAGTTTCACACAATAGGGTCTCTAGTCGGCTTTACCGGTTTCACACAATAGGGTCTCCATGTATTTTCCCCTTTTCCACTAGAGCTAAAAAATACATGCACATGCGTTTCGACTGTTAATTATTGACACAAATATCATAGTTGAAGCAAATGACAATCAACATCAATTAATTCATCGATAACAACTTCTCTACTAAGCATATTTGTAGCAAACCTTTATTTCAAAATGTAAGATCACAATTTAAATATTGTACCATAGCATCTGACCATGAAGTATATCTCCACTCAATATACCATCATTAGATAATATTTGGCCATAACCTATTCCTTATCATAACAAAGGTTAATCACACCACATATATGTTTAGATAATTGTTATGCATCCTGAAGAGTATATCAAAGCCCATAATCTAAACTAATGCTAACACAAAAGTATGTAATGCCCTCTTGATAATTACATGATAAGAACAATGGTGTAGTAAGTCTTAGGTCAAAACAAGGTGATCTCAATTCCATTTTATGATAGTCAGGATGTGTGATCACATATACAACTTCTTCCTAACTTATCATTATAGAAACACATTATAGATAACATAGGCATATAAAAGAATGTGCTCTCTACAATAATTCATTAAGGAGCTTAGAATTTCTTATCTTCACCATGATAGAGAGCAACAACAACACTACCTATTCTTAACTAAATTTATCAATGCACCAAGAGCCAAAAGAAATGACATATGGATTAGGAGCTGATTTATGATTAGTTCAAAGCACCTTTATTAAGAAGACATTTCTATCCATAGGATAAACACAAGATAACATCAAAGATGCAAGGATTGAGTGCTACAAAAGTAGAAATATTTATCCCAACATGTAGTATAGGTAAAGTTCAGGTGGGTCTACACATGGCCTTACAACCATATCCCTAGGGAAAGTTCAGGTGTGTCTACACATGGCCTTACATAATGTAAGTCACAACACATGGTGTGAACAAATCTTGCACATGAGCCACATACCTATATACGTGCCCAGGATAAAACCCTCCAAACAAGTTCACCACCCAGAAAGAAGACACGTCTATAGGATAAAAACTTTAGAAACATTTAAATTTTTTTTCTTCTTGAGCCTAATTCGAGGAAAAAATCTCCAAATCTCTATATTTTTACAAATAGAAAAATCTCCAAAACCCCTACAAAAACACCACACACGAATCAGAAAAAAAAGGAAAAAAAATCATTTTCTAAATCTAACTACATCAGACATTAGCAAAATAGCCATTTTTAGGGCCAGCACAATGTCAAAAGCAACAACAAATAACTTTTAGAGATATGAAAACATTAGTCCCTGCTTTAGGCAGGGACTAACAAAACTCCTACACAATACGACATAACTTAGCATAGGCAGAGAGAGTGCTGCTCTAAATTGTATCTTCTTCTACATATTCAAAAGAACAACAGTGTATTCACTCTTTATAGAGTTTTACAATCTCTAAAATAGTAGATAAAAACAATTAAATTAAACCTATTGCTTGTCATGCATTTCGAATGCAACTCTAGAAAAAAGGTGATAAGAATAAAAATACATGACAATAAATAGTAATTTGAACTATTTAAATGTTGAAAAGTGATGCTGAAGAGAACTTCTAGTTCCACCGTGGCTTCAAAATTGGCATTTACTATGCATCGCCATGCTGCAGTTCATTAACCACCATGTTCAGTTCTATTTTATACTATTAGTTTAGATTCAATTTGCTTTTTAGTTTTTCTTAGCTATTGTAGTTGTGCAAATAAACTCCTTTTTTTAGTGTAGCTGTTTGAAAGTCAGTTTTAACTGAAATTAGCATACTTTGCTTTTGTTCTCTAGTTTCCATTCATTGATTAATACATATAATGGATGAACTGCTATTTTGACTTAGTCTTCGTGCAGCAATTTGTTCTTACAAGTTGCAAACTCTATTTATTCACAAATAGCGTAGTTTTTTGTAGGTTTGAATAAACTATTTTGTAATAGTCATTCAGCTGAGAAATAGTACGAGATTTCAATTCTGAGGTGTTCACTAGATTGATCAATGAGTGTTCTGTGGCTTTTTTAAAGTCTGTAAAAATTATTATTTGTTTCTATATTTCTTATTTCTGCTATTATGATTATTTGAATCCAATCAACTAGTTAAGGGGATAGGGTTGTTTTAGAATCTATATTTGGTATTAGAGCAGGTATTTTCTTTTGGGTTAAAGATTTAGTGGTTGGAATTTCACCAAAGGTTTATCATGTTGAATTCTAACTCCTTGCCAATTCCAAAATTTGATGGAGATGAGTATGATTATTAGTGCATCAAGATGATGACCTTTTTTTTTATAGGGGAGGGCTTATGGGAGATTGTAGAAATAGGTTATGATGAGCCAACTGATTGGAACACCCTAGCAACCGATGATAGAACAACTAAGAAGGAGGCTAAAAAGATGAATGTTCAAGCTCTATTTTATATTCAAATAGCTTTAGATAAGAGTTTATTTCCAAAAATTGCAAGTGCAAAGATAGCCAAGGATGCCTGGAAGACTCTACAAGAAGCTTACCAAGGCGATAATCAAGTCAAAGTTGTCAAGCTACATACATTGAAAAAAGAATTTGAGAATTTGAAGATGGAAGTAGCTGCTCGAGTGTGAGTTATTATCGTGTAAGAGTAAAGGATGTGGTTAATAGAATGACTACTCTTGGAGAAATTGTGGACAAGGAGGTTGTAGTTAAAAAGGTGTTGAGGTCTCTAACACCTAGGTAGAATCATATTCCAATAATCATAGAGGAGAGTAAAAATTTATCTACTCTCGAGTTTGATCACTTAGTTGGATCTCTTATGTCTTGTGAAGAGAGACTTAGAGACACATTTGGAGAAAGTGATGAGAAATTTCTTAAATCTCAAAATTGTCTATTATAGAGAATGAGGAGCAAGCTGATTTTGAACCATCATGTTTTGAAGATGCAAGTACTAATGAGGTTTGGGTGCAAGTAATGAAAGAAGAGATAGATTCCATTCACATGAATGATACTTGGGAACCTATGGAGCTTCCACATGACAAGAAAAAGATTGGTACTAAATGGGTCTACAAAAATAAGTACAACGGTGATGGAAGTGTTGAAAGGCATAAGGAAAGATTAGTTGCTAAAGGCTTCATACAAAAGTATGGCATTGATTATGAAGAGACATTTGCACTAGTAGCAAGACAAGAGACCATTAGAATGCTGATTTTGTTAGCAACTTAAAAGAATTGGAGCATCCATCATATGGATGTGAAAAATGCCTTCTTGAATGGGTACTTAGAAGAGGAAGTATATGTGAAGCAGTCATAAGGTTTTGAAGTGCAAGGAAAAGAAAATCATGTCTTCAAGTTGAAGAAGGCTTTGTATGGCCTCAAGCAGGCACCACGAGCTTGGTATGCTAGGATTGATGGATATTTTCAGCAGAATGGCTTCAAGACAAGAAAGAGTGAGCCTACTCTTTACTACAAGCAAAAAGGTAATGATATTTTTATTATAAGTTTGTATGTTGATGATTTGCTATATATGGGTAGAAGTCCTAAGATGAAGGATAAACTCAAAATTGCTATGACGAATGAATTTGAAATGAAAGATTTAGGTCTCATGCAATATTTCCTAGGAATGGAGATTCATCAATGTGACGATGGAATTTGTATTTGTCAAACAAGGTTTGCAAAGGTTTAGTTTTTGACACTCAGAGATCAGATTGTGAGCCCTCTTAGCATCAAGAGGGAGTATGTTGAAAAGTGATGTTGAAGAGAACTTCCAGTTCCACTGTGGCTTCCAAATTGACATTTACTATGCATCGCCATGCTGCAATTCACTAACCACCATGCTCAGTTCTATTTTTAGACTATTAGTTTAGATTCAGTTTGCTTTAGTTTTGCTTAGTTGTTATAGTTGTTCAAATAAACTCCTATTTTAGTGTATCAGTATGAAAGTTAGTTTTAACTAAAATTAGCATGCTTTGCTTTTGTTCTCTAGTTTCCATTCATCAATTAATACACATGTAATGGATGAACTATTGTTTTGACTTAGTCTTCGGGCAGCGATCTGTTCTTACAGGCTGTAAACTCTATTTATTTACAACTAACATAGTTTTTGTAAGTCTCAATAAACTATTTTGTAACAGTCATTCAGCTGAGATATACTATGAGATTTCAATTCTGAGGTGTTCACTAGATTGATCAATGAGTGTTTTGTGACTTTTTTAAAGTTTGTAAAAATTATTATTTGTTTCTGTATTTCTTATTTATGTTGTTATGATTATTTGAATTCAATCAGCTGGTTAAGGGGATAGGGCTGTTTTAGAATCTACATTAAAAACATCCTAAAAAGAAGTGACAACATACAAATCACAACTGTCAATCATTTTTTAAACTACTCTAAAAGAACACTTCGAATTAGGACAAAAAATTACTAAGAAAAGCTACACTAAATCTAGAATGCATATGCTAAGAATATCAGTGTCCTTAGCAATAGGTATCCAACAAATTTCTCCTTCGAACAATATCCTTGTGTTATGTCTTCTAGACTTCAAATCATTGGTG
Source organism: Cunninghamia lanceolata (assembly GCA_027924645.1). Taxonomy (NCBI): domain Eukaryota; kingdom Viridiplantae; phylum Streptophyta; class Pinopsida; order Cupressales; family Cupressaceae; genus Cunninghamia; species Cunninghamia lanceolata. The sequence goes on along the minus strand of BSBN01001278.1, from coordinate 2,919,349 downwards.
AACCAAATTAACTCATGGCATGTATCTGCCAATTTAAGACTTATCGTGTTTTATTTCCAGTGAACCTACGAGTCCTTATATATTCAACTGGAGTGAGAGACTCACATTTGCTTTCTTAAGTGTTGTATCTGGATCTTGTTGGCATATTAAATTAGGTTCAATATGTATTTCATGTTTGATATTACATTGCCTTTGAGTACTCATTTGGTTGCCTTGCCTAATCCTCCATACCTTACAAGTAAAGCTTAATCTTTTCCACAAGTCAATTTGTGTCGACTCTATGTAGAAACAGTGTACTTGAAGAGGTCAACAAAGACACAAGTTACCGACTCTATGTAGAAACAGTGTACTTGAAGAGGTCGACAAAGACACAAGTTACCAACTCTATGTAGAAACAGTGTACTTAAAGAGGTCGACAAAGACACAAGTTACAGGTTATGAAAAGTTAAAATTTTACAGAGTCAACGATGGTGGAATTATGTCTATGGTATATTGCCTTGCATCCTATATGCAAACTGTATTCCACCTATGAACTAAAACGAATATGCTTTCTCTCATTCGGAATGATCAAAATTATTATTATCAGAAGACCACATTCTTTTACTACAGATAATATTAATAGAAGCTTAACCAAAAAATTGATCAGTTTTGTGGTTGCCTATTTTGGGGTATCAGTATTACACACTTTCTTTGTATTTCCCATTTAAAAAAGAACATGTTGACTTCAAAGAAAAAAGAGTGTATTAATTTCCAAGTAAAAAAATAGAAAGAATAATGGAGAGTTCATAGAAGGTAGTTTGTGTGGTATCATGATTTTGTTGAATAAAAGGATATTATTTGTGGGTGATAGTATAAAAGTGTGTCCCATTTTTTATTTATATTTTTGTAGAGGATTAAAATATATATTTCCTTTCAATGAGTAAATTGTTGAGAACTTTAAGATAATGTAAAGTAATCATTCCTCAGATTTCTTATAAGTTTTTATTTCTAATTTTTTAAAAAATTAAAAAATAAATTTATCTCATTTTTGAAAATTTTTTAATAATGTTGCCCCAAAATTTGAGCTCGAAATTTTTGAAATTTTTAGTGCATTCTCGTATACGCCCCTGAACCTACCAATTCACAAAACAATTAAATCTGAAAATTTATCCAAGCTGTTATGAAATCCTTTTGTGGGTCAGTTGCAAACTTCATTTTAGCCAGTATGACCAGTTTGTTATGCTGAAATAACTCACCATTTGCGAGATTTTAAGCTTCACTTTTTCTCACCAGTGGTTTGCAAATTGGGTCAAATTTCAATGTCTGTGTTGCTAGAGTAAAAATGGTTTTTGGGTTTTGCTCAGAAGAACCCAATCATCTTGCTATCCAAATTTCATGTGGAATAGAGTTACTATGAGGAAGATATAAGGTTTTTTGTCTTCAATTTAAAGTATTTTTTCAAAAAATTATTCACAGAGTCAAATTTATTATTATTTCCAAGCTCAGAAAAGGGAGTAAAGGCATTGTCTAGCGAATAACTTTATTTTCCAATGGTGAAAAGTTTTTAGGCCCCATCATGACTTTATTAAAGTCATATTTATAAAAAAAGGTGGAAAACTTCATGAAATGAAGCTCTTTGTCATAGAGTCGGGAGTTTTCATAACTCCCGAACTCTCAAATAAAGGTTTGAAGGTTCTTAAATTGAGCGACTCCCTGACTCTCTTCATTGTCGAGCATTTTCCAAGTTCTCAAACCTCACAAACATCCGAATTTTAAGTTCTAAAGTTCTTGAGATTATCGACTGCCCGACAATGCATCGAAGGCTTGCAAATTAAATAGTGGCGATGCTGATAAGGACCATGGACGTCCATCGAAGCACAGTGGAGTGGCGATTCATGTCAAAAATTATGGTTAGTAATGTTCTGACTGACATGTACATGAACTGTTTGATAGAATGCCTCTAAGAGACGACATCTCATGAGCTACAATGATCACCAGGTTGCTCATAAAAGTCTACGAATCAAGCAGAATGAACACATCTAGTGCAACTAGATGTGATCTTCATTAGCACCTTCCTGGAGAACATGAGGACTAGCAATTCGTTATTTCATTGCAAAGAGTTTTGTTTGCTAATGAAAAGGATATGATTGTATTTGCAAGATAACAATGTAGGTCTAGAACTATACAACAAAGGCCCGTGAACTGTTTTCAGTATTTTATAAGGAATGTAACAATTGCATGATGTGAACAAATGAGTTTATTGAAAATACTTTAGAAACTCTTAAACGAAATGCTAGAATGGATGACACGTTGAAGCTTGTTGTGATAGAGCTTAGTCTTCTCACTTTGGATGATCGGCAATATCTTAGAAAAATGGTGACTCTTGTAGAGAAAGATGCTGAAAGATCACTCTGGTAATTTGCAAAAGCCTATGTTGTAATAAACTCTTGGGCAGTCATTCCCAGCTTCAAAGAAAATATAGGCCTCATCCTCCCTCATATGCACTTGGGATTGCTTTGCCACTAGTTATAAATTGTCTCAGTTATCATGTGATAGAGTATGTTGATAGACTCAAACTAACAGGCATCCTCCTGCATGTGCCAAAATAGTACTATTAAAATTACTTGTGGATATCCATTAGAGCCTGGTAATGCAAAGATTTTTGCAAATATTTCAATTGTTAATGATCTGATAGACATGTATGCATGATGTGGAGCCAATGCCGCCTCAAGAATATGCCATCTCACATAATGCAGCGATTGTAGGATACTCATAAATTGTATGCAAAGTGTTGAAGCACAGACAAAGCACATGAATTATTTGACTGTAGGATGCCATGATTGCAAGATGTCCACAAAATGGATTTGTTGAAAAGGCTTTAGAAACTCTCAAATTAATGCAATTGGTAGCCACAAAGTATCTTTATCAGAGTGGAAGTGAATTCAATTGTAAGGAGGCTCAATATATGATCTCCTTATGGTGCTATCAACTATGGTGGGCATTATTAATCACAAGCATCTAGAAACTTCTTTTGTCATACACCAGGCATCAAGGTGGATATCTTTCATAGTCCAATGAAAGCAGAGGGTATACTTCAAACATCGTCCAAGACGTGAGCTGACATGTTGTGAGATGAATTATCCTAGCTTTATGATTGTCGGAAGGACTTCATGAAGTTAAAAGGTCCTCTTAATAATTAGTTACGGGAAATGAAGAAAGGGGATTTTTATGAAACTGTTACAAATGGAAAAGAAGAGACTTCTTTTTAGAAACGGTTGTGGGAAACCGAAAGGTTCATGGGAGGAAACTTATAAATATGTATCTTGTAAACATGGGAGGGGTTCCATCTTTTTATCTTTTTCTTAGCTATTCGGGGAACAGGGGAGTAGCAGAATTTCTCTTTCAAGCATAGTTTGCTGTGTAGAGATGTTGAGTCTATGAACTCACCTTTTGTATTGGATAAATAAGGAATATATTTTGAATTTGTGAATTTATGAATGTCTTCCTTTGATTGCAAATGTCCTGTGTGCCGATGTGATCATTTTCCATTGTGTTTTCTATCATATCAAATTATGTGGATGATTATTTCTGAGTCTTTGAATTCAAATCAACTCATATGTTGAAAGGATATCTATTTTTTATTCTTTCCCTGGGTATTGTTCGTGGGTGTAGCATAGAGAAACTTTGTGTCATTTATCTGCATCCTCTTCATTTCGGGTTTAATTAATCACATCTATTTCATGGCTATGGGTAGATGGTAGTATGCCTTTCTTGCTTTTTGGTTAAAAGCACACCCGGTTTCTATTCATTACAAATTATTCGAAGGTAGCCGTGCCTTGTAAAACAAGCAGAGAGCACTTGCACATACCATTGTGAGTGACTCAACTATTGGTTAGGTTGTCATCTTTGTGGGCAAAGGGGGTATAAACTAAGGTGACAAATCTGTTAACCAATAGATTTTGGTGACTCCACTGGGGATTTGAAAGTGAAGAATGGTGTCTTATTTTTCCCTAGAAATTTAAAGGTGCCTCTCTGAGGACGGAGGTTGGTGACTCTATGAAGTGGAAAAATATTCAGAAGCATTCTATTATGGCAAAGATCTCTACTGATTTATTTTCCAGATTTGTATTATGGCATTGGTTTCTTCCCAGCCATGGGGAAATCATTTTGGACATCTTTCTTTGTCACAATATTCACCATTGCCTGAAGGATCAAGAAAACATTTTCCAAAGTTCAGTGGAGAGGACTCTCAAGATGTGGAAGATCACATTCTGGCATTCACAGTTGCCTGCGGTATGTTGGGGGTAAGCAAAGAAAATGTTTTTGTAAGATTGTTCATTGAATCTCTTATTGGGCCTGCAATAGATTGGTTTTGTTATTTGGAAAATAAGTGTATTACTGATTGGGATTCATTGACGACTAAGTTCTTGGCAAGATATAAAGGCCCTATTGATGATGCTGCTCTGCTGTGTCAATTTTTTAATATCCAAAAGAAAGAAGGTGAATCCATTAGAGATTTCGTGGATAGATTCAACCGGCTGCTCAAAAAGATTTGGCCTCTATTTAGCCAAGTGAGCAACTACAGCTCTGTACTTTTATTTTTGCATTGCATCCAGATGTTCATTTTGAATTAAAACAATGTAAAGTAAGTGATATCAAAGTTGCTTAGCAAGAGGCCATAAAAATTAAAGATGACTTGATATTAAGTGGGTTATGGAAAGCAAATCAGGTTGTAGAAAATTTAATTTTTGAATCTGTGAGGAAGCCTATCATACACAAACTGAGTTTTCAGCCTATAGGTTTCTATAATACACAGCCTTCTTCTCTTGAATGCTTCAATCTCTCTGTTTTTTATTCCAAACACTTTGGTGGAGATGAAGTAAGTGCTGCAGAAATTAAATCTCATATGAATGGAAGAGTTGAAGCATATTATTTGCATTATGAACAAGGTAATGATGAATCCATAAGCCCATCAAATGACGAAGAAAGTGAACAATTCTCTCACGGTGTTAACGGTAAAGAGAGTAGTGCAAATGAAGTTGTTTCAACCTCAGGTTGTCTACAACAGAGATGCAATCATTTACTTTTACCAACAATGAAGGGAAACATGAGAACACACAGCATGAAGATGAAGTGTTAGATATCCATTCTTCGAAGTGTATGCAAATCGAATATGAAGCCTTCACATTCCCAAAGAAAGATGACATGAAAGTATGGCTACAAGAAGAGGTCATAAATGATCTTTCATTTGAATCTTTTCATTTTGAAAATTTGGATGCCAAAAATTTTAAACAAGCATTGGAAGATGATGTTAAAAGTAGCCATGATAGTTTTGCTGAAAGCGATCAAAAAAATGGATGTGTTGAATCCCACATTGTTTATATTATGAACTGGTGTTTAATTGCATGTGAGGATGAATTCTTGTGTGGAGAAGAGGATGTCATGTCTAATCTGTAGGATATAGATAGGGATGATGAAGAGAATCATGAAAGTGTTAAGTCAAATCCTATGAAAGGAGAAGAAATTATTCCAACTGGAGGTGATTCTACGTCACATGAAAACATTATTTGCAATACAAATTTTCAGCCTAACACACTTCCAGTTTTGCATAGGGTTGATGATTGGTCTTCTGATGATTCGAATGATTCTTTTCATACATGGGATATTACTTTATCTACTACCGAAAGAGGTGATTGTATGCATGAACATGGTGAGGCGTATGTTGCAAGTCAGGATTCAAATTTTTTAAACGATGCAGCCACCTACACATGTAGGACCAAAGAGGGGTTTTTATCTTATGATTTGTGCATGGGATGTCCAATTTGGGGGCTGGTTTCTTTATGTTTGAAAGATCAAGTGTAGTATGATATCATACCTGATGTTATACAGGCAAATGCTAGTAGACTTATGCAGGGCAATAATGAGATGAGTTGTCCAATTGCAGAAGTATACAATGAGGAGTGGCTGGTGGAGCATTAGATTTTATCTGAAGAGTTTTTACATGGTGTTGTTTATATTCCTCTGGTTGTGATAGTCAACAGTTGGCTACCGGTTGCTTGTGGGCCCCTCATTCATCAAGCATTATTTCGCACTAGAAGCTATTTCTCCCAGCCTGTCAATGGATTTGCATGATCATTTTGGAGTCATCTGAGGTAGGGTCTTCCTGCCATGTGCATATTAGGAGCTTTTGGTGTGCTGGTAGTGTAGTTTCCTTTCTTGTTGCGTCTTGTTTTTGGCTTGCTCTCGCTCCTTTTTCCCTTGTGCTCTGTGACTCTATTGCCCCTTGGATTTAAGCACTGGTCCACGCTTGAGAGTCTGGGTTCCTTGCTTTGTCCCTTGTAGTCCTCATCCCCAATTAGAGCTTGATGTTGCCCCAAAATTTGAGCATGAAAAATTTGAATTTTTTAGTACATTCTTGTATACGCCCCTGAACCTACCAATTCACAAAACAATTAAATCTAAAAATTTATCCAAGATGTTGTGAAATCCTTTTGAGGTTTAGTTGCAAACTTCATTTCAACCAGTATGACCAGTTTGTTATGCTGAAATAACTCACCATTTGTGATATTTTAAGCTTCGCTTTTTCCCGCCAGTGGTTTGCAAATTGGGTCAAATTTTGATGTTTGTGCTGTTGGAGCAAAAATGGTTTCTGGGTTTTTCTCAGAAGAACCCAATCCTCTTGTTATCCAAATTTCATGTGGAACAGAGTTATAATGAGGAAGATATAAGGTTTTTCCTCTTCAGTTTAAAGTATGTTTTTCAAAAAATTATTCACGGAGTCAAATTTATTATTATTTCCAAGCTTGGAAAAGGGAGTAAAGGCATTGTCTGGTGAATAACTTTATTTTCCAATGGTGAAACATTTTTAGGCCCCATCGTGACTTTATTAAAGTCCTATTTATAAAAAAAAGGTGGAAAACTTTATGAAATGAAGCTCTTTGTCGTGGAGTCGGGAGTTTTCATAACTCCTGAACTCTCAAATAAAGGTTTGAAGGTTCTTAAATTGGGCGACTCCCTGACTCTCTTCATTGTTGGGCATTTTCCAAGTTCTCGAACCTCACAAACCTCCAACTTTTAAGTTCTAAAGTTCTTGAAATTGCCAACTGCCCGATAATGCATCGAAGGCTTGCAGATTAAATAGTGGCGATGCTGATAAGGCCCATGGACATCCATCAAAGCATAGTGGAATGGCAATTCATGTCAAAAATTATGGTTAGTAATGCTCTGACTGACATGTATGCGAGATGAGGAAGTATATTCAAAGTACATGAACTGTTTGATAGAATGCCTCTAAGAGATGACATATCATGAGCTGCAATGATCACTGGGTTGCTCATAAAATTCTAGGAATCAAGCAGAACGAACACATCTGGTGCAACTAGAGGTGATCTTCATCAGCACCTACCTGGCGAACATGAGGACTAGCAATTTGTTATTTCATTGCGAAGAGTTTCATTTGCCAGTGAAAAGGATATGATTGTATTTGCAAGATAACAATGTAGGTCTGGAACTATACAACAAAGGCCCGTGAACCATTTTCAATATTTTATAAGGAATGTAACAATTGTAGGATGTGAACAAATGAGTTTATTGAAAATACTTTAGAAACTCTTAAACAAAATGCTAGAATGGACGGCACGTTGAAGCTTGTTGTGATAGAGCTCAGTCTTCCCGCTTTGGATGATCGGCCATACCTTAGAAAAATGGTGACTCCTGTAGAGAAAGATGCTGAAAGATCACTCTGGTAATTTGCAAAAGCCTACGTTACAATAAACTCTCAAACAGTCATTTGCAGCTTCAAAGAAAATATAGGCCTCATCCTCATATGCACTTGGGATTGCTTTGCCACTGGTTATAAATTGTCTCAGTGCTCATGTGATAGAGTATGTTGATAGACTCAAACTGACAGGCATCCTCCTACATGCGCCAAAATAGTAGCACTAAAATTACTTGTGGATATCCATTAGAGCCTGGTAATGCAAAGATTTTTGCAAATATTTCAATTGTTAATGATCTAATAGAGATATATGCATGATGTGGAGCTAGTGTTGCCTCAAGAAGATGCCATCCCACAGAATGTAGTGATTGCAAGATACTCAAAAATTGTATGCAAAGTGTTGAAGCATAGACAAAGCACATGAATTGTTTGACTGTAGGATGCGACAATTGCAGGATGTCCACAAAATGGATTTGTTGAAAAGGCTTTAGAAACTCTCAAATTGATGCAATTGGCAGCCACAAAGTATCTTTATCAGAGTGGAAGTGAATTCAATTGTAAGGAGGCTCAATATATGATCTCCTTATGGTGCTATCAACTGTGGTGGGCATTATTAGTCACAAGCATCTGAAAACTTCTTTTTTCATACACCAAGCATCAAGGTGGATATCTTTCGTAGTCCAATGAAAGCATAGGGTATACTTCAAACATCATCCAAGACTTGAGTTGACGTGTTGTGAGATGAATCCTCCTGGCTCTATGATTGTCGGAAGGACTTCATGAAGTTAAAAGGTCCTCTTAATAATCAGTTACAGGGAATGAAGAAAGGGGATTTTTATGAAACAATTACAAACAGAAAGGAAGAGACTTCTTTTTAGAAACAGTTGTGGGAAACCGAAAGGTTCATGGGAGAAAACTTATAAATATGTATCTTGTAAACATGGGAGGGGATCCATCTTTTTATCTTTTTCTCAGCTATTCAGGGAATAGGGGAGCAGTAGAATTTCTCTTTCAAGCATAGTTTGTTGTGCAGAGATGTTGAGTCTATGAACTCACCTTTTGTATTGGAGAAATAACGAATATATTTTGAATCTGTGAATTTATGAATGTCTTCCTTTGATTGCAAATATCTTGTGTGCTGATGTGATCATTTTTCAGTGCATTTTTTGTCATATCAAATTATGTGGATGATTATTTCTGAGTCTTTGAATTCAAATCAACTCATCTGTTGAAAGGATATCTCTTGTTTATTCTTTTCCTAGGTATTGTTCATGGGTGTAGCATAGAGGAACTTTGTGTCATTTATCTGCATCCTCTTCATTTCAGGTTTCATTAATCACATCTATTTCATGGCTATGGGTAGATGGTAGTATGCCTTTCCTACTTTTTGGTTAAAAGCACACCTGGTTTCTATTCATTGCAAATTACTCAAAGGTAGCTGCACCTTGTAAAACAAGTAGAGAGCACTTGCACATACCATTGCGAGTGACTCAACTATTGGTCAGATTGTCATCATTGTGGGCAAAGTGGGTATAAATTGAGGTGACAAATCTGTTAACCAACAAATAAAAGATTTCTTATACTTTATAGTATTTTTTTATGAGTAATATTTTTCTATTAGAAATAAAATTCTTCTATCATTGCTTAAACATATATCACTAACACTCATATCTAAAAAAACACATTTTTAATTGAGAGTAATTATAATTAAGACACATTTTTTTTAATGCATAACTTATTTTTCTATATATCCAATTAAATTCTTTTTGTTGAAAGAAAGACATTAATACTAAGGGTGTTTAATTTTTTATTTTATTTTTCCATTTTTTTCTATTTTTCCATGTGTTTACTTTTGGTAATAAAGCTACCTTGATTAAAAAATAGAAAATAAATATAATAAGTAAATAAAATATGTTAAACCCTATATTTTTCAAAAAACTTAGTTCTAAGACTATGTTGCCATAAAATTTTCATGATGAATTCTTTCAGTTGTAAAAAATGTGACTTGAATCAATATTTTTTGTCAAACAAAATAGAACAATGCGATTTGTAGAGAATGGACTAACATACAGATGCCACACAAACATCTTGAATTGGAAGTCCTGAAGGAAAGAGGCAGAGGACCAAAACAGAGACAAAATAAACAGTGATAAAACACAAAGATAAAAAACAAAATATATTTCCTATTACACGATAGTTATATGATTCAACAAGAGCTTCTGCTCTTTTCTTTCACACATAAATTTTAAAAAATAGTGAGCTACAGCTCATTCCATAAAGAAAAAAAATAGAGTATTTTTTTTATACTGCAAAACTTCTCTCTGCATACATGATAAATAGAGCATAACTCCTACAAATTTTCTATGCCAAGCTTGTAAGAAAAAAATAGCACTGCAATAACTTGACTTGACTGAATTTTTTTGCTCTGACAAAATCCAACTTTCTTCCATACGCAGGAGAAAGGGGGACCATACTTCTTGACATCATACTACAGAGAATGTAAATGAGCATTTTAATAGGTATGGAGAGAGCAGAACGGAGATAGCAGAGGTCAATTCATTTCTATGCAAAAGTCTTCAGAATTTAATGGGAAACAGTGTTATGTCTGCTGCATTCATTATGGGTAGTTGAGATTACATTCCAACACTCACCCTTAATCACAACTACCAGCTTCTTTGATACCCAAATGATTCTTTGAAACACAAAACTTTCTTTCCCTAATGCCCTGGTGAAAATATATGTACACTGATCTTGAGACCTGCAAAAATCTAAAAAGATTTCTCCATTGTTGATTAATTCTCTAATGAAATGATACCTCGTGTCAATATGTTTACTTCTTTTATGAAAAATTGGATTCTTTGACAATTCTATAGATGAGTTGTTGTCACAATAGATCTTTGTTGCCTCTTCCATTTCTTGCCTGAGTTCTTTCAACATTCTTCTCATCCAAATTGCTTGACATGATGCACCTGTGGCTGCTACATACTCTGCTTCAGCATATGAGAGAGTGACTATTGGTTGTTTCTTTGAAACCCATGATACTACACCTGTTCCAAAATGAAAAACATAACCAGACGTACTCTTCCTATCATCAATGCTTCCTACACAATCACTATCTATATATCCTATCAGCTTGAATTCATTTGACCTTGAATACTGAATGCCATAGTTCCTTGTTCCACTCACATATTTGAGGATCTTTTTTCTTGCTTGCCAATGAGAAACTTTTGGAGATTCCATGAACCTTGAGATAAGACTAACTGCATACATTATGTCAAGCCTTGTGGCTGTTAAATACATGAGGCTACCAACAAGCCTTTTATACAAAGTTGGATCAATGTTGGCTCCTTTGTCATCCTTGCTTAATTTCAACCCTGTCACAATTGGTGTTGGAGTTGATTTGCAATTTGCCATGTTAAACCTCTTCAAAATATCATTTGCATACTTAGTTTGGGAGATGAATATACCATTATCATTTTGATTCACCTCAATGCCAAGAAAATACTTCATGAGACCCAAATCAGTCAATTCAAATTCCTTTTTCATAGCTTCTTTGAACAAATCAATTGCCAAATCACCTGTGAATATCAAATCATCAACATAGAAGAAAACAATTATTATCTCACCTTGCTCATTCATCTTGGTATACAATGTAGGCTCACTGCTGCACCTATTGAAGCTATTTTGTAAAAGATATGAATCAATTCTGCTATACCAAGCTCTTGGGGCTTGCTTGAGTCCACATAGTGCCTTTTTCAGTTTGTAAACTGTCTTCTTGACCCAAAATCTCATACCCAGGTGGTTGCTCCACATAAACTTCTTCTTCAAGGTAATCATGTTCAAAAAGGCTGATTTTACATCCATTTGGTAAACTGGCCACTTGTTTTGAGCTGCTATTGCAAGTATTATTCTCACTATGTCTAAATGTGCTACTGGAGCAAATGTCTCATTATAATCAACCCCGGGCTGTTGTGAATATCCTTTTGCCACTAGTCTTGCTTTATGTTTTTGCACATCACCATTTGCATCTAATTTGGTTTTGTAAACCCACTTCACTCCTATGACATCCTTGTCTTCTGGAAGACTCACTAACTCCCATGTTTGATTCTTTTCAATTGCATCAATTTCATCATCCATTACATTTACCCATTTTTCATGCTTGATAGCATTTTCATAATGAATTGGATCTTCTACTTGTGAATAAAATGCAAAAAGAGAAATCAGACTAACATTGTTCTCACCTTCATTTTGCTCATAAATGTCTCTCAAACTTATGATTTTTTGTCTCCTCAAGCTTGCCAATGTAGGATTTGACATATCACTTGAACTTGAACTTGGACTTGTGGAATGTGGACTTGATAGTCCTGCACCTTGATTGCCACTTGTAGATGGTGTTTGTTGTACATTTGAAGGAGTGGATGCTTGAATGCGTGGGGCTATCCTTACACTTGATGATGGAGTCATTTGTTGACCACTTTGTTGAGTTTGAATGGGTGTGGAAGGAGTTACATTTGATGGAGTACTTGCTGGTATAAAAACTTCTCTATCTTCTTGTGGTAAGTTGGCTGCAATATTGATTGTTTTCTCCAAACTTCCATCCTATGCTTCATCTTTTATGAATTGCACATCTCTGCTGATTATAACTTTCTTGGTTATTGGATTGTATAGTTTGTATGCTTTGGATTCATCACTATAACTAACAAATATACACTTTTCTCCCTTGTTGTCCAACTTTCTTCTCAACTCATCTGGGACATGTGCATATGCCACACATCCAAATATTCTCATGTGAGCAACACTATGTTTTCTTCATGTCCATGCTTCTTCGGGAATCATATTCTTCACTCTTGGTTGGACATCTATTCATAACGTATGTTGCACAAGCTACAACTTCAGCCCAATATTCATTTGACAAATGCTTTTCTTTCAACATGCTTGTTGCCATTTCCATGATTGTTCTATTTTTCCTTTTAGCTACCCCATTTTGTTGAGGTGTGTACCTGTTGTGAATTGCTTGTGAATCCCACAGTCTTTGCAAAAATTTAGAAATTCATTTGAGATGTACTTACCACCTCTATCGGTTCTCAATGCTTTGATGTAGTACCCACTTTGCTTCTCAATAAGAGCCTTGAATTGACGGAAGAAATCAAACACTTTGTTCTTTTGCCTTAGGAAGTAGACCCATGTTTTCCTTGAATAGTCATCAATGAATGTCAAAAAGTAGAATCTTCCACCAATTGAAGGTGTTTGCATTGGTCCACACAAATCTGAATGCACAATCTCTAGGGGTGCATTTGCTCTAATTGACTTGCCTATTAGAAATGTCTCTCTATGTTGCTTTCTCAAGATGCATCCTTCACATACTCTTTATGGCTTCTCTATTAATGGCAAACCCTTTACCATACTCTTCTTATGAAGCAAATTTAGACCTCCAAAGTTGAGATGCCCAAATCTTAGATGCCATAACCAATTTTCATCTTTTATTTCTGCTTGAAAGATGGTTTATGTGACTGTTGCAACTTCTTCTTTATCCTCTTGTGGGTTCATTGTGGCTTGTGCTTGAGCATATTCCACATTCAAATCTGACTTAATATTTAGGGGAAACATTCTATTGCTTGTCATTTGCACTTTAGCAATAAGCTGATTACTTGGAAATTTATCTAGAATAGTGCATTCTTTGTTTTTGAAGAAGACTCTATACCCCTTTTGAACAAGCTGTCTAATGCTCATTAGATTGTGTTTTAGACCAGGCACAAAATACACATCTGAAATATATTTCTTCTCCCCCTGTTTAGTTAGAATGTTGATGTTTCCTTTACCCATAACTGAAACTTTATTGTCATTACCCAATGTGACATCTGATTTTATACTGTCATCTAAACTTGAGAACATTTCTAAGTTCCCTGTCATGTGATTACTGCAACCTGAGTCTAAGAACCATACATCCTTTTGATTCTCTTGTGCTACATTGCATGCTATGAACATATTGCCCTGATTTTGGTTTTCTCTTGTAAAGTTTGTATTTTGTCTGCTGAAATTAGATTGTTTTTTCCTACATTCATTTGAATAATGTCCATATTTCTTACAATAATGACATTGAATTTGAGACTTATCATACCTCTAACCTTGTGGTTGATTTTGAGATGGGTTTGGGCTTGATTTTTGGCTGCTACCTCTTCCACTTGAGCTTGATGGGCTACTTATTCCACCTCTATATGAATTCCTTCCTCTACCTCTGAAATTCAATCTTCCTCTGCTTCTACCATGGCTGATTGAAACTTGTGACTTGAATGCATGTTCCAATGAGGTGTTTGCTGACCTACTTAGCCTATGTTCATGTGAGATGAGAGATGCATGGAGCTCATCAACTAAAAATAGTGAGAGGTTCTATGTTTCCTCTATGGTCACAACTATGGATTCAAATCTTGTGGGTAAAATCCTTAAAATCTTTTCAACAATCCTTCTATCTTCAAGTGTTTCACCATGAGATCTAATTTGATTAACTAAACCCATCACTTGTGTGAAAAAAGTATTTATTGAATCTGAATCCTTCATGAAAATTGTTTCAAAATCCCTTCTTAGCATTTGTAGCTTTGTTGTTTTCACCTTTGCCATTCCTTGATAGGCTGTTTGGAGTATATCCCATGCTTGTTTGGACTTTGTTGCTGCTGCAATTCTTGGGAAAATACTCTCATGCACTGCTTGAAATATGTAGAAAAGAGCTTTTGAGTCTTTCTTCCTATTATCTCTCAATAAATCCTTCTCTTCTTGTGTCAATGCATTGTATGTTGCTGCATCAGTTGGCTCTAGAAAGCCATTCTCTACGAGATCCCATGTCTTGAGAACAAAATAGTACCTTCATTGTTATGGACCAATAATCATAATTTTTCCCATTGAACTGTGGGATTTGAGGCTTTGTTAAACTTGTGCTTGTGCTTGCCATTGTTGACTGTGAAACTTGCTTCTTGAAAAAACCTTTCTTAAAAACAACTTTACCACTGATAAAACCTTGCTTGAAAAGCTCTTAGAATGCCTTCAACACTGATCAACCAAGCCCTGATACCAGGGGAAGGAAAGAGGTAGAGGACCAAAACAGAGACAAAAAATAACCAATGATAAAGCACAAAGATAAACAACAAAATATATTTCCTATTACAAGATAGTTATATGATTCAACAAGAGCTTCTGCTCTTTTATTTCACACAGAAATTTCAAAAAACAGTGAGCTACAGCTCATTCCATAAAGAAAAAAAATAGAGTATTTTTTTATACTGCAGAACTTCTCTCTGCATACATGATAAACAGAGCATAACTCCTACAAATTTTATATGCCAGGCTCATAAGAAAAAAACAGCACTGCTATAACTTGACTTGACTAATTTTTTTTGCTCTGACAAAATCCAACTTTCTTCCATACGCAGGAGAAAAGGGGACCATACTTCTTGACAGCATACTGTAGAGAATGTAAATGAGCATTTTAATAGGTATGGAGAGAGCAGAACAGAGATAGCAAAGGTCAATTCATTTCTATGCAAAAGTCTTCAGAATTTAATGGGGAACAGTGTTCTATCTGCTGCATTCATTATGGGTAGTTGAGTTTACATTCCAACAAGTCCTTGATACTTTGATAATAAAAAGGTAGTCTTGAACACAACTAACCCCTCTATAATTTTTTGACCTTCAACTAAAAATCCTTTCCTTATAAACATGGAAGGACTTTCAATAAAAAATGACCTTACTTATGATGAAAACAATTTCACAAATTTACAAATAAATGACAAATAAAACATGTCTTTATACTTCCACCATTATTTATTTAGACTGTGGACTCCAATTAAACAAATCAATCAATTTTGCCATATTGTCCTATACAACAATAGCTATCTATAAGATAGGGTGACCATTAGTTTCATTCCAGATGGTCATGCACGTTGTTCATAAAGAGTCGATGCCTTATATTCAATGTATTCAACCATTATTTATTTAGACTGTGGACTCCAATTAAACAAATCAATCAATTTTACCATATCGTCCTATACAACAATAGCTATCTATAAGATAGGGTGACCATTAGTTTCATTCCAGATGTTCATGCACGTTGTTCATAAAGAGCCGATGCCTTATATTCAATGTATTCACTATTGACGTAGGAGCATACATTAAACAGCAGGTGATTTGACCACAGCACACGGGATCTTTAAGCTCTTTGGATATGAAAGGAAAACTGTGAAAATTCCTCAGCTTCCTTGTAGTAGATGTACAGTTCAAGGAGAGCATTATGTACTCATACTCCACTACGTAGCCATTCTTGGCATGAATACGAAACCACCAAAGCAGAGATGGACTTTTGAAAAATACATTTACCGGCCAAGAGCTGTTTGAGAAAAAGATGAAGAGGAGATATCGCTCGGTCTTTCCATGCTGATCTGACTGTACCATTTACCAAAGATGACATCTATTAGAGAGAAGAATCTATTAGATTAATAATAAGATTGGAAGATCAATTTTCCACGAAATAGCTGCTTACAAAAAGATGAGATTTTGGTGTGCCTTCACGCAGTACTGTTCACCAAAGGTGACAACTTTGGCAAGGCCACACGTTATGTAAGAGAGAAGTATCTATTACATTAATAATAGTAATATTGAAAGATCCATTTTGCAGGCAATAGCTACTTCCAAAAAGATGAGAGATTTCGGTGTCTTTCCATGCTATCTGTAACGTTCACCAAAGGTGACAACTTTGGTAAGGCCACACATCTAAGAGAAGAATCTATTAGATTAATTATGTCCCCATGCTGCTTAGCTTATTTTAGCTAGCAGCCATTGTTCAATATGTTTAAGAGATATTTGTGGAGGCATTGACCTATGAAATTTTATTTTTCTACTTATTTTAAACAGTTATCTTAATTTTAAAAAAGCAAAAGAATAAATTATCTTATGTTAATTTAAAAGAAAATTAAAAAAAAAAAAAGAGAAGGAAATTTATACAGCCACATGGCATATTTTTCATTATGTAGTGGTTGTTTATTTCTAGCCCTCCTTTTTTTCTCCATAGCTTATTTGCAATTCCTAAACAGTAGCTGCTCCACAAAAATAGGAAAAGATTCTATATTATCCTTTTCCCACAATTATAAATTTCCATGGGGTCACTCCAATTGCTTAAATTTAAGCAGAAAATTAACTTAAGCAGCGCCATGGGGACATGGGGTAAGAGTGGAAGATTCATTTTGCAGCGAAAAGCTAGGTTAAAAAAGATAGAGATTTTTCTGTCTTTCCATGCTGATCTAACAGTAAAGTTGAAAGATCCATTTTTTAGACAAGAGCTACTTGACAAAAAGAGGAAGAAATTTCTTTTTGTCTAGACAAGAGCTACTTGACAAAAGGATGATAAGATTTCCTTGGCTTAAAATGTTGATCTCATCAAATGTGACAACTTTGGCAAGTCTACACCTTATTTATTCTATTTAAATATCACTCTTCAAAAGTCAAATAGTAAATAACAATTTTATACTTTGTTCCTACTAAAAAGTGGATAACAATTTTATATCTTCTTCCTAAAAAAAATGTTAAACAATTGTCTAACTTTTATTAACCAAGATTTACATTTAACCACTGAAATAAATGTGATTTAAGAATAGTGCACTCCATATAAAAGAGGGGAATCTACTAGAATATAATAGTGCCAACACTAAACTCATGGTTTGCACCTTCCAGACCTTTTGCAGCTCATTCATTCTTTAGCATGTGCAGTACTCCACGATATTAGTAGCCCTTCCAACAAAACATTTGAGTTGTCTCCTTCAATTCATTGAAACCCATTGACTGCGTCGTCATGTGCACCAGTCCACTATATTAATAGTACATGGGTAAATAATATAATCAAAGTTGCTGGTTTAAGCCTTTTACAATGGCTTCATATTCTCACCATGCGCATCAATCTCCTATATCAATCTTCTTCTTCAAGCTCTTTTCCTTCCACTGATCATCTTATTACTTAGATTCCGGGCTTCTCCATTTTAGAGGAACAAATGCTTTGTTTCACTGGCATTCACAAATTCTATGAACCCTCTCACTAGACTACTTAAAGTTTGAACTGTGAATTGGAACTCCTGAAGAGTCAAGAATTCTCGTATCCCTCGAGTTGCAGCCACTTTCTTAGCCTTCCCTTTCTTCCTTTATTCAGTTACAGCATAAGACACAATCACATCCTCTGTTATACTAAAAGGGAGTTCCATGGCTTAAACATCTAACAGGAAAAAATATCTTCCAAATGAAGTGCGGTGCAATGATTAAAGTTGCAGATGACAAAGCATGGAATGATAAACCTAATTTGTTCCCATCTGCTCTATAGATTAAATGCATCTGGTTTTGATATTTAATAACTGTTTTATAAATAAATACTCCTTTTCTCCCATTCTCCGCTAAACATTTACCTTATTTTTAATATACCGGGGGATGAAAAAACTAGGCGTGGTTTGGCATTGAGAGTAATGATTGTAGTCACTTCATTGTATGGACAAGTTTGTAGTCTAGATAAGAAAAGCGTTACACATTTAACTTCTTTTTGTCCGTAGTACATTGATTCTATCTTCTTTGTTTTCCGAGGAGAATCGTCGAAGAATGCCTTGCATCATCTACTGCCAGTCAATGGTTTCATTTTGAGATTACATCTACATCTCCTTCCAGTGTATTGAGTGGTTCACCAATCAATTTGGCTACATCCACTGAAAAGCAGGCTATTCATCTCTTTATTATTAACTGACTTTCATTATTTTTAGGTTACATCTACAATCCCCTCCAGTATATTGAGTGGTTCACCAATCAATTGGCTATATCCAGAAGAAAAGTAAAGTGTTCATCTCTTTATTATTAACAATTTATCTTCATAATTTATTGAGTGGTTCACCAATCAATTGGCTACATCCAGAAGAAAAGTGAAGTGTTCATCTCTTTATTATTAACAATTTATCTTCATAAATATAAATTATGAATAAACAAAGGTCTGATATTTTAACAATTGCTATAACTCATCCTTTCTAACCCTCATTCTATTTATATTACTTTCCTTTAAATATAATGAAATAAATTGGTAGGAAGTATTCAACAGCCTCAGTGCGCCTGATGGTAAAGCCTGGGCCCTCCAAGGAGGGCGGCCAGATCATAGTCAAGAGGGATAGGTTGTGTATCCCCGGATAACTATGAAGGAAGTAAAACTCTTACCCACAGATGAGGAGACACACAAATTTCTTCTTTTTCCTTTTTTCTTTTGAAACCACCAAGAACAGATTTTATAAGATAATGATCTATTTTATGACACCACTTTAGCGTACATCTTCAAATTTTCTGAAAACATGTACTTCTCTTCTTACAAAATCTAAACTTTGAACTTTACTTCCTACGATTTTCTGTACAATTTTAACAAACAGCGTGCTTAAAACCCATGTGAGATATGCATTGTAAAATCAGATATCTTGCTCCTACATTGTCCACAACAACAACGTTGTGGCTGTAAAACTAAGTATTACACATTACATATGTTTAAAATCATGTGATTAAGAGGTTTCGTTAGAGTTGGGTTCGTCAACAACCAGCTCCAAAGTCGGTTCTTCTTCTTTAAGGGTTGCAGATAAGCCCTCTGGCATATTGCTTTTCTGTAATATGGAATTCCTGTATTCCCCATACAAATAGGAAGTGAATCCCCACAAAGCCATAGCGAGAGCCATGCCCTTCTCACCAGTGAATTTCTCATGGTATATGACAACTGCAAGCACCTCCGTCACAGGAAGAGAAAAGGCCACGAGAATGCCACTCAAGAGAGATGTAGTCAAAAAGATGACACCAAACACCCCGATGAAGCAAATCTGCCAGCAGATTGCTTGCGACACCAGAGACATGTAGTAATTGAACTCCCCCACATCGGATGACCTGGCCTCCCTCCCAACAGCCTGGAAATCCTTGTTCACAAGCATGCCTATTGTACTGAAAACGGTCGCCGAAAAGGACATTATAAGCTGCATCTCCATAACAAGAGCGTATGTTATTCGGCGTGTGGTTTTCTTATAGACAAGCTCAATTAAAGGAAGAATGAATCCAAAGAGGGCAGCTGCCCCGCCTGCAGCAATAAAGCCAAGCCAATATTGTCCAGCTGTGACTCCCTGGGGCCTGTCGCCTCCGGCGTTGAAGGCCAGCATAACTGCTCCCATGGTGAGTAAAATAAGAGCATTGATTGAATATGAGGTAAACTTCTGCTTTACTAACAAGAATGAGAAGAATGCATTGAAGCCAAGTTGAGGGGCAATCAAGAGAGAGGAGGTGGAGACAGGCACGTAGGCCAGACCCCAAGAAAACAAGAAATTATCAAGTCCAGTGAGAACGCCGATTACGACGGATGCTAGGCGAAGCTTGGGAGTGACATAGATTTCTGCGGAGGGCTGTTTTCTGCGGGAAGAAATCCAAATGGGCGGAATTAGAAGAGGCCACCCTGCAGTCTGTAACCACGAACACAGCCATTTGCGACTGCCACCGTGCAGGAAATAGAAGCGAATTAACAAGGTACCTGCGATCCCGGCAATGAACAAAGCCGCACAGTTTAATATCAAGAGGATCCATTGCCCTAAGCTTTTCTTGTTTGATTCCATTCAACTCTCTTTCTCCCTCACCAATGTCACCATATCATTTTAACTTACCCTCCAAATTTATAACATCAAGCACCAGTTTTGCTTTTGGGAACAGTGTTCACCCTATCAAATCAGGTGGAAAATAGAAACCCGTTTATACACGGTAAAGATAAGATTTGATTCCGTTATACACAGTCAAATCCAGAAGCATTATCTACAACATCATGGATTGTGAAAAATTAAAATAAGATTTGATTCCATTTGATGGTGAAATCTTGGGGGCTTGCTGATGTCATGGATTTCAAATCTCGAGTGAATAGTGATGGTCACCCCTATGTTAATTTTGACGCCTTCACGCCTTGCTCCTCTATGGACACCTTTCTCTGCTGGATCATTCTCATCTGCATTGGTGAGAAGGATGGATCGCCTAGTTTAGCCCTCTCTCCATGACCTGGGTTCTTTGTGGATTACCTTTCCCAGCCCAAAAAATGACCCACGCCATGGGTTTAGAGCCGTGGGCATGAATCTTCAGCCTCAATAGGAATCGATCTCCCTCTATATGAATTGGCGGCCGCCGCCTCATATAAAATGGCCTTCTCCTTGAAAGATCTATCTCCTCAGACAGATCGTCCTCTAGGAACGAGCCTCTAAATCCGAACATACAGAAACAATTTTGGCATACAGCGATCCAAATAAATTGCATGCATCTACTATTTACCTTAACACAGAGTGCCAAACTAAACAATAAAAACTAGATTGGCTCTAATACCATGTCGTATTGATGAGATCATCTGGCAGAATGTCAGTATCAGGTCGATACCCGAAAAATAGGGAGTATGTAATCAATGAATCCAACCGAATAATTGCATTAAGATTTGAGATGTACGTATAGATGAAAGATGGAGAAGATAATGGTGAATATAATTCCAGTAACTACCATAAAATTAGCAGCACGTGGCGAGTTAACTCAACGAGACTCATCCACTAACTAGGACACTTAAGAAAGCTTAGTCCCATGTTTAGGATATATGCATAATTACCACAATAAGTAAATAAACAATAAAGTCCTACAATAACACCTTGAAGGCAGATATATGACTCTCTTCTTGTAGCATTTTTCTATCCTTAATCACTTCAAGTTTCATCATAAGATTTCTCTCCCATTTTTTCTCCTATCATCCCTTGAAGTTGTTAAAAAATTCATGTACGGGAAGGAAATTACCCAACCCGTGCTAGTTTGGTATTGTTAATTATGAGTCACTAGAGACAATACTGTCCTAAGTTAATGGTAAGTCCTTCTATGGAGAGAGAGAAATCACTTAGGGTTGATTCCTCTTCTGAGATCAAGGAGAATAGTCTTGAGGAAAGAGTTTCATGTATTAGCTTAGAGGAAGTTGAGGAGTCTATGGACCTTTCAGATGACTAAAATGATGCCAAATCAGGTTTGAGGAAACAAGCAAAGATATTGAGAAGGGGGAGCCTAGAAAATGAAAGGGTAAGGATAAAGTTTGGGGGGAACCGAAGGCAAGGGTGGAATTCCTTGACATCCCTATCTTGCTCTCAGCCTTGTGAAGAGAACATAGTAAACGCTTGTGATAATAAATCTTTGGATAGTGCTATCAGTGTCATAAATCAACTTGTGGATCAATCTTTAGGACTCGTGTAAGAAACTAAGATCCATCACTAGCTAACAAAATGTTTTTTCATGTAAATTAATCACCTCAACATCAAAGTGGCTATTCCGAGCCAAAAATACGAGGGTAAAATTTGGTACCTAAGGAGGAGGATAAGATGGTTCTTCATTATTGGAATACGATGAGGGAGATTATCATCCTAAATATGGAGAAGGACAAGAAAAATACTAGGATGTACATGATGAATAAGGAGCTTAAGGAGATAAAGGATAACTTGAATAAGATTGGTGAAAGGTCAACAAATCTAGTATGAAATCCAATGTGGAAAGACTAAAATTCCCAGGCCCGAAAAAACAAAAAAGAGACCAAGGAAGGAGCTCGAGTGGAGAAAACCGATTACCAAATAGGAAATTGATACGACACACAAGGCAACACTAGTGCAAAGGAGATTGTAGAACTGATGAGGGTAATTTATTCATGGTGGAATTGGAAGGAGCTAAAGTTTTGAAGAAGATATAATTTAATTAGGGACATTTTGGTTTTGTGGTGTTGTGTGCTCTTGGGTTGGCTTTTTTCTCCCTTTTTTATCCTAGGTATGTTGTCTATTGTTTAGTTTGTAGGCCTTTGGTTTGATTTAGCTACCCTATAGTTGTAGTTTTACATTTTTATTTCTTGGTGGCTATTTTGTTGTTGTAACTTCTAGTCTATATAGTGTTTATGGTCCCTTCAAAACAAACTTAATCTTAATCAAAACAAGACAATGTTTCGCTTAGTTATGCATAATGCTAGATATCCTATGAATTTCTTATTCTTAAACACTCAAATGATTTGGTCTTCGAAAAAGATTTTAAATAATTCTAAAGCCTATTTGAACATTCACTTGTCTCTTGTGATTGTTATTGATATAGTCTTGATTGAGATTAGAATATAGTTTAAACTATGATTTCACTTAGTCCTGACATTCCCTTCATGGGAGGTTAACTATGGGGTTGAGTGAGGTCTATGAGTTATTTGCTAAGTCCAAACCCAAGGTGAAAAACCAAGAATCATGGAGACAAAGAACAACAAATCAATATTGCAACAAAGCATGAAAATGTATGTAGTCTACCCAAAAACCACCATCGAATAACTTGGAGAAGTTGAATACAAAAAGGTGAGGAGAGGAAGTTGTTAGTTGAGGAAGGGACTCCTCAACTATGAGTGGTGGCGATTTGCCTCCCTAAAAACTAGCATGAGGTGGCTAGTTAGTCAGTAACTCGGTGACAACTCTTTTAACCGCCCAACAACCTTGACACCTCAATGAGCCATGTATCAAGATTGTATAAAGGCACACCTAAGTAGGCTTAAGCCTAAGTGTATGAAATATATATACATTAACACCCCCTTTAAGAATAGCTTAGATGGGTACAAGAAGGATGGGTCCTCGCTACTAGGCCTGGTGAGGTAGCCATTTACAAAGTAATCTCTCATAAAGTCGAGAAAGGTAGAAAACCCTATGGGAAAAACTACCCTCCAAAAGAGAGAAAAGATGCATGAAAATTATACAAATGAAGAAGTACTACTTCTTTCACTAAGTACAATATATGATTCCCCCCATAGGAGAGAAAATGATAAAAGGTCTATGAGACCCCCTATAATACATGCCATGCTGCAGTGAGCCTGAATAGTTGAAAAAGGATGTAGATGTAGATCCAAGAACGCTGAACAATGTTCCTTCCCTTGGGAAGAAATCAAACCACTTGAAGATGCAGGATATCTTCCCATGCGAGAAGATATATGTATGATCTTAAATCATGTTGAAGCTGGTCCAAAGACAATGATGTCCATGTCGATGTCTTCAAAGAGTGCTCAGGTGTTCCCATGTCGATGCCAAAGGAGGCCATAATCAAATTAGGTGCATGACTAATAGATGAAGATGGTGACAATCTAGAACCATGTGTAGACAAATGTAGAGCATGAATATACGAAGAGGATAATGGAAATACAATTTCATTGAAATTGTCATCGAAGAAAAGACTAATGTCCTTAATGTGTCTTCCATGTCAGCAATGCAGGACTCTACAAATAGACAAGTGATGTCAGGTACAAATCTATCCCAATCAATAATGCTAGAAAGACTGATATCCTATTGCAAAGAAGCACCAGAAGCTTTCAAAGAAGCGACACTGGAATTTGATAAAGCAACAATATCTGCCAACCCATGAAAGCGACATGGCCGGCACTAACGAGTTGAGTAGCCAACTGACAACCCATGCAAGTTCAACCTGGGACGCACTTCCGGTAGGCTTCTCTTCTCATGCCCCGTTCTTTTTGTACAATCCTTCCATCTTATTTGAAATTTGAAATGCTTCTTTGGAAAAGGAATTATTTCTTCCTATAATTTGATTCGACATAGCATCCTCCAGCACCAGCTTCAGTAGCACCGTTTTCATAAGCATCAGTAGCGGTTTTGTTTCAAGAGCCCCTCACCCAACATCCCTGCAGTCGATCCAGACAGAGAAGTCATGGCTGATCTTCCGCAACTATAGTTCACCTGGTATAGATAAAGATCCGGTGAAACCGCACAGATCTGGGATTCGGAGTGGGATTCGAACCTCGGCCATTGATTGTAGGGAAAATATTTTTCCTTGTCAAATTTTAATTAAAAAAACATAGTGTCTTTGCAAATTAAAAAGACAAGATATCTCATGCCCAAAAAGATAGGGAGAATGGTCAAAGCCCAAAATAAGGCAACATATTTTGAAGGAGGCTTAGGTTTTTCAATGCCCAATGGCAATGGTGGTTAGGCAGGGGTCGACTGGAATGTGCCCTACACTGTGGAATACGCCCTGTCTCCAATGTGAATTAGCCTAGTGTTTGGGCTCAAATTTCACCAAAAAATTAATGCCCATTGCCTTCCTTTCACGATAGCCTATGCCTATGATGAATTGGCTTGCATCTCTATTGAAGGAAGAATGCCAAATGCACCAAGGATGAATGGAAAATGTGGAAGTGCCCTTGCGTCGAGGGTGTTTAATGGGAGGCTGTGAGAGGCTTAATGGAAATGCCTTCTCACCTACATCGAAGGTAAGAGCACTTTCTTGAGTTTGCGGTCGATGTGAAAAGGGCTTGGTCATCAAAATAGGTTTGCAACACCAGAGTATGGTGTGTGTGTGTGTGAAAGAAGATCTATTAAAAAATAGCTTCCAAGCTCTCGGAATCAACAAATTGCAATCTTCCTCCTCCTGCTCTAATACCAGGAAAGAACTAGGAATTATGGAGATGAAGAACAACAAATCAATATTGCAACAAAGCATGAAAATGTATGTAGTCTACCCCAAATCCACCATCAAATAACTTGGAGAAGTTGAGTACAAATAGGAGAGGAGAGGAAGTTGTTAGTTGAGGAAGGGACTGCTCAACTATGAGTGGTGGCGAGTTACCTCCCTAAAAACTAGCGTGAGGTAGCTAGTTAGTGGGCAACTTGGTGACACCTCTCCTAACCACCCAACAACCTTGACACCTCAATGAGGTATGTGTCAAGATTCTATAAAGGTACAGGTCTAAGTAGGCTTAAGCCTAAGTGTATGAAATATATATACACTAACATAAAGACACTATTAAATTGATTCTATTTGTCTCTCACATCCATTTGTTTAGATGGTAATTTTGAAGATTCTAAATTGAACTCACTATTCTTTCAATGAAGATAAAAAGCAATTGTAATGGTAGAAAAAAAGGAACTTACTATTAGCATATATTTTACCACATAGGTAAAATACACGTCATAAGCCTACTTAGGTGGGTTGTGTGGAGACTTGGAGAGTTTGACAAAAATCTCCAAGATATGTGTCGCCACTCTTATGACACTTGGCGGAAACCTTCTTCCACCTCTAGTTGAGTGTTGAAGTTGACTTCTAAGTCAACTCAACCTCTCTCATCTATATGTACTCTCATTGTGCATATTTTATGAATTAGAATTATTATTGCTTTCATTCCGGATTCGATACTTGCATTCATCTCCTCGATCTTGTTTCTTTCATGGTATCAAAATAGTCAAGTCTTTCCCAATATGCAAGTTCCTCTTCAGTATGATCGTCGTACAAAGGATCATTAACATCATCAAGGGAAATAAGTATGTCTATAGTGGGATTATCTGGGAATAGAGGTTCATTGGGGTCTCTATACATTTCCCATAGTTTGGTCCAAAGAGCTCTAAGGCAATCAATGTGTGATATAGGAACCCACTGAGTGTGGTTCATAACACTTAACCAATTAATCCTAAGACATGATTATTCTTATTTTCCCATATAATTTTCTACCAATACATGTCCTTGGTTTAGGAATAAGCCCGTACAAATGTTGCTTTCCATTTTCCAAAGTGATGACAGATGGATGACTTGTTATCCACATTAGTTGAATTAGATAAATTACCCCCTTTTGAACTTTATGTTAGTTCAATGATATACAAAATGCCTATAAAATCCCCTAAGTGAATGCTAATTACATAAAACCAAAGTGCAAACAACTTATAGTTGCTTCCCAACAAAGATTAATCTCTGTTATTCTGGGGGTATGCAATCCAAGAGAGACAACCCTATAAAGAATGATTTGGAAGGTGAAAGGAAGTTTCTACCCGTTTGATGGGCCGATTCACATCCTCTTGAGGCATTTTCTTTTCCCCTGTTCATTTCTTGCGAGGTCATGTATCTGTCGATTGAGGTCTATTGGGGGCAGTTTACAAAGCTGAATTTGCTCTAGGAGGCATTTCACAATTTTTGTGCAGCTTGTAGAGCCATCTTTGCATTTCACCCTATGCACAGGCTGTAGGTGATGAGTGCCAAGTTGCACCCATGAAATACATCTTTTTACCTCTCTTTTTCTCCTTCCTGATCCCATCTTTCTTAATGTCTGCACCCAAATAAGCTAGCAAGATCGTTCTAGTTAATGATTAATTGAGATAGATTACTTAAGATCATAATTTTTTATTGAGAGACTAATGTGCATGGAATTGATGGAAAAATGCTGAAACTTCTCTCTTTTTGAATCAACAGGTGTAGATGCCAAGAACAACAATTTTGTGCATCTTCGGAGATAGTCTTCAATGATCTCCAGAGACAATACCAAAATACCATGACACCAGAAGTTTTGAAGGAAAGAGAAAGCCTCTCCGAAGTTGAACAAAGAAGGCCACAATGGTATCTTCGGAGCTTCAGACATCTACGGAACTACAGACATATCTCCGGAGCTTTAGACATCTCCAGAGCTACAGACATATCTCCGGAGCTACAGACAGGGACAGATATCTCCGGCACCTCCTGAGAGCATGGCATATTTCCAGCATAAGGTGTCGATCAGGGAATCTCAGCAGTGATCATAATACCCCTCATTTCACTCAAATCATCACCTGAGTGGTGAAGGGTCATCTTTAGTTAAATTGCTGGAGTTTTTATGTTTTTAAAGTTTTTGCATGAGTTACGGATAGAACTGATTCAATATCCATATTTTCAAGGCCTCGCTGCCCAAATGTATTAAGACTCAAACATAGAATTCTGAGTGGATTTCTGTTCCACTCAGTCTACTTTTATTGCATGATTATTTTCCATAGTTAGACAGCTAGTGTAATAAAGAGATGGATGTCATCTCATAGAAGAATTGGTAGATAAGATAAGTGATATGTCATCACTCATTTTATATAGACCGATGGAAACAACAGAAAGATATACGATGATTGATTTATTCTGATTCTCAGTAATCTCAGTTCAGGGATATCAGTATTTTTCATGAATGCAAAGCAAATGGAATTGGATTGAATTTAGTTGTGATCTTCTTCTTTTGTGTTGATTCCCTACTGTAGCCTTCAGCCCCAAGGGTGTGGAGCAAGGGCCACTCTCACCACCAAGGCAGAAGGCTAGTACCACTATTTTATTACTTCAAATTTTGCTGTGAAAAGTATTTACTGATTTTGATAGATAGATGCATGTTACTATTTTTTTAATTGCTTTAAGTAACTTCCTGTTTAATTATGTTTTCAGTGTTCTTTAAATTCATTCAGTAAGTAGACAGATTAATCTTTTCAAATTAGTAGAAGCTATTAAGATTAGCTATCGAAACTGGTAACTGTAGAATCCCTAATTGCAGACAACCGAGGACATAGCCCCTGGATTTTGACATCTGAAAATAGATTAAATGATGAGGTACAACGACACCTTGTCATTTTTGGTGCCGTTGTCGGGGATGTATTGTGTTAATTAGGGAAACTTAGTTAAAACAATTTTTAGGATAGATCTGTATGGTTAGAGCTAGAGATTCGAAAGGAAGATATATAAAGCAAACACCCCAACAACAAGCCATAGGGGAAAGCAGTGGGCTGGCACAAGATCTTATTGAAGAGAGAAACCTAGAACCTACTCTGGAAACTGCACCTCAAATCAATAATCCCTTAGATCCTCCAAATTTTCCACTTGCTGATTATATCCAGGAATTACAACAAAAGTTTCAGGCAGATCCTTTGATAGAACCCAATTTCCTAGAACCTCAGGGAGAAGAACCAGTACTAAACATGGACAATGATAATCATGAAGAAGAGGAAAATCAGGCTCCAAGAACCTTCTCATATCCTATTGTTTTGGCTGCTGGAGACAATGCTCCTATGAAGAATATCTCACCAACACACTTGCCAAATTTTAGAGGACTTTCTTTTGAGGATCTAGATTAGTTTTTATTTGAATTCAAAGTAATCTGCCAAACTTATGATTATGGATTAGATAACCAAAAACTCAAATTGTTCCCTTCAAGCATGAAAGATTCTACGATGAGATGGTTTATGGGTTTACCCCAAAATTCTATCCATTCTTGGGATCAGATGGAAACATAATTTTTGGAAAAATACCAAGATTACTGTAGATCTAGTAATAAAATGAAGAATTGTTTAAAATTAGGCAAGGGGAGGAAGAGACCTTAGAGGACTATGTGGATAGGTTTAATTTTGCCTTGAGAAGGTATGGCAACCCAGTAGATCACTCCTTGGCTAGAACCCTATTTGTAAAAAGATTGGATAAAGAATCAAAACAGGCACTGGATCTAATGGGAAAAGGAAATATCAACAAAATAGATATACCTGCTATAGAAGAACTCTGTAGGAACTATTCTAGAACCCAAGATGGAGTGAGATCATCCAAAACTTTTAAAGGGAAAAATGAAATAGGACAGTTAATGGAAGAGATTGCAAATCTAAAAATAGACATTTTGGTCCAATTAAATACTACATTGGATGGGATTCAAGAAAAAACTAGAACAGCTGATCAAAATAGAACAACTGAACCACTCTCCATCTATTGTCCTAGGTGTAGAAACAAGCATCTTTTGAGAGAATGCCCTTTGGACAAATCAGAGATTTGTTAGATCTGTGATAGGGAACATCCTACCAGTCAATGTAGTCAACTTCCAGCCTTGAAAAGATTGAGTAAGAAGAATACTGTAATAGAAGAGGAATTGAACTATGTGGGACAAAAACAAGCTGGGAATTTCCCTTATAATTAGTATCCAAACCAGCCTTCTTATAGGGGTCCTTCTAATTGGGGAAATAATCAGTGGAATCCAACTTGGCATGGGCCTCAAAATAATCCTCCTTGGGGACAGTAGGATTGGCCAAGTCAACATTGGCAAAACCAAAATTATCAAAATTAGCCTTGGGGAAATCAACAGTGGCCACCACAGTTTGGATCACAAAACATGCAACCTCAATGGGGTTCTCAACAGGGATATAATCAACAATACTAGGGACAACCTAGACGTTTCCAACCTCAACAACAAGCTTTACTAACTGGACCCTCCAATACACAAGGTCAATCAAAAAATGAACCAGTTAGCCAACCACCTTTACCAGCTTAGCCTATACCAAACCCACAGAATAAATAGGGAGTAGCTATTTACATGACAGAGCAAGAAAATATGGCTGGAATTAATGCTATATATTCAAATAATCTCCAGCTGCGTTCTAGGAAAGCATTCCCAAGACCATCTCCTCCAACTATAGTTGAAGTAACCAATGATGAGGAACCTGAAAATTTGTCCACTCAACTCTTGGAGGAGATTACAAACGAAAAAGTGCTAAAAGAATCATCCTTGGATAACTCCGGAGTTGCTCCTAAAAGACCGACTCTGGAGAACATTCCTAAACACAATTCTGACAAGAGCTCCGGAGATGGAAAAACTAGCACCATACCCAGAACGGCTTAAACAGTATGTTCCCCAGAAAAAAATCTTACAAAAACAAGTCCAAACCAACCTAGAATCAGAACTTTTACAAGAAATCAAGCAACTAATCATTGAAATTCCTCTTCTCCAAGCAATCAGAGATGTACCAGAACTAAATCAGTTCATTAAATAGTATTGTATCAAAACACAGGGCAAGAAGAAAAACTTTCCCTCCACAATACAGGTATTGTATCAAATGTTCTGGTTGATTTGGGAGCAGCAATTAATGTGATGACAGTTCACACAATGAACAAATTAGCTCTATCAGGTATCCAATCCACAACTACAATTCTTCAACTTGCTAACCAGTCAGTAGCTATTCCAAAAGGAGTGATCACTGATGTACCAATTGTGATAGATTCATGGGAATTTCCAGTGGACTTCCTGATATTAGAACCTAGAAACCAGAGAAATGCTTATCCACTGATTTTAGGAAGACCATGGCTGGCTACAGCAGTAGCATCTATTGATTATCAAACTGGGGATATGGTCATTTCTAATGGGATAGATTTAAAGAAAATATCTTTGTATCCTCCAGCTAAACCATCAATACATTATACAGGAAGAGTATGGGTGGATGAACCAGAGAACAATGACAACAGTGCCTCAGTAGCTATGGTAACCATCAAGGAACATCTGGGAGAGTTAGAAGAAGAAATATACTATGATACAACAGAAGACATCACTCACATCCTAATCAATAAGGATGTGATGGAACTCGCCCAAGATTCTAGGAGAGAACTTCTTACTTCTTCACATTGTACCCTCGCCAACATCATTCCTTGTGGGGAAACCTTTTAGAGAGACTTAGCCACTTTCCACATGTTGCTTCCACATTCTTGTCCTCTCAATACCATGACTCCAATGTACGGATTAACTACATCTATGGATCAAATCACAAAATAGGTCATGATTTTACTAGGGAAAACACTTAATATCAATACTCAGTTAACAGTAAATCAAGAAGAAAAACTCATCCAATTTCTGATTTCCCATTCAACAACTTTTTCTTGGGAATACCACGATATGAAAGGCATACCTCTTGAGATCTGTACCCATCATATATATACTGAGGATATTAAACCTGTCAGATAGCCCCAGAGAAGATTGAATCCTGCTTTAAAGGACATTGTCAAAACTGAAATAGAAAAATTACTTCAAGCAGGGTTTATATATCCAATCTCAGATAGTCAATGGGTCTCACCCCTTGTCATAGTGCCTAAAAAGAATGGGAAATGAAGGGTGTGTATTGATTATAAAGAACTAAACAAGGCCACAAAAAAGGACTACTTTCCCTTACCATTCATTGACCAAGTACTGGACAACTTTGCTGGGAGAAAGTATTTTTCTTTTCTAGATGGATTTAGTGGGTATAACCAAATTCAAGTAGCACCTGAAGACCAGGACAAAACCACCTTCACATGCTCTTGGGGAACTTTTTCTTACAAAGTTCTTCCCTTTGGACTATGTAATGCCCTAGCTACATTTCAGAGACTTGTTTTAGCTATTTTTGCTGAACTAGCTAATGAATGCATGGAGGTCTATATGGATGACTTTAATGTGTATGGAGATAATTTTGAAGAAGCTCTCACAAACCTTGAGAAAGTACTAAAATGTTGTGAGAAAAATCAATTATCCCTTAGCCATGAAAAGTGCTTCATGATGGTGGAGGAAGGAATTGTTTTGGGACACCACATTTCAGAAAAGGGGATCAAAGTGGATCAAAACAAGATAGAAGTGATAACACAGTTGCCTTCACCCAAAAATCAGACAGATGTTAGAAGTTTTCTGGGTCATGCAGGCTACTATAGGAGATTCATAGAAAATTTCAGCAGAATAGCTGCCCCCTATTTACCCTGCTTAACAAAGACACATAATTTCTATGGACAGAAGAATGTCAATCAACATTTGAAACCTTGAAAGAGAAGCTTACTGTTACACCAATTTTGAGAGGACCTAATTGGACTTTGCCATTTCACATACAGACTGATGCTTCAAATGAGTCCATTGGGGCAGTTTTAGGACAAAAGAAGGAAGGAGAAAGTATGCATGCCATTTATTACGTCAGCAAAAACCTTACCTCTGCAGAAAGAAATTACACCACAACTGAAAAAGAATTCTTGGTAGTCATCTATGTTATAAACAAATTTAGGCATTATATCACTGGATATAAGATATTTGTACACACTAATCATATAGCCATCAAGTACCTAATGAATAAACCAGTAGTGGGTGCAAGGATCATCAAATGGTTATTGCTATTGCAGGAATTTGATATTACCATAGTTGATAATCCATGAAAGTTTAATTTGGTTGCTAAGTTTTTGTCAAGATTGCATACAAGAGGAGAAAACCAACCAGTGGAGGACAAATTCCCAGATGAACATCTTTTTGCTATCTCCTCTACTACACCTTGGTTTGCTGACATAGCTAATCTTTTAGCTATAGGCTTGTATCTATCCCATTTTACCTCAAAACAAAAAAAAATGTTTAGTTAAAGAAATTTTATCTTACAAATGGTTGAATGGTTTACTATTTAAATGTGGTCATGATTTCATTCTACGCAGGTGTTTAAAAGCTGATGAGATTTTTGATGTGTTGAGAGCATGTCATGATGAACCATCTGGTGGCCATTACTCCTTCCACTGGACAGTCCACAAAATCCTTGGAGCTGGTTACTACTGGCCCTCTCTTCATAAAGATACAAAGAAGTATGTGCAGCACTGTGACCAGTGCCAAAGGATGGGACAACCAACCTTTACCCAGGAGATGCTACTGCATCCTCAAGTTGTGATGGAACCATTTGAGCAGTGGGGTCTAGACTTTGTGGGACCAATTTCTCCACCATCATCAGGCAAGGAGTACATTCTAGTATGCATGGACTATGTTACTAAGTGGGCTAAGGTTCAAGCATTACAATTTGCAAGAAAAGAAAAAGTTGTTGATTTCCTTTATAATAAGATTTTCTTAAGGTTTGGAACCCCAAGATCAATAGTTTCAGACAGAGGACCTCAGTTTACTTCACAAGTAATCAAAGCATTCATAGATTTATATCAAGTCAAGCACAGAAAATCTTCACCTTAACATCCTTAAGCGAATGGTCAGGTAGAAGTAACTAATAGGGAACTTGAAAATATTCTGACAAGGACAGTAGCAATGAACAGAAAAGATTAGGCTAGCAGATTACCTAAAGCAGTTTGGGCTTACAATACCACTTGGAAGTCCACAACAAAGTTCTCACCATATGAATTGGTTTATGGGAAAAAAACCTATTTTGTCTATAGAATTTGAACTCTAGACACTTAAAACTGTATTGGATATTGGTCTACCATTGTCTATAGCTCAACAGAACAGAATTCTTTAGCTCAATGAGTTCGATGAAATTCAGATAGAGGCCATTCAGCAAACAGAACTGGTTTAGTATCAGAGGAAGCAATGGCATGACCAACACATCAAAAGGAGGACATTTCAACAAGGTGATTGGGTTCTTCTTTATGATTCTAAATTCAAAGAGTTCAAAGGGAAATTACAAACTCATTGGATGAGTCCTTATCAAATAAACAATGTTTTTGAAAATGGAACAATATTATTGGAACCTATTGACGGAAGCACAAACACATTCCTAGTAATGGTCACCGAATCAGACTCTATAAAGGACCATCTACTAAAGAAGAGTTTCTTAATGATTTGTGTTTTGATACAGGGGATACCTCCTCTGTCACAATGTTGGATTGAAAAAAAAAAGGAAGGTTGAAAACCAGCAAATGGTGGCCTTCTAAAAAAAGAAAAAAAGAAAAAAAAAAGAGAGATGGAAAACTAGTAAATGGTTGTCTTTCTCGACCAAGGGAGTTGAAAACTAGCAAATGGCAGTTCCCTTCTTCAGGACAGTTAAAAACAATCGAGCTACGGAGGTAATCAGGTTTCAGGAGTTAGTCAAGAGCACCTCCGGTGTTCCATTAATAAAGAAGTCAATTTCAATAATGGGGGAGGGGACCCACCTCTCCAGGCAATAAAGTGGACACATCACTTGATGAGGTCATCATGACTCATCCTCTACTTTATCACAGGAATAAAATAAAATCAGCACGTATTTCATCTGCAGGGGTATTCACAAAGACGGTGCTGACGTCACCCAAGGAACATGGATTCTTGAACCACTCAGCATAATGATTGCAGGTCACATACCAATGGAGTAGTGGGCATCATCTCAAGGCACCAAAAGCTGCTCATGTGCCGCGACATGTATAATCTCATAAAATGATGCAGCATCTCTGTCGTGTACATTGCTCCTCATCATTAAAAATGATCTAGGTAATTCTATCTTTAATTAAGCATTAATAACAACTGTCTTATCTTTCTATTTTTGGGTGCTGCCACTATGACATGTCATCCTACCATCATTGCCTTTTCCAAATTCACGCATGCCGCCATCTGTGCTATACTACCACCTTGCCTCTAAAGTGTCCTATCACTCTGTTGCATTTATGACTGCCTAGGTACTCTAACTAATCTGCAAATCTTCCATAAGCCTAAGCTGAGAGACATCCTAATCCTCATTCGAACCTCTAAAATACCCTGAAGAACAAAGTAAATTAAACAGTCCTCCAGAGCCTATGGAGTTAAGAGGAAGGGACAAACTACAGAGAGGAGAGTGAGGAATTAAGCACAAAAGGTGGAACCAATTTAGCAATGGAGGTGAAGAAGAAGTCTAAACCTGAGAGTGTTGCGGGTCTTCTGCAAGATGAAGCTACAGCAAACATTCTAAGAACTGCAGGATGGCTGGACTTTCTAGAAAAATTTGAAGGGTTTCAAGAAGATATAGTGGATGAATTCCTCAGAAATCTAAGGGACAATCAGACAGTTGTCAGAGGAGTCCAAATCAATCTCTCCTCAGCCACTATCAGCCTGAACAAGGTGAGAGGTTTTATCACCTGAAAACCTTATACACTGATTTAATTAAGAATTTCTCTGTTCAAGGTGAAACTGCAATACAACTGCATTCAAATAAAAATGAAGTAAAAGGAATTATTAGGTCCACACTTCCCAACCCTTGGCAATATGTAGCCACCTGGCTGATGAAATATTTTACTTGTGATGGTCAATTCTCTCTAGTTTTAGGACAAATCATGAAAATGCTGATTTTTCTAAGGCATGGGAATGGGCACCCTAAGTTTAGCATAAACATTCCCAATTTCCTGTATTCTGCCATCAGGGCAACTATAGAAAAATATCAGTAAAATAAGGGCCCATGAAACATCATGGCCTCATTTTTCTAGTAGTCAAACACCACTTCCTATCTCAGGCCAAATGGGAGGAATTATGGCAAAACTTTCTTGAACAGAATTCCCAGGACAAAGGACTAGAGATGGCACAGCTAGGAGGTGAGAGTTCTCCTACTCACCAAGAAGAAGAAACTGAGCCTTCAGCCTCCTCCATAGCTATTCAAAGAGGAAAGAAGTCCTCACAGGAGGCAACTTTATCTGCAATCCATGTTACTGACAAAAAGAAGAAAGGCAAAGAAATTACAGAGTTTGCTCCTAAACAAACCCTATATATGACTCGATCAGTTAGGAGAAAGATGACTCTAACTAAGGAATCTTTCCCTAAGGAATTAACAGGAGAGAGGTTAGGATAGAAAGCAGAGAAAACCTGGGCTGAAGAACCATCTCATGATTTAAATGAGATCCCTCTAGTTAGGAAAAGAAAACAAAGAGAAATTTCCCCAGCACCATCTGTTCATCTGGGGTCAAGTCTAATTTCAGAACCATCATGTGTTTTGGAGATAGAACACAGACAAACTCTTACTATTTCCTTAGATTCTGAGGATGAGAGACCTGCTCCGAAGGCACCTGCCCCACCTCTGCTAAGGAGGAGCAAAAGGAAAAAACAACTCTCACATGCTGAGGAAGATACTGCTCTCCTAGCTGAGGTACTCCTGGGTTTTAGAACATATGAGGATAAGGTTAGGCCTTCATCGGTGCCAGCAAAAGTAGAGGAACCCCAAGAGGACCCTCAGGATAGACAATCTGCAGAAAAAGATGAAACAAGGCAAATGGGTACAGTTGGCAGTACAGGACAGATGGCCATGAAAAACCTTGATGATCAACAAACAGCAAACAACAATAGAAGCAGAAGCAAAAACCTTCCCTCACCCCTCTGATCAAGAGGATGTTGAAATTTCAAAAGAAAAGCAAATAATAGAAGAAATTGAAAACCTAAAGAGACTACTCTGGGGGAAGAATCAGATTATTACTGACCTCAAAAAGGTCAAAATAGAGGTAGAAATGGAGCAAAAATAAGTCATTGAAAATCTACAAACAAAACTCCAAAGCAAAAATAAGATCATCCAGGAGAAAGAAGCAGAATTAGAGGCCCAGAAAATTGAGAAAGAAGCAGAATTGGAGGCCTAGAAAATTGAGGCAGTCAAACTACTGGAAGAAAAAGAGAAAGAAGTAGCACAGAGTGTTTCTGAGCTCACCATGGCTAGAGACAATAGCCTCACAATAATGGCAACATTGGTTGAGAAAATACATAGCCAGGATAGATAGTTAACTTGGGCCAACAACAAACTAGATGACCAGGAGGAATATATTCAAGAGTTGGCTGGACCAAGGGCAACCAATGAGCAGGAAATACAAATAGATGCATATGTGGGTCCAATTCCCATTGGCATTCCTAAGGCCCTGTTCCATTGGGAGAAGAAATGTAGAGAATATGAGGCTTCCAAGCCTATGCTACAATTACAAAAGGCAGTCACTGCCAAAACAAAAAGAATAGAAACTCTAGAAGGAAAAATCATTGAAATGGCCTCCCTTTCTTCAGAAATTCTATCTTGTAGACCTCCAAGTGCCAGCTATTCTATGTTCTTACAAGAAAGAGTCCTGCAGAGGAAATTCTCTTTAATCCTATCTGACCTGGTTGAGGATACAGAGACAGTAGAAGGATTCATGACAGCATAAACAAGGAGTAATGATGAGGACAAGAATTTCCTATGTGAATTATACCTGCATGGTTTCTGTGTTAATGATATAACCTTCATTCGTAATCATTTTGTGGGAGAATGCCAGCTTAAAGCATTTATGTCCCTAATGAGGAATCATCAGATCTAGAATGAACGAATGGAAGATCATCTCAAGAAAGATATGGAAATAGATCTCTGCAACAAGAAGGAATGTCCCAATCCCAATGCTTTTAAGACCCAATTCAGGTCCTATATCTATCACCCTAAGAGTAAGAACAAAATTTTGCCATTATACCTAAAACATTTGCAAGAGTGCTCCATCGACTTTGGTCTTTACATGATCAATTCTGCAAATCTAGTACTTGCCATAGCAAAGAAAAAATGGAATGTTTTGACCTCGGAGCAGAAAATGAGAGAGGTGGTCACCCCTGCAAACTTAAGATTATTTATGAGAAAAGTAAAGTTAATATCCAAAATGATGGATAAGTATAAGCAGGAATGGATAGGTGGATGGTTCAGACCCCCTCTAATAATTGAACCACTCTCTGTCTGGGCTGATCAGATGGAAGATGAGAAATTGCAGGACTGGTTGAAGCAGGTTGATCAATATAGAGGCAATGGTAATACCAACTGCACAACTTGGTCTACCTATGCACAGGATTATAGCTTGACTGATAAGCTACTTCACCAGAATAAATCCAGATTGTGAGAAGCGGGAGGACCTACCAAACCTTAGGTATGGGGGGATGATGAGTGCCAAGTTGCACCCATGAAATACATCTTTTTACCTCTCTTTTTCTCCTTCCTGATCCCATCTTTCTTAATGTCTGCACCCAAATAAGCTAGCAAGATCGTTCTAGTTAATGATTAATTGAGATAGATTACTAAAGATCATAATTTCTGATTGAGAGACTAATGTGCATGGAATTGATGGAAAATGCTAAAACTTCTCTCTTTTTGAATCAACAGGTGTAGATGCCAGGAACAACAATTTTTTGCATCTCCAGAGATAGTTTTCAATGATCTCCGAAGACAATACCAGAATACCATGACACCAGAAGTTTTGAAGGAAAGAGAAAGCCTCTCCGAAGCTAAACAAAGAAGGCCACAATGGTATCTCTGGAGCTACAGACATCTCTGGAGCTACAAACATATCTCCAGAGCTACAGACAGGGACAGATATCTCCGGCACCTCCTGAGAGCAGGGCATATTTCTAACATAAGCTGTTGATTAGGCACTCTCAGCAGTGATCATAATACCCCTCATTTCACTCAAATCATCACCTAAGTGGTGAAGGGTCATCTTTAGTTAAACTATTGAAGTTTTTATCTTTTTAAAGTTTTTGCATGAGTTACGGATATAACTGATTCAATATCCATATTTTCAGGGCCTCACTACCCAAATGTATTAAGACTCAAACTTAGAATTCTGAGTGGACTTCTGTTCTACTCAGTCTACTTTTATTGCATGATTATTTTCCATAGCTAGACAACTAGTGTAATAAAGAAATGGATGTCATCTCATAGAAGAACTGGTAGATAAGATAAGTGATATGTCATCACTCATTTTATATAGACTGATGGAAACAACAGAAATATATACGATGATTGATTTATTCTAATTCTCAGTAATCTTAGTTTGGGGATATCAATATTTTCATGAATGCAAAGCGAATGGAATTGGATTGAATTTAGTTGTGATCTTCTTCTTTTGTGCAAATTCCCTACTATAGCCTTCAGCCCCAAGGGTGTGGAGCAAGGGCCCACTCTCACCACCAAGGCAGAAGGCTAGTACCACTGTTTATTAATTCAGATTTTGCTATGAAAAGTATTTACTGATTTTGATAGATAGATGCATGTTACTTTTTTTTAATTGCTTTAAGTAACTTCCTGTTTAATTATGTTTTCAGCATTCCTTAAATTCATTCAGTAAGTAGATAGATTAATCTTTTCAAATTAGTAGAAGCTGTTAAGATTAGCTAGGGAAATTGGTAACTGTAGAATCCCTAATTGCAGATAGTCAAAGACACAGCCCCTAGATTTTGACTTCTAAAAATAGATTAAATGATGAGGTACAACGACACCTTGTCAGCAGGGAGTGGATGGAACACAAAGGAAACCCTATGGGGGAGGAACCCCTATTCATATTTAGATGCCCACTTAGTCCATGGACACACTTAGACAGCATCTCCATGGACCAAGCTACTAACCACCACTCCACCCCTCTCCATGCCCATATCCAAAATTGGGGGGTAATCAAGCAAAGGGAATTATACACACACTTAACTATAAAGAGCCACAAATTCATGGGTGTGTCATTGAGTCTTTTCTTTCCGTACTTCTAAGTCTGTAAAATACACCTCATCTACATGGTTTTATCAGTGTGATTAAGTCTAACTCCAAGAACTTCTATTCATATTTTGAAAACACCTAATGGGAAGGCCAATGAGCAAAGAAGTCATGAGCTAAGACCTCATAAGTATAAGTCCAAGAGACTCTAATACTATAGAAGATTATGTCACATAATTTAACTCATTGAGGTTGTAACTAAAGGAAGGTGGGATTGAGAAATAGGTGGATCAATTGATTCTTATGAACACCTTTTAAATTGAGAGCCTATGGTAAATGATCTATAATCTTGCAACGGATTCACATCGGTTCACATCTCATATTGAGATCGTATGGTAAATGAACCTAAATCTTGCATCGGATAACATCTTAAATTTGAAATTAACATTCTCGAATCTTCATGATACTTGCTTCTGTGGAGTCATTTTAGTCACAGTTCAGTATGGACATCGATGTACACAACCAGCTTCCAGATTCATGCATCGTTTCTTTGTTTCAGAGGGTAGTTTTTCCCACAGGGTTTTCTACCTTATCTCCACTTCATGAGAGATTTTTATGGTATATGGCTACTTGATAGGGTCTAGTTTACGGTACCCATCCTTATTTGTGCCCACCTAAGCTATGCTTAAGGAGAGTGTTAGTGTATATTTTACCTCACATGAGTAAAATACATGTGTCATAAGCCTACTTAGGTGGGTTGTGTGGTGACTTGGAGAGTTTGACACAACTCTCCAAGATAGGTCTCGCCACTCTTATGCCACTTGGTGGAAACCTTCTTCCACCTCTGATTGAGTTTTGAAGTGGACTCAACCTCTCTCATCTATATGTACTCTCCTTGTGCATAGTTTATGCATTGCAATTATTATTGCTTTCGCTCCAGATTTGATAATTGCATTCATCTCATCGATCTTGTTTCTTTCACTTACAACACATGATAAATAGGATAATAAATATAGCTTATAGCATAGTAGCATAAATACCAAACAATTACTTAAAATAGAACTCTAATAATATACAACAAAACTATTACACAATACAATAAAACTTTATAATAAACAAAGGTAAAGAGAATAGTTCTTTTAAAATGTATATTCTTCTCTATATTCAAAAAACAACAATGTAGTGACTCTTTATAAAGTTTTGCAATCTCTAAAATAGTAGATAAAAGAAATTAAATTAAACTTAATAGCAAAAAAAAAAAACATTTAAATTAAACTTGTCACTTGTCATGCATTTAGCATACAATTCTAAAGAGAAAAGGCAACAAGAATATAAATAGATGACAATAGACAAAAGTTTGAACTATTTTAAAACATACTAAAAAATACTATGAAAAATTTTAAATCACAACTCTAAATAAAAATTTTGAACTGTTGTAAACAATAGTTTGAATAAAGGAAAAAACTATTAAGAAAATATGCACTAAATATGGAATGCATATATGCTAAGAATATTAATGTCCTTAGCAATAACTACCTATCATACTCCCCCTTGATGCTAGGTAGGTTCACAAGTTTATTTCGGAGCTTCAAAAACTAAACTTTTGCAACTAATTTCATGAAGATATATGCAAGTTGTTCTTGAGTATTTATATGCCTCAATTCCACTTCATTCTTTTAAACCAGATCTCAAAAGAAATGATATTTCAAATCAAAATGCTTTGAACTACTATGATGAACTAAATTCTTAGCCAATTTGATAGAACTCATGTTATCACATAGATTAGTATAGGTTGAATTTGTTTCTCCCTAATTTATTATAGAACCTTTTGAAGCCATGAAGCCTATGTGCCCGTAGAAGTGATTGCAATATACTAAACTTTGCTTCTTTGAGATCTATGTAACTAAATCCAACCCAAGTGAGAAATAATTATCAGTTGTTGAATTTTGATCATCCAAACTACCTCCCCAATTAGAATCATTAAAGAAAACAAGTTCAAACATTTTAGTTGCATGATAATAAATACCAAAATTTGTAATACCTTTCACATACCTCAATATCCTTTACATTTTTATTTGAAAAATGAAAATTTTATCTTCCCTCTGATGAATCTCCATTCCTAGTAAATATTGTATGAGACCTAAATTTTTCATTTCAAATTTAATTCATTATAGGAATTTTGAATTTATCCCTCATCTTAGAATTGCTACCCATATACAACAAATCATCAACATATTAACTTATAGTAAGGATATCATTACCTTCTTTCTTGTAGTAAAGAGTAGGCTCATTCTTGCTTCTCTTGAAGCCATTCTGCTAAAAATATCCACCAATTCTAGAATACCATGTTGTTGGTGCTTTCTTGAGACCATACAAATCTTTCTTCCACTTATAGACTTGGTGTTCTTTACCTTGCACTTCAAAATCCCGTGGTTGTTTTACATACGCTTCATTTTTCAAGTACTCATTCAAGAAGGCAATTTTTACATCGATGTGATGTATGCTCTATTTCTTTTGTGTCTCTAGTGAAGCCACAATTCTAATTATAACATCCCAATTGGAATATTAAATAACTTTAAACACAAATAATGCAAAAATCCCATTTCTCTCTTTTCTTTAAGAACATGAATCCAACAATAATATATTTGCAATTTCCAAAGTCTAATAGATGATTTCAATTTATGGTCACTTCACATGCAACTTACAAATTTTACATATTTATCAAGCATAAATACAAATGGTTGCTTTCC
Organism: Cunninghamia lanceolata; assembly: GCA_027924645.1. Classification (NCBI taxonomy): domain Eukaryota; kingdom Viridiplantae; phylum Streptophyta; class Pinopsida; order Cupressales; family Cupressaceae; genus Cunninghamia; species Cunninghamia lanceolata. The sequence goes on along the minus strand of BSBN01001278.1, from coordinate 2,877,164 downwards.
TTGCAACTACATGTTTCAATTTCCATTTACATAATAAGTAATGTTTACTGTTCACAAGTCTTTGGTAGTCAACTGTAGGAGAGAGAGAGAGTGTCACCCTAGTACTTTTCCTCCAACCATAGACTAGTGGTTGCCCACACACCTTCCCTATGGAAGTGGCCCTTCCCTTTGTGAGGGTATAGATAATGAGAATCAACTGATTCTTTGTGTCATCTGAGAACTAATGAAGTGTCCTTGCTAATAACAATCAGGCTTACAACTCTAGTCTAGTTCTAGCTATGTATAAACCACTTTGACTGTTCAGCTATCTAGTATAGAGTGAACTAACAATATAGCAGTGACTATTGCATTACTTTGGCCAAAGCTTCATATAAATAAAGTCGTATGTTCACTCACTCTTTTCTTGACTTGGAGACAACATTCTTATAATTTAGTAAATAATATTATATCAACACACTTAGAATTGTTTATTCAATATCAGTCTTAAAGACATAAACTATACCCTTTTCTATTAGTCAACTAGACAATTATCTAGGGTGAGAGCTTCGGTGACTTAAGAAGCATACATTGATCCCCTCTTTTCATCCTTACAATCATGGATCTATGATGACCTATCATCTACTCAATGGCTTGTCAACCCATTTCTGTGCTCATTAGTAAATTTAGTATTCTTTCAAAATGGTATGCAAAATTCTCACATTATGTCATTGGTTTGACAATTAAAGGCTCTATCTATCTTAGTCTAGGAATATATTTGACTTGTAACTTGTTGAATAAAAATAATAACTTTATAATCCTTCATATTGGATACATTTCCTCAAGTGTAATTCAAAAGAGAATTCTAAATAATAAATAGTCTCATTCTCAATGAATAACTATAGAAAATTGACCTTTCATTGCCGTAGTGAGTGTATTACACAATAATCTTGTGGCTATTCTTAGCCTAGATTTGGAAATATAATAATCCTTTTTCAAACTAGGGTAATGATAGTTTGTGATAACTCTTAAATACCTAAAAGGATATAACATCTATAGAAAACTAAATTCTTTAGCATATTAACAGAATAAGAAGTCTAAATATCAAGTGATTTTAAACAAAGACATCAACTAATATCTAGCTTTAAGCTCTTAATAAAATTTGAGGTAATGATACCTACCTTTTCTGTTAGCTATAGCTCTTAGATAGGATACTATGATAACATATTGTCGTTACTTCAATTTTACACAAAAGAAATAAGACTCTCAGTCTGCTATAGTTTACTAAAGAACTAGTAGTACTAAGAAAGACAAAATCGAATGACTTATACCAACCTTTACTCAAGTCAACTAAGCATACTAGCATTCAACCTTAAATTATTGATTAAATTATTATTGCATTGATTAAATTATTGTTGCATTAATTAAATTATTGTTACAAATTGATGCTATTAAAGTTTATTGATGAAATATTTGGTTGTACAATTCTATTTGATATGTTTTAACATTTATTCAACGTATGGAAAATAGATTAATTTATTTCTACTTCAAATAATTTACCTTAAAGCACATTAAATATTATATGAGCTTTATAGTTGTTAAGAAAATAATAACTTTCCAGTAAATGAATATTACTTGGGTGAAAAGGAGATCACATAATCAGTAGGTATGAATTTATTCTTTTGTTTTGTCACCATTCTATCCTACTTTATGATCTTCTCCTTTCCTCTCCTATTTCTATCAAACTAGACTTCTTTCCACCAAATAGCAACATGTCCTCTCAACTTGGTTTTTTCAAATCTCACTCTTTCTGGATCTTCAATTTCTTCATACTCTAAGTATTCTTACATGTCATTAATCTAGTCAATCAATTCCTCACAGTTCAAATTACTCTCATAGTTTGAAATCTCAATTCTAGGTTTTTACCAATCTTAGAAATAGCTTTAAACATCTTGATCTGATGTGACTCTTCTTCTTCTAGGGTTTCTTCACTTTGATCTAAAATTTGAGCTCCTAATTCATCATCACTCTCATCCTCATGTTTATGGTTTAGACCTCACCTCCTATCTTCCTCAACAACATCCAATCAAACTCTCATTGATCTCATCATGTCTAACATTTCTTCCATTCTTCAAGAAAAATTGGTCATACTAGGAACTCTTCTTGGTGGCATCTTTCCTTGGATTTGGTGTGACTACCTCAGCTCAACAATCTATCTACAAGATTGCAACTTCCTCATGATTAGTGCTTTGTTGGAAAAACTTGCAGGCTACCTCAGGTTGGTGATCTATTCACCCTAGGATCTATTAGAATGCCTTCTCCCAAAATATTTGAAAACGCGCTCTGATACCACTTGGTGCAGTCATGGATGGAGGGTCCAAGGGGATGGACTGTCCAACCGTGCATCTTAGAGTCAACACAATTGAATAAACATTTAGAACAAATAAATAGATTGGAATATTATTGGTTCTATGTCACAAATGATTACAATACGGCTCACAGGCCTGTCGTATGCACATTATGAATTGATGTACAAAGATATAGTGATTAAGCACATCAAACTATCTTTCCAACTCCTAAAGTTACAGAAAGCTATCTGTCTAACTACTTCCCCATTTTAAATGAATCTAAGAGATGTTTATATAGTTATTCCAAGCTCAAGGATTGATCTGCATTGGCCGTAAGTGGTTCCAATCTAGATGCTCTATGAAACATGTAGGTTGGCCTAAATTTGGTGATGAAACTCCAAATATTGAAGAAGCATGTTGCAATTATAGTTGAGTGTGCCTCTGGTCCCTAGTGCCTTGTGAGAGGTTTCATTTGGTGTTGCAAGTCATGGAAAGGTGCCACAAACTTTGTATGATGAATTGAATGTTCTGATCTGTAGATCCTTGTGATGATTATGATAGGGATAACTTTCTATATACAAATGCAAAGCTCATAAAATCTGGATATAGTGTAGATGAGATATTTAAGAGTTTTAATCCATTACCATGAGCCATGAAATGATCATGTGGTGAAATTTGCTGTAATATATTGGAATTGAAACTAACTAAAATGAGTGAAAGAAAGAAAGAAATATTTTTCATTGATGCAAGATTGCCATTCAACCTGGGATGCTCTTGCATCAGACACCCAAGGTTGTTTGAAAATTAAGTCCCTAGGGCTAGAGGAAAACCAAGGTGGTATACCTCAGCATTAGAAATCCATGATGAATCTTCTTCTGGCCTTCCTTTCCACTTAACTAGGTATTCCTCATACTATTTGTTTCTAGTGGGCCGCACCAAATTCTATTGTCCAAAATTTGCTCTATCTGCTCCATTTATTGATGTAGTATCTGATCCTCCAAACAAACTTCTATGGTGTTTGTACTTGATTGACTCTCATGGTATTGATGTAGATCTACAATGTTGAATATTGGTGATATACCAAGTGTTACCGGTAGCTCCACCTCATAACCATTTCCTGAATCAAACTTCTTTAGAATCTTACATGGGCCAAACTTCTTCAACTTCAATTTGTTGTATTTTCCAACTAGAAGGGTCATCCCACAATAATGGGTTACACTTTTTGGCCAAACTTGACATTGAAATCAACATTTTGAACTAAATCTTCACTTTCTGACACCTATAGCCACTAAACCGTTAGGAATTTAAAGATGATGCGAACTAGTGATTTGTGAGATTTTGTCTATAGATTCTAAATATATTTTTTTAAAAATTAGAGTTAAATAGTAAAAAATTTTGTGTCTCTTTTGATAACTAGTTTTTAATAGTAAACAACATTTTTTTAAAGTGATGTGTATTTTGTAGCACATAACTTTTTTTCTACAAAGGATAAAATTCTGATTCTTTTGAATTTAGATTGGTAACACTGATATATAGGGAATGCATTTGGTTTAATAATGTTTAGTTGAATATTTTTTTAATTAAGTTTTGAAGTCAAACCAATTATAATTTAGACACAGGCGTATTTCATAAAACATTTAACTTTTTCTATATCTATTGAAATTTAATTTTTTTTGTTTGTTGAAACAAGGACATCAATACCTAGGGCATAGATATATTTTAGAATTTTTTTTCACTAATTTACTAAATTTCCATGTTCGTAGAACAAAGAATTTGATGTTCGGTGAAAAACCTACATTCACAAGAAATAAAAAATAAATATAATAATCAAATTAAATATATTTAAAATTATACTTTTTGGGAAGGTTATAATAAGGACTACATACTTACAAAACATAAATTTTAAATGAATTCATTTGATCCCCCAAAAGGTAAATCAAAAGTGGTTTTTTATCAGCATTTTGATAGGTGTAGAGGAGACTCCATTATAGGTATGGTTTAAAACTAGCGTGGTTCTATCCAAGGGGGTTTGAATCTAAGGGGGTTTGATCAACCCCTATTCAATTAAAATCCTTTAAATGGAACCTTTCAAGGCTTAAATCATTATATTTTCTAAAAATATGTGATTTTAGCAAAAATTAGGATGTCCTAGAAAGTGTAACCCATTATTGTGGCAACACCCAGAAAGCTTTCCTTTCTAAGATATACCATGACTTCATCCACAACAACAGATTCCTTATGTCTTCACTTCTCATCTACTTGTTCTTTATACTTGTTGTTCATCACTTCCAAATGTTTTTAGACCTGACTGTGTACTATCTCCATGTATCATTTAAATTCTTCTACTTCCACACTTCTTTTATTCTCCATACCGATGTCTTTGACTTTTGCTACTCCTCTTAGTTGTAATCTAGTCACAATTTCAAGTGGTGTCTTCCTTGTACTTCTAGTCACTGAATTGTTGTATGAAAACTCTGCTTGTGGTAGAATTATATCCCAATTTCCTGCTTTATCCCCTACCAAGCATCTCAACAAGTTTCCTAAACTCATGTCTACCACTTCTATTTGCCCATTAGTTTGTGGGTGATATGTTGAACTGAATTTTAGATTTGTCTTCATCATCTTCCACAATGTCCTCCAAAAATGTCCTATGAACTTTGTGTCTCTATCTTAAACTATGCTTCATGGTAATCCGGGCAACCTCACAATCTCCTTGAAAAATGGACCAGCAACATGTATAGCTTCATGTGTCTACTTACAAGGAATGAAATGCTCCATCTTAGAAAATTTGTCCACAACTACCAATATAAAATCATATACACTCTGTGTTCTTGGTAATCCTAAAATGAAATCCATGCTGATATCTTCCCTAGGTCTCTCTGATACTATCAAAGGTTCATACAATCTAGTATTTTGACTACTGCCTTTTGTAATTTAACAAGTCCTACAACCTTGAACAAACAATCTTACATCCTTATATATCTGAGGCTAAAGTAATGCTCATTCACCAAGGCCACTATCGTATCAATCCCAAAATGTCCTGCTAATCAACCACTATGTTTCTCCTTGATCAAGTTCTCCCTCATCAAACTCCTAGGAATGCATAATTGACTTCCTTTGAATAGCATGTCATCCTGAATGAAATAGTCCAACCACTTACTCCTATCTATTGCAGTTGTATCTCTACTTTCCTTCTAAGATTCTATAAAGTATAGGTCATCCTCATACATGTGTTTGAGTTCTTCAATTCCCAGTACTTCTACCCTCATTTTTGTCAACTAGTTTTGTCTTCTACTTAACGCATCTGCAACTTTGTTTGATTTACCACTCCTATGCTTCAATACAAATGTGTAACTCTGCATGAACTCTACTGATCTCATGTTTCTCTAATTCAATTGTCCTTGACTACTCAAATACTACAAAGCTTGATGTACAACACAAATTCCTTGGGCAATAGATAATGTCTCTACTTCTTCAAGGCTTGAATTATGGTGTAGAACTATTGATCATAGACTGAGTATCTCTTCCTTGCATCATTCAACTTTTCACTAAAATATGCTATTGGTCTTCCTTTCTTGGCTTAACACTACTCCTATTACATTTCTACTAGCATCACAATCAACCTGAAATACTTTGTTAATGTCATACAATATCATCACTGGTTGTTCTGTCACCTTCTCTTTTATCAATTCAAAAATCCTTTGTGCTCCTGATGTGACCTACTTGAATTCCTTCTAGTCTCCCCTCATTGTCTCTAACAACAGTGTGTAAATGACACTAAAATTCTTGATGAACTTCCTATATAAACTTTCCAATCCATGAAAAGATCTTACTTCTCTATATTTACTAGTGTTCAACATTCAATAATTTCTTTTACCTTCTCTCAGTCCAACTTCAATCCTTTTGTAGAAATGACAAACCCCAGATATACCAAGTTTGTTTTAATGAAACTACGCTTCTTGAGGTTTATCAACAACTTCTCTTCTGTCAACCTCTAAAATTCTTGTCTAATGTGCCACAAATGTTCTTCTTTGGTTCTACTAAAAACTAGAATATCATCCAAGTAGACAATAAAAAACTTACCTAAGAACTTCTTCAATACCATGTTCATCAATCTCATGAATGTACTTGGTGCACTAGTTAGTCAAAAAGGCATGACTAACCACTCATATAGTCCCTCATTTGTCTTAAATGTAGTCTTCCATTCATCTCCTTCTCTGATCTTGAACTAATGATATTTTCTTTTTAGTTCAATCTTTGTGAAATACTTTGCTCTGCTAAAATAATCCATAATGTCATCCATCCTTGGCAATGGAAATCTATAGTTAATTGCGATATTTTAGATACCTCTTGAATCTATGCACATCCTCCATCCTCCATCTTTCTTTGGTGCTAATACTGTTGGTACCACACATGGACTTACACTTTCCTTTATCAACCTCTTCTCAACATATCCTATATATGTCAGCTTAGCTCTACATTTTCTACTGGTGTCATCCTATATGTCACTTTGTCTGATAAACTGGATCCAGGTATTAGATCAATCTGATGACTAATGCTCTAGATTAGTGGTGATCCTTCTAGTACATTATTTGATACAATATCTTGGTATTTCATCAACAATTTTACTACTTCCTTTTGTGGTGGTTCTTCTTCTTTGTGGTGCCATTTTCAGCACTTAGGGTACCACACTTCCTTGGAATCAATGAAAAACACATGTTCTCATGTCTCAATCCATCCAAAAATCTCCTTCCATCTACCAAAAAGATTATAACATTGCCATACTTCACTTCTATTCTCTTCTTCCAAAGGTATCAAGATATGTCTTTTGCTATTTGAGGTCATAGTGTATGTGTAGGTATCAGACCCTAATTATAGAACAATCAACTATAAAAAGGCAAAATGCTACAGAAAACTAGATAGGAAAGTACTAGGGGGGATCAAAAACATACCAGAATTTGAGTTCTAAAAATTGAAACCCTAAAGGATGATAGTACGGGTGCCCACATCTAGGAAGGCATAATTTTTGGGGATTCAAAATAGAGAAGTGTAGCGGACTGTATCATGATCCTGTATCTAGAGCTAAGCTTGTCGAGAGGACTATGGGGTGGACGCCCTAGTCTAGAGGGGAGGAATATTTGTAAGATTCTTCTAGATCTTAAAACCTTATCCTTCAAACTACTTCTCTACACCTATACTTTTCCAACTCTCGCACTTGTAACCTACACACATGAAGAAAAGGGTTTGATGGTTGTGGTGTCTAGGAGCTTGCCTTGGTCAATCCTCGTAAGGACATTCAAGTCTTCCAAACACCTTTGTTAGATAGAGTGCATGCCCAAGGAGGGCAGAGGCTGAATCCAATGATGAAATGAAATGATTGAAACACAAATTGATGTCACCTTAGAGGTGAAACCCTCACAGAAATGAAGATCCTTCAAATCATGAAAAAATGGATTGATGAAGCCAAATTTGCAACAAACAAACACAATAACAACATAATTCTTCTCTGAAACACAATGAAGACCTTAAATATTCTTTTCTAAATATCACATGTTCACATTATCCATCTCTTGTACAAATGAATACATAAGCCTATTTAAATATACTTTCTCACTAACAGGGTCATCCCATAATAATGGGTTACACTTTTTGGCCAAACTTGACATTGAATTCAATATTTTGAACTAAGTCTTCACTTTCTGACACCTATAGCGCTAAATCGTTAGGAATTTGAAGATGATGTAAACTAGTGATTTGTGAGATTTTGTTTGTAGATTCAAAATATATTTTTTTAAAAAAATTTGGAGTTAAATTGTAAATTTTTTTGCATCTCCTTTGATAACTAGTTTTTAATATTAAAGAACATTTTTTTAAAGTGATGTGTATTCTGTAGCACATAACTTTTTTCTACAAAGGATAAAATTTTGATTCTTTTGAATTTAGATTGGTAACACTGATATATAGGGCATGCATTTGGTTTCATAATGTTTTGTTGAATATTTTTTAATTAAGTTTTGAATTCTAACCAATTATAATTTAGACATAGGCGTATTCCGTAAAACATAACTTTTTCTATATGTATTGAAATTCATTTTTTTTTCTTTTTTGTTGAAACAAGGACATCAATACCTAGGGCATAGATATTTTTTAGAATTTTTTTACTAATTTACTAATTTTCCATGTGTGTAGAACAGAGAACTTGATGTTCGATGAAAAACCTTCATTCACAAGAAATAAAAAATAAATATAATAATCAAATTAAATATATTTAAAATTATACTTTTTGGGAAGATTATAATAAGGACTACATACTTATAAAACATAATTTTTAAAAGAATTCATATGATCCCCCAAAAGGTAAATCAAAAGTGATTTTTTTATCAGCATTTTGATAGGTGTAAAGGAGACTCCATTATAGGTATGGTTTAAAACTAGCGGGGTTATATTCAGGGGGGTTTGAATCTAAGGGAGTTTGATCAAACCCTCTTCAATAAAAATCCTTTAAATGGAACCTTTCAAGGCTTAAATCATTATATTTTCTAAAAATATGTGATTTTAGCAAAAATCAGGATGTCCTAGAAAGTGTAACCCATTATTGTGGCAGTACCCAACATCCATAAATTAAATCAAGAGGGACAACAAAGAGAAACCTTTTGAGAGGGCCCAAGCTAACATGCTTTGATTACCATCCTAAGAAATCATGGTGGACTTGGGTGTGGCACCCAAGTCCCAAGGCCCTATTTAGTCATGTTTAAGTATTTAAAATGGGCCCCTAGTCCCCATTTGACATGGGTTTCAGGGGAAATTGCTCTGGGATGAGTATTTAACTTGCAAAGTGTTAACACAGGGATCTAGGAGCTATACTAGGAGGTAAAAAAGCATACGGAATCTTTTTACTCGTTAAACTTTATCCCCCACTTTAATGTATGTATGATCTTATGATTTAATACATGCATTAAAGTATAGTTGAAGCACATCAAACACATTAGGCACATAGAGCTAAAGCATATGCAAAGATTGAAAGACTATTTCTAGCCCCCAATCTCAGGTAGGCACTAGAAGACACATGAGAGTCATGCAATACACAAGGAAGATAGTGAGAAGCACACAAAATACAAAGAATACAGTTAAGCACGCAATACATGGAGAAGACATGAGAGAAGTCATGCAATACACAAAGTATACATTGATTTAACAACTAAACAAATCCTAAACTAGGGGACGGAGGGACCTCATCGCTACACACCTTTAGACTGCTAAAAACACACAAAATAAAACCCAAAATGTGGAGGGAGCTCATCACTACATGCCTTTAGACCACACCAAGGGGGGAAGACATGCAAAAGAAAACCCAAATGTGGACAAAACTCATTGCTACGTGCCTTTTGAGCACACTCGGGAGAAGACATGGAAAACACGCAAGTAAGACACATGGAATACATGAGCGCTGCATAGTATGTCATCGACATACTATATATCTTATACACAGCAAACAGAAGTAATGGGAAGGAGCTTATTGCTAAGTGCCACCATCTAAAACATATTTCAGACACACCTGATGGTTGAGCTATGCTACCACAACCACCAAAGACATACTTAAGGGTGAATGACTCAAGACCCACCTTACCTCCACAGAGGACTTTGCTAAGAAGGATGTGCACTAGCTCAAGATATACACTATACCGCCTTTCTCAGAAGGGCTTTCAAAAATACCACCCCACCTACATCACAGAGATGCCTTACAGTGAAAAAGAAGCATGTTCACAATGTTCATAAGCTTGTCAAACACATTCTATCAATTTCTAAGGCAAACACACATAATATGTGCCCACCTTAAAGTGGTTGACTCCACTTACTAGGAGCAATCACATTTAAGGTAAAGTTAACAAACACACAAGGAAACAAGAGCCTCCACAAAGCCCATGCCCCCAAGGTGACATGTGATTTACAATTGCCAAATGCTTCCAATAATCACACACATTAGTATCAAATGCTAAACAATATCAATGAAATAAGCTAATCATATTAGATAAACAAGTCAAGGCTATATTTGTGGGTTCAGAACCAAGTATAGCCACGAGGTTATACTTTAGGTATCTCAAAACCAAGTGTAGCGCAAGGTGAGACACAAAACATGCCAAAGACATATCAAAGTGCCCAGAGCAAATTAGTATTGCAAAGAATTTGTTACAAGATTATTTACAACACAACGAATAAGACAAAGTGATTCTACTATTCAAGCATTAGAATTATAGAAAACCCCATCTTCATATATGGACTGGGTCCATTTTTTCTTACTTGCTGAAGGGACACACAGTCTATATCAGTAGATATGTTTTATCATCATCCATCGACTAAGTAGAGCCACAGAAGAATGGAAACAATAAAAATGAGGGAGAGGAGGAAACAATGACTTAGGAACACCACATAGGAGGATGCCCCAAAAACACCCTTTGCAATGCTATGTTCCCAAGGCACAATACACAACAATAAACAGAGGAGAGAGGAGTATAGAAGAATTGAGAAACAAATAGAAGAATGTTACGATAGAAGCAGTCCCATTGTATTGTTGACCTTACAAGAGAATCAAGGGTCATCCAAGGGGACCTAAACAAAATCACAACATAGGGTAACACAACATGACACAATACCATAGCATATATATCTAATAGGATGCCAAACTTATGAGCATCTTAGAAAGATGCTCCATCAAGTGTGGCTAAGTGAGAAATACTTACTTGCTAGAGTTCATCTTTCATTAAACCATCTTCTTCCCAATTTTGCTCTAGAGTAGGTGGTACATAAGGTACTATGGTCCACTTAAAAACTTCATCATGCACTTCATTTTCCTTTAGCTCTATACTTGATTGAATAGTTGTTGGTGAAATGTTCTTCTTGAGGTGAATTTTTCTAAGCTAAAGCTTGTCTTTTTCTCCTTCGATCTCTTGCAAGTCTATTCCTCCTTGTCTTCTTTGTAATGTTTTCAAAAGGAGTTTCTTTCTCAACCTTTAATGGTTCATGGACTTCCACATTCATAAATTATTGGGAAGAAGGCATGAAATTGACCTTTTTTGATGAAGTGTTTTGTTTTCAGAGGTTGCCTCCCGATCCTTAAAGGGATGATGGGGGAGGAACCTCAAGAAAAATACCTTTACCTTGTGGGTGAGGGGACTCTTTCAATTCAGTGTGTTTTTCATGTTCTACTTGGTCAGTAGAAGGAAGTGAAGCCTTAGAAGATTTAGAGGTTCCAAGAACATCTATTTTAGGTGCTAACTTAGTGATGAGTTTAGCTTTGTACTTTTGATATGTGAGGAAGAATTGATTGTTGGTGTATACCTTATATCCTAGGTGTATACACATTTGCATTTAATCATAGTTAAGCATTTTACCACATGTTACTTTGAACATGTCAAAGTAGTTGGTCATTTTGGAGAGGTGTCAACTTACATCGACACCTCGCACTATCTTTGTGGGTGGTTACTCAACACAACTTCATGTAGAGGAGTCCTATCCTCGTTTCGTGGAGATTCAGGTACCTACACTTGCCTATTTATATTCACATCTTTGTTAATACAAGTGGTTTGATTCATTGCAAACTCATGTGCTTTTTGTTTATTCCATGATCTTATTTTATACATGGTACCAGAGCTTTCTAGAATAGCTTTGAGTCATCATTTTTTCACTGTGCAACTCGCCCCCATTGATGTCGAAGCTTCATTCTGTGAGGTTTTTTTGTTAAGTTTTTTTTTTTATTTATTAACTGTGTTCCTTGTGTTTTTTTACGAAAGTCAAAATGCCCATAGAGGGCATTGTTTTGCCTTGTCATAGGACAGCCACACAAGGGTCTGCGACGCCCTCAAACATAATGCCCATAGATGGGCTCAAGTCTATGAAGAATGACTCCAAATGCCCTTTGAAGGGCGTGCTTCGATGGCTCCATACGCCATTGGAAGGGCATGCTTCTTGGGCTAACAAACGCCTATAATCGGGCCTGCAATGGGGAGCTCGAGGCCAAACAAAGGTGCCACACATAGGCACATTTTCTGCACCACCAAATCACCCTCATCTACCCTTGTTTATGCCCTTCATTCACCCCTTCAACAACATCTTAGCAACAGCGACGGGTGTCAAAGTTTAGCTCAGTCATGTGGGCATTATTCGCTGTGGAATTTGTCAACTCTCAAGAAGGTTTTTTTTGTAATTGCTAAAATCTTGCAAGTCCTATAAATTTTGCAAATCCACTCGAAATTGAATGCTTCTTTTTGCAAAAGTGGATGTTTCTTCTTCATGGTTCCAAAAAGCATAATATTGCACTAACATTATAAAGTGCCAGTTTATGTCTTTTTGAGTGACTTGCAAAACTAATTCCTTCATAGTACTAAACTTGATGGGGACTCAAATTATCAAATGGTGTAAAAATGATGTCAATGTACTAACTTTATAAAGTGTCACTTCAAGGGGGGTATTAAGCAAGAGTAATCAAGCACTCAAACTTATAAAGTGCGACCTTAAAAACTAAGTTTAAATAGGAGTCTAATTTGCAAAATAACTTCACAACTTGAGTGTAAAAAGAGAATTTCATGGCACCTTCAAAATCAAAAGTCAACAAATGGATTCTCAATTCATGTGCAATGTGATGAGACCCTATAAAATTTTTCCATGTCTCTGGTATTTAGCCCAAATCTTGTGTCATCCTGCTAGAAAATATATGACCTAGGGTTTTTGCAAAATGAAAATACTCTGAGTAATACCCCTTAAACCCTAAAATCTTCTGTTGAGCATATTGAAGAATCACTTTTGATATATTTTTAAGTTGACTGCCTGTTGCACGTTGCTCAATTCTTTAGTTGCCTCTTTAAGCCCTAAAGTACATTATTTACCAGCCCCTTGTTGTGTAGTTACTGCCTCTGGCCCATGCCTAATATTTTTATTGAACCCTTTAACGGTCTCGTGGCCCCCTTCTTCCCTAGTAGACGAAGGTTGTTTTTAAAGATGTATACCAAGGGTTGGATCCTGCTAACCCCTTTTTTGACAGGTGGCAATTGTTCATTCATTTCTGCCAATCAGCCAGTATTAAAATATGGACAGAGTAATCGCCTGTGGAACCGCGGAAAGGGCACCAGCTGGCATAAAACCGTTCATCAGTTGCAACATAAAGAAAGCGGTGGGTCTGAGCGTTATGTGGGGACTTCTCTATGGCTTCTTCCATTCCGCTGTGCTTCACCAAAGGGTCCCACTAAATGGCTGTGGAAAAGTGGAAACATGATGCATGGCTTCTGGAAGCTGGGAGTATGCTTGGATGGACAAAAGGGTGACGTGGCTAAATTTCTGGGACCATGGGTGCTTTTGGGAGTTGTCCCATTGCATGTGGCCAATTTGATGGTTCTCCACCATTCCACAGAGATCAAATCTTATGCCAGATCTTTTGAGTGCGGAACCGCAGAAAATCTCCTAATTGTACTATTTGAGGGGTCTTCTCGGGATCGTGTTATGGTGGCCGTCTAGGTGGCCGGCTATTATTGGTTAATTCTCAACAACAATCTCTTTCCACGTAATGGAGTAAATTGACATCATTGATTTGAGCCAGCTAAGGATATGATCGATGGATCATATTCAAAAAACTAATGAAGTGATGTGTTGGCATGTGATCTAAGATACACCATTGCAGAATTTATTTCTCAGGTGTGTGCAGGGTCTCCTTTGCCACCACTATGAGGGAATTAACTAACTACAAGATTGGCTTATGCAGGATCGACCCTTGGAAATCTGTGCTTTTACCAGAAATAACCTATCATCTACTTTATGATGAGTTGTGGCAGGATGACTGGGCTGAAGTGATGAATTCGAGACACCTAATCTGGCATCTTCAATGCAACAAGTGATGTTTTTAGTTATGCAAAATGACGAATTTCTGTCCACCTACTTGTTTTGATAATCTTCAAGAGATTTCCATTTATGGCTAGATATACAATGAAATGACTAGAATTAATTAACCATGGGCATAGCAAATGTGTGCGAGATTTTCCAAAGCTTCTATAAATAGGTGTCTCCAAATGTTGCCTCCTACATTGTTTAATTGTGCTGACAGTATGGCTTTCCCTTGGTTATGTGTGTTCTTTTTGCTCCTCTATTCTATTGGATTCTCTTCCTTGTTCTCATGGTTATCAGTATGCCCTTATAGAATTAGGAGACTTTGAGTTTTTCTTTCTATGGAATAGGTGGTGTAGGGAAAATTCAAGGACAATAGTAGCATCCATTGAGCCTTTGTAATTTCTCCTTCCTTCTCCCTTCTCATTTGGATGTGGGTCGTAAGGGCTAATCTCCCAGCTCCAGTAGTTCCTTATTTCTCTGAGTTGGTGGATTATGTTCTCAAGAAGAGAGGCATCATTTCCCTCTTTCCCCTTCTCTTACATCTAGTTTTCCTAATAGAGCATTAACTCTAGGTGTAAGAGGGTCGGCCTTTCAGATGAGACAGACAAGAGTAGAGGAGAAATTTGTTGTTTTTGCTATTGCTCTCTTGGCTTGGCTTCCAGCACTGTCGGAGTCATCTATGTGTGGATTCCTTAAGTTTATGTCTAGTTGAAATTGTTGGAAACTTCCTAACTAGAAGTGAGTAGTCACACCACTGCAAGGAAATCTAGAAATAGTGAAGGAGATTTGGTCTTTCTGGGTTTCCTTTCAACATTATTCCTTGCAAGTTTTATCATTTTCTAGTGCCCAGCTTGGATAGGTAGAGCGATAAATCCTCCTATTGAGCAGTTGGCAGCATTTAAGGGTGTCTAAGCTCTAAACGGCATCCAATAACTATGCCAACCATCAACAATAGGTTTGCCCCATTCCTCACCAAAATGAGAGAGCATATAGTTCAAAAACTGATACCTCAGTATGTGTGGGTATTTTTTGTTACAAAGGCATCTCTTTGCAGTTAGGAGATGGTTGCACCTGCATCCTGTTACAAATTTCATCTTCAGTTAATCAAATGTAACTTCTTTTGTCTTTAAGCATGTAGCTTGTCTGCTCCCTTATTCTATAAAAGGGAATTCGAGGCTTATTGATAAGCATTGGTTTGAGGTCATATTTTTTAGACTCAGTCTATAATATGGGATCTATCTAATCATGGAGGAGTTGTATATATTTAGCTTCCTTTTAAAATTAAAATTAGCAGTCCTATTTTTAGTCTTCATTTTGAGTTCAAAATTCTTGATATATTTTCAAGGCTTTTTTGTAGTTCAGTAACAGTTTACTTTACATGTTATTGTTGAGTTTCAAAGTGTACTGTCTCCTACTCGTGTATACATTGTCACATTTATGAATACAATATGATTAATGATCAATTTATTCGTCATCAAAATCTTTCCTGTGTTTGTGTATTTTTCTTATGGCATTTACTCAAGTAGTAAAATAATAGCTATAAGAGGATATTGAATGTAACATTGGCTTACAAGGATAACTAAGCATGGTTAACTCTAAAACTAGTGAGGTATTGTAATGTAAGGCATTATTTTATCTTCACAATAAACTGAGACTAATCACAAAAAAGTTCTTTCCATTTACATTTGTTTCTGACTCTATGACACTAGGAATAATCACTAATCCATTTGAAGTGCTATACTATACTTAACCCCTCTTGATTATCCTCACTCTAAATATCAGAACAAAATTCCCTTTCAGCTATAGGTTTTAGATGCTATTTTATTTACATGTTCCTCTGCAAAGAATTAGGTTGAAGCTTAAGAATCTAGCCCATTACTTTACTCTATCATTAATCCTTTAAGCAATCTAGAAGGAACATATCTATTTTAGAAATAGTGTTTTGAGCAAGTATTTAGGGAACCCCCCCCAAAGTGCAGAGGAAAAGGGATTGAAACCCCATTTCCTGTTCGTTGGCCAATCCCTTGAGACAGATCAGTTATTAGAAATGGCTATTTTATAGATCTGTTTTCATGAGATCAGGTTGGGAATTTAAAACAACCAACAGATTAGCAACTCTATTGGGGACAAAAGAAGAAGTATGTCTTATCCTGAGGTCTTAGCTCAATTACTATATTGCCATATTTATTAAGAGTCAAAGTCAAATTGTTATATTCCCTATAAAAGGGATGGCGACTCTACTATTTTCATTCATAGTTGAGACGGAGATAAGCATGCTACATAGAATTTATATGAAGGGATGTTTTATATGACTCTACTGTGGGACAGGATTTAAAACAAAAGTTTATTTAAAGGAGCATTATGCTTTCAAATATTTATATGTAGAGGTGGCGGCTCTATGAAGAAGGAACTTGGTAAAGCGGTCTGGTATTCTTGATTCTCATAATCAAAAACAAAGTTTGCACTAGAAGCAGAGTTCTTTTCAGGTATTTTACAAGGCTTGAAGAAACTTTCTGAAAATATCAATCAATATGCAAATGGATAGGAGAGAAGGGTTGCATTTTTTCTAAGTCTAGTGGTTTAAAATGTGTACCAAACAACCACCTTTATGTTATCAAAGGGGATTTGTCATGGAAAGGTATAAAGCTATAGATTTCAGCAATATTTGTGGTTTTCTAAACCATATTCCTGATAAAATTAGAGGTCAGATACCAAAGTTCAATAATGACAAATCCAAAACAACTAGCAGTCATTTACAAGATTTTTGTGATTTAATGGGAGATTAGGAGATAGATCTTGAAGATGTGGTTATAAAATTGTTTGTTCAAACCCTTAAAGAAGAAGCTAGAGATTGGTTTCCATGTCTTCCCAATCAGTTTATTTCTTCCTGGCAAGATCTAAAAATAGCTCTCATGGAGCAGTTCGGTGAAAGAATAGATGTCAGTTTGTTGATTAGAAGGCTTATTCAGATTGAAAAAGAAGAAAAGGAATCAGTCCCAGATTTTAAATTGAGATTTTCCAAAATAGTAAGGGATATCCCTGAAAGTACTAGACCTAATGAGGCTATGTGTTTATTCATATATCTAGGTGCATTCAATGACGAAGATAGTTGTCTTTTGAGAGACATAAACCCTATTACTATGAGACAAGCATATTCTTTGGTCATAGATATAGAGAACAATTTAAAACATACAAGGATAAAGGATTGTGAGTCTATAGGAAATAATTATGTGGAGAAAAATGGATCCAATTGTGTTCTCATTTGCCAAGAGGGAAATAAACAAGATAGTTCAAAAGGGCCCTTATTATCTCAGTCTACACAGGGAACTCAAGATGTGAAAAATTTTGGGAGAGGTAGGTTTTGTGATTAGAATAAAGGAATTCAAATTTTATATAATTCCATCACTCATTTTTCCCCCTTTAGTCAGGACGGGAGGATATACCCAGATCCCTATAGGGGAGCTCATGAGATAAGTGATATTCAGGCACATAAGGAAACAATAGATGAGGAAATTTCTGTCTTATGAATGTATGACAAAGTTTGAGGATATTTCCCCTGTTTATGAAGAGATATATCTAGTGTCAAATAATGAGATTTCATCTCCTAGAGAATCATCTGGTTTTAAGCCTAAATATCAAATAAAGTCAGTTTCTACAAGCAATGCAGAAAGTGATGAACAATTATCAGAATGTTCATATCAAGGTTACGGAAACTCTGAGTCAGATGATGATATAGGCTATCAAGACATTGATGCTGAAGAATGTATGAAAACAATGCATATAAGGCATAATCCACTTTATGATGAGCCTTTAGAATTGTTAGAAATAAGAAATGTTGAGCCTTATGGATATAGAAATAATCCAATCTTTGAAGAAGAACTCTTAGAGGCCAACAAACAGGAAGAGCATGAATTGACATTAGCTCAGAATGCAAAGGTGTTTGAGGACACAAGCTCCTCATTAATGAATAAAAATTCAAAGGTCTGTTCTATTAATGCTTCCCAGCTCTCCACTTTTCATCAAGTTGAATTATCTGATGAAATACTGGAAATTGAAATCAGAATGTTAGATTTGCAGGAGAAGGTTGAGTATGACTATTTCAAGTTTGACACTCACCCAACAAAATATGAGGATATCCTCAATATCAACTATCAAATGGATTATGAATGCTTTCATTTTCTAGATCTATATGTTAAAGAAGACCAGCAATCAGGTTCAATGATAATTTTTTCAGTTGGTTGGACATGATTGAACCATGTGTTGACCCTTTGTTCAATGAGAGTATGTTTCAGTCACCATTTGTTCAGAGAAGCTGGGGAGATTTTGAAGAGAATGGATTTAATTTTCCAATGACCTATCTAAATATCCATATTAGAAGCAAGATGGATTGTAATGAAGGTTTCAGAAATGGCCTGACGAAGTCACTAGAAGATAGAATATTTGATCGAGGCAAGTCTTGTTTTTCCCTTGCATAATGGCCTGGGGCTATTATGTGTATTATTATATTGTGATTTGCTCCTCCAGAGTTCTTCTATGATCTCACTCTATTCAGACTGAATAGACATCCCCAACTAGAGCCACTGATGGGACCCTATTTTTTTTTTCATGGTTCTAGTATTTAGCCCAAATCTTGTGTCATCCTACTAGAAAATATATGACCTAGGGTTTTTGCAAAATGAAAATACTCTGAGTAATACCCCTTAAACCCTAAACCCTTGTGTCGAGCATATTGAAGAATCACTTTTGATATATTTTTAAGTTGACTGCCTATCGCTCGTTGCTCGATTCTTTAGTTGCCTCTTTATGCCCTAAAGTACATTATTTACTGGCCCCTTGTGCAGTTACTACCTCTGGCCCATGCCTAATATTTTTTATTGAACCCTTTAACGGTCCTGTGGCCCCTTTCTTCCCTAGTAGAAAAAGTTTGTTTTTAAAGATGTATACCGAGGGTTGGATAAACTAGTGACCCTATGGGTCATAGGGTTATCTCAACAAAAACTATCATCGAACGAAATATTCAACTTAGCACACAACAACAAAGGCCATAGAACTTGCCGACCCCTCTCCACGAAGTCTAGCTCTCCAACAAGCTAGACCCCCGCCGTGTCTCCCCTCCTCTTGACTGGCTACTTCCATGAGAGTGAGAGTGATGTGGCGGATCACCCCGTGGCAAGAAGGGAAGGGTCCATGTGCGTGCTGAGATCCGACCTGATAGCCCCAGGCAACCAGAGTCACAATTTTGAGCGTATAGTGCCGTAGTGTTAGGGTTAGCCGACAGAAGATATCAATTAAATGCAAATAAAGATTAAACAGAGGAATGAAAATACACAGAAATAATAACTGCAAGAGACAAGTTTTAACATGGTTCACCCAAACTCAGGCTACATCCACCAATAGAGAGTCCAATATTATTATCCAGTAAATCAACCCAATTGCAACCAACAATCCCTGCAACTCAATACCACTGCAAATGCTACAATACAATATCAAAATCCCACCCACTTATAACAAGCTTTTTGAAAGCTTCTAGAATTAGGGTTTTACAATGTCATTTTTTCTTTTGTTGGTCAAAAATTAACAACGGACTCCAAATGGGCAAAAAAAGAGGGAAAAAAATTTTAGGGGTTGCACCCTTGAACCCCCGCTCGGGGCCTGGCCCGACCCCGAACCCTAGCGAGGACACATAACTAGTGTACAATACTTGCATGATCAGTCGCCACCTACCAACATGTAATACCAACAGGATGAGAGATTCCGTATTCGAAAGTTTATAATGGGATTGAACGCCCAAATTGGGGGTGAGGTTGATATTCATGGTCCTACTACAATGGACTAGGTCTATGAAAAGGCCATTAAATAGGAACAAAAACTGAAAGCTATGTTGGCTTATAAAGAAAGGAACTGAAAGAGATACAATTGGTCTCAATCCTCGCAATCATCTAAGAAAAAGGAGAAGAAACAAGATTATTCCGAGAAAAATGATAAGGGGACCAAGCATAAGCAAACTGATTCCAAGGGAGAGAAAAAGGGCAATAACTACTCCAAGAAGAATGGAGACAATTCTAGAAAACCTCAAGAGAGGCATAGACCAGTGGGAGGGTGCTTCACGTATGGCGGTGATCATTACGCCAACCAGTGTCCTAACAAGACACAGGGAGCACAACTAAGAGGAAATCCTCTACCCTCTCAACAAGCGGTGTTCCAGCAACGCATACATGCAGCCTTGGACAACATGCAAGCCAAATACCAAATATCTCTCATTGAGACAAGTATTTTATCTAGTCTTTCGATTTTAGTTTTAATTGACACTGGTGCTACCGAATATTTTGTTTCACCTAAAATTGTAAACAAAATTCCTAGAAAGGCTAGATTCATGGCAAACTCATGGTCTATAGAATATGCAAACCCAACCAAGGCTTAGGTAGAGCAATGCCTATTTGAGGCTAGGGTTGACCTTCCAAACTTGTCCAAGGAAGTAAATCTTTATGTCACCCCACTAGGCTCGTATGGTGTTATCCCAGGGATAAATTGGTTATGGAAACATCAAGCCAAAGTGGATTGTTATGCTAAAATAGTAGAGTGTTTGGATGATTTAGGAAACAAATTTTTTCTTCAAGGAAAACTTAGGGAAGTGAAACTAAGACAAATTTCTTCCCTACAAATGAAAAGAGCTCAAAGAAAAGGATGCCAGCTTTTTGCTGTCAAAATGGAAAAACTAAATGAGACTACGGAAACCTATTTCCAAGATGATTTAATGTTTTATGAATCTCAAAAACATAATGAAGTTGGGAAGAAGGATTCCATAGGTCAGGAAAGATCAGATATGGGCAGGTATCCTTTTCTTAGAGATTTTGATGACGTATTTCTGGATGAGCTACCGAGATTATCTCCTAAAAGAGCCTTTGACTTCTCCATTGATATAATTTTAGGGTCAAAAACCATTTCTAAGACCCCCTACAGAATGACCACCATAGAACTAATGGAGCTAAAAGCTCAATTACAGGAGTTGTTAGATAAAGGGTTGATTAGACCCAATGTGTCGCCTTGGGGAGCACCGATCATCTTTGTGAAAAAGAAATACGGTACTTTGTGGTTATGCATAGATTACCGCATGTTGAACAAAGCAACCATTAAGAATAAGTACTCGTTATCTTACATCGATGATTGTTTCGATCAAATGAGGGGTGCAACCATGTTTTTAAAGATCGATCTTCGGTCTGTGTATTTTCAATTGAGATTAAAGGATGAGGACATCCATAAGACAACCTTTAGAACAAGGTATGGGCATTATGAATTCACTATCCTACCTTTTGGGTTAACGAATGCACCAATGACATTTATGAATCTTATGAACAATATGTTCAGGGACTATTTGGACAAGTTTGTCCTAGTGTTTCTTGATGACATTCTAATCTATTCTAAGAATGAGGAAGAACATCTACATCATTTAAGAATTGTTCTTTAGAGGCTAAGACAACACTAACCGTATGACAAGCTCTCTAAGTGTACTTTCTTTCAGAAGGAAGTACAGTATTTGGGCCACATAATTTCAGCTAAGGGAATAACTATGGACCCAGCTAAGATTAAGGCTATTTTGGAATGACCAATACCAAGAAATGTTTATGAGGTCCAAAGTTTCATGGGCCTTGCTGATTATTATAGGAAGTTTGTGAAAAACTTTTCTAAAATTGCATATCCTATAACTTCCTTGCAAAGAAAAGGCAAGAGATTTGAATGGTCAGAAAATTGCCAGGAGGCCTTTGACCTACTAAAGGAAAAATTAACTTCAACACCAATTTTTAAAGTACCTAACCTAGAGGGTCTATTTATAGTCATTACTAATGCCTCAGGGGAAGGCTTAGGTGGTGTACTAGTCCAGGATGGACAAGTCATTGCGTATGAATTATGTAAACTAAAAAATTATGAACAAAACTATGCCCCACATGACTTGGAATTGGTAGAAATCATTCATGCACTTCAAATGTGGAGACATTATTTACTTGAGAAAAGTTTTGAGCTGAAAACAAATCACCAAGGACTCAAATATCTATTCACTCAACCACATCTTAATGCTTGGCAAAGAAGATGGTTGGAATTCATCTCGGATTATGATATAGAGATTAAATATATACAAGGAAAAGAAAATTGAGTGGTAGATGCTTTGAGTAGGAGAAGACACATCTCCTCAATGAACTATTGTAATAAGTACATACTTAATAGATTAGCCTACATGTGGCCAAGGCAGTGACCACGAATTGTGGTGATAGTCAATAAGACTTTAACATTAAACTGTGCTTGTAGCACTCAACTAGAATCTTGAGTCACCTTACATGGAACTTGATTGTTGTTTAAGGGGTTATTAAAATAACCAAGGCAATATTTTTCTACCCCTCGATAAAGGAGGAGGTGTATTAAACAAAAGAACCATGTTTTAATCTATGGCAACTTTGCATGCTAGCCAAATCATTAGTGAGGAATCTTTTCTTACTATTGATAACCTGGAAGAATGGGAAGCATGAATAGCTTAAGTTTTATATGGATATTATTACAAAAATTTAAACCCTTTTCTTTACTTATGAGTAAACTATATGGGGAGAATGTTTATCATTAAAAACTCATATGGGTAATTTGAGTTGTCTTTTATTTATGAAACTATTCTAATTAGATAGGGCAAGGTATGCCTATGGTACCATGATTGTGATTCTAACCTAAATAATAGTTCATATTGAAAATGTGAACCATGGGAAACCTAGGTTAGTGAAATTGATGTGACTTTAATATGATTATGAAGTGGGACAAAGTGGTGAGGAGTCACAAGCCCCTCATTTTGAAAGTAACCTATTAAGACATTACAAGCCTAAGATGGGAGTCGATTGTCCTAGTATGGACTATGAATTGAAATCAACCCTCTTACACTAGACCTAGTGTGAGAGGTCAAGTTAAACTTATTGTAGGATGAGACAGATTCTAAGTTGAGTAAGGGTGGTGGACATACGACTACGTTCATTGTGAAGCATATATGTATGTAAATCTTTGACCAAAGTAATGCATCTATCTCTGCATCCATTGTCGGTCCATAGTGCTCTAGATGGCATAATGTCTCCAATAGTGTCATACATAGTTAGAGTGGATCAATAGTTGTGTGACCAAGAGAAATTATGAAGGACACAACATACTTAGATGGTTGACCTAACGGTTCCTAATATCTATCCCTTCCGTGAAGGGTAGGACCGCTTCCAAGTAGGAAGTTGTGCAGGGGACCGCTGATCTGTGGTTGGTGGAAAAGTACTGGGATGATGCTCTCCTTCCCAAGTATGAGACAAACTAAGGCTTATGAAGACAGATGTCAAAAGTTCCAGATGCAGTGTATTTCATTTTATGACTTGATCAATTATTATGTATAATTTTATGTTTGATGCCTTGAGCATAACCTGCACATGCATAGTGAAAGTTATTCACTAAGGATCTGTAATTGAATATTGTAATTGAAGCTTTGTTATATTCTATTTAGAATAACATGCTTATTTAATGAAATGATAATGAATCATTCTTGTTAAACCTTGATTTAGATGATCATGATGATATCTATTTCTTAATTAAGATGAACATTTATGTTAATCGATGAGTTTTATGGAATGTGATGTTACAAAATGAAACCTTCAAATGGAAGATTTGATTTGAATCAATGATGAATTATTGTAATAATAATAAGATCTGATGCAAATATCATAAAATTAAATCTTTTTATCATATGCAATTGAAATCATACAAAACTATGCCTTTATGCAAACCTAGAATGCCTATTTTTTCATTTTTTTTCAAGTGCAAGCAAGATTTTCCAGTGCAAGATGAAAAATATGATATGAATGAATGCAAGACTAATTACAAGACTCAGAAAGATGCAAAATGCTTGCTTTTATAGGTTCACCAAAATGTTATATATGTGTTACCCTATAATAAAAATTTTGAGTTATTCATATGATAAGTCAAAATCTCTCCTTATTCTTTATTCCTTGTACCTTTCTTGCAAGTCAAAACCTTCCCCTTAGTCATTTTTCACCCTTGGTTAGTGGTCTTACATTTTCATAAACCTTGGTCAATAGTTTCATGAGTTTTGAAACCACCTGATTCTTCGATTCTTCCCACAAGTCAGCGTCCCCATCTTAGCTCTCAACTTAGTGTTGGTTTGTCGAAGAGTCTTTTGTGGTTAGAAAGTTGGAAGTTCTTTTAACTTCCAAACTCTTTTTTTTGGTACTTTAGTTCACAAGATCACCGACGTCCTGATTGAACTAGCATTGCAATTCCCAAACCATCATCTTTTTGGCAGTTAACTTGTACAACATGTTGACACCTGGTCTCTAGCATTAAATTTGGAATGTATTGGGGAAAGTGTTTGCACATTTTTTTGAATGGAAACTAAAGTGGATCATTAATATTTACCTAGTACTTTTCACCACCAAATTTAATAAAATTTAGTAGAGATTTAATGAGACTTGATGCAGAGTTTTATTAAAGCCACAACCCTACAAAGGAGAAAAATTATTTAGCATTTGTGATGAGACAATGTTTTTGGAGCTCGGAACCTTGGAACTGGCAAAGAGTTTGTGAAGGAATTCTTGAACTAGGTCATATAATCAACTCTTTACTCACTTTTTCTTGCCTACAGTAAAATTGAACATTTTTATTTCTACTGGGTGAGGAAGAATCATTTTTCTTTCATGAGTCTGGGTAGTTAGTTTCTCTCAAATGTCTTGTGGACCTCTCTGGTACCCCTAGCTTTCTCAGAAGTTTTTGTTTTCTAGTTTTTAAAACAAGTCAAGTTGAAATACAAATATCAAGGGTTCCTAGTTGCCTCTATAATTGAAAATGGCTTGTCTAAAGTGAGAGATACTAAGCTCGGACACATAGACCTGGAAGGTTTTTGGGGTAGATTGCAACAAGAGTCTAGGTCTCCGATTGTAGAAAGAATTACAAACAGTGGGTTAGCCCATGCTAGAGGTTTTCAACTCGCCATGCCGTGTCTAGATTTGATTGTTTCGTGTGCCATAAATTACTACCCTAAATAACAAGAAATTTGAACTTCTAATGGCATGGTAATTGTTAGAGTCAATTCAGAGGCGGTGTGTCATGCATTGAAATTCCTAGACCAAGAAGAGTTTGTTGATATGTCTGTTACAATGTGTTGGGGGTATTTATGGGATAAGAAGGACTGGTGTCTTAATTGCATTGCTAAAAGCTGGCTTAAAGTTGAAAGAAAAGGTAAATCCCAACTTCCTACCAATTTGAAGAGAGGGCATTTCAAAGAGGAAATCTCTGATATGATTACCTTGCTGCATCATGATGTTGGGGGTGTTGAATCAGATTCTTTTGAAAATTAGATGTGTCAATTCATTCTGGTGATTTGTAGTGATTCTCAATATGTAGATTGGACAAAGTTTATAAGTGAACAGATGAATGAATAACTGGAAAACTTCTACAAAAAGGTCTCCTTCTATATGTGCTCTTTTCTAATCTACATGCTAGCTAGTAGAGATGTTGCATGGCCTGGTCTGAGGACCCAAGGGTTTCTCATGACAGATACACCTATGTACTGTTACTTTCCATAATTGCAAAGAGATGTTGGGATGAAAGATTTTTGATGCGTGAATGATGCCTTCCTCTTGTTAAATGCTAAGAGGATTGATAGTTCATTGGAGAGGAGAATTTCTCTTGAGATAGCGGCATTAATTGTGAATTTTGGAAGTTTTTTACACTCAGTTTGATAGATTCACTTATTTGTGGATTGGAGGTTTTGAAATTACTCCATTGAAACTACCCAAGTATCCTTCAAACTACCTTGTCCAATTAGAAGTCTAACGGTAGATGGTGGCTCTGAACAACAGATACCGTGACATGAAAAAGAAAGGGTATTTGTTCCTTGTGTCACTATCTTTTTTATGTTTGCAAAAGCAACGATAATGCCAGGAACATCGAGAAGATTCTGGCTGAGTACAATTTTAATGCTTTGCTTGTGTGACCATTGTTTGATAAAAAAAAAATTGTTAAGAAAAAATTGCATGGAGGTAGTCTTTATGAACATCAACCTCACCTTAAGGATTATTGGGAACATTGTACTGATGCAAGGGAAGTGCAACAAAGGGGTTGGATGAGGTTAACAATAGACCAGGTCCTGGCTTTCAAGTTGCCTTTTCAAGTCGCAGAAGGTACCGATGATAACTTTGAGATTTTGGATGAAGGCTTTTAGGATGTTGTTTTGGAACCTTTTCATTAGGTATGCTGGTCTGATAAAGAAGTCACAGACATTACGTCTCTATTTGCTTTTGTGCTAAACAAAATTGAAAAGTGGCTTGAGAGAAGATTTAGGGAGCATGTTGGTTATTTAGTACAAAAATGATCTTCCACTAAGGAATAGAACATGTCTCAGGTTTCCCATACTCCAAGGGCTACAACTATTTTGGATACAACTCTTCATAGAGTTCGCTCACAATCGGGAGGAGATGGAGAACAACCTGAAGATCATAGGAGATTGAAGACCACATGTGAATAGGATGGCCAACTTGTGTCTCTAAGAACATGAACAGAAAAGGAATTGGATGCTTTGTAACAATTGCAAGCAGACCATGTGACTTCTCCCAACTCTCTAGTGCCTGATGGTGATTGTTTGATTTTAAATCAAATTGGTGAAGATAGTGTTTTCCATTCTTTGTTCAGTAATCCCAATTCTCCAGGGTTAAGTGAACCTCTAGAGCATAGTACTCCTTCTTTGAAGTCACATAATATTGTTTTGAATACTACTACTTGTGATAATGTTTCTGCTTCTCCCTCCCCCTCGTGGCTGAAAAAGGTTGTAGAAAAGAAGAAGAGGTATGCTCCTATGGTAGACACAAATATAGATACTATAGCCAAGTTGCTACAAGATACTCTTAAGCCCAAGAGAGCTAAGAGGATGTCAAGAATAATTGTAGATCCCTCTACTAGACACCACATTCTAGAGATCGAAGATCCTATTGGTGAGAAAAATGAGGATGCGGTTATTGTTGATGTTTAATTTTGCAAGAATTCACCAATAATGGGAAATTTCAAGAATGTGGGACTTGACTCTTGAAATAACCTTCAAATTTTAAATAAGTTAGCTCTTCTCTATATGTTTTGAGGTATAAGGAAGAGAAAACAAGATTATAAACGAATGCTTAAAATTGCTAAGGCAATGTGCCAAGATCACTATCTAACCCCAACAACACAGTGATTAAACTTAACATAATTTATTGGTAAAGTTAAAGAGCATGAAGCATGATTAATATTTCCAGCATACTATATCAGATTAACCAAAAGGATCATAACAGAAAGTAAGAAACAAGAATAAAAAATAGATTATAATTTGTACAGAACACATCTCTCATTGATTGATAGGAGAACAAAGTACAAGAGGTAGGTATTTGCACAAAAATGCAATATTCGATCCCTCAGGAAAGGCACCTCTTAAGGCAATAAAATGCTTATACTCTAGCTACTGATAAAACTCTCTGATATTTTGTATATGTCTCCCAACTGCTATTTAAATCATAAAAAATCCTTCGAAGATCCCCTATAACTGCCAAAATCTTCTAACTGCAAATCCCACAAATATCAGCTTTGATTACTCATTGCTCCAACTAACTGACTCTTTTCTGTTTTGGCTCCAATGTTGGAGATCTTCCTAAGAATATTGAATATTTATTTACTGCGCCATTATAACTATCTCAACTATGAGCTCCTAGGCATAGAGACTCAAAAACTTGACACATGGCAGCCTTCATTATTTCCTATGATTCATATAATATCCCAGATCCTCCATATGACTCTTTTGTCCCAGAGCTGACACCTATCTTTAATAACCAATGGCGCAACACATAAAGTCTTTACAAATGAGGCATCCTACAAAATGCGCCCTTCAAACACATGGAGTCTTCCGCTTCCTCAACAAAATGGACGCGTGGCAGGCTAGCGCATCCTCTACAAAACTTTACCAAAAAGACTCTTCAAATGTGTGCCAAGCTCACAAGTGGCTCTTTTTGCTACATTCTCTTTAATAAGAGTTGGGCCCATTTAATATTCAACAGTGGGACATGTGGAATGCTCTCGCAACAACTTGAAACCCTAACAAAAAGGGACTCTATATGAGGTGTGGTGTTGACACATAGCATCCTCCACTACATCTGTTGAGACTCATGATTTATTAAAATCCAACCATGACATCACCAGAACTTTGCCTTCACCTTTTTATTTCAAACCTTGGAGGCACGTCGTTCCACCATGTGGAGCCTTGGCACAAGCCGGGAGAGTCTTTTGTTTCAAGAGCTCTTCAAATGAGTTCCAAGATGACACTTGGTAGCTTCTGCTACCTTTTAGACTCTTAAAGACTCTTTTCTTCTCCAAAGCTCCAACATGACTCAAAATATTAATATGCTGAATATATATATTCGATATATATCAAAACCTAGAGTTTTAACTCTAGAATCCATGGCGATCTGCAAGGGACTCTGTGCCTATGTAGAAAGAACCACAATCTACCTACCCCAATCAAAAAGAGAGAAAACAAAATTGTATCTCTTACCATAGCCCCTTCTAGAGCTTCTGTAAGGTGGCCTAAAATGCAGCCCATTCAGTCTCTAATGGGTATTCTTTCTTCTAAAGAGCTTGGAAAGCTCTATCCAATTCAATAATTTCTCTGTGAGAAAAGGTCTGGAGGCTCTACACAAATGCATGCAACTGGAATTCCAATTGAGCCATTGGAAGCAAAACCATTTCCACCTCAACAACACTTGATGAGTCACTCAAAGTTTGGAAAATAGTTTAATTATTTTGTTTTGTGACTAGTAGAGTCTTGATCAGATCCTCCATCAAAACTATACTATTATCTGGAAATGGGGAGGGGATTCTTAACTGAACTAGCTCTTCAATGTGTCCCTTCATTTACTTTACTCCTTTTTTCAAAAGATTTAACAAATTCTTACATTTTGTGGCAGCCTTGTTGTAACTTAGAATCTCATTCACCTTGATAGCTTTCATCCACCTGTCAATAACTCCTATAGCTTGTAAAACTTCCTCTAAAGCATCATAGAATTTTTGAACTAACAGTTGTGATTTAGAGACCTTGGCAGTAACTAAAGACAGGATCTTCTCCATAGAAGAATCTACTTTCTAACAAAGATTCTAAGCATCTGATATAAATTTAAGCACAAGATTATGTTAGGTCACTTCAGCTAAGATTCTTTGCTAACAGGGAACATAAAGCTCCTTTACCATTGACAACACCCCAACACCTTGAGGTTGTTGGATGAGCTCTAGAGTCAATTGTTTCACATTTTCTTCCACAAGTTTGCACTTGCTATGCAAACTAATATTCTCTTCCTTTGTAGCTGTGAGATTCTAATGAAGTTGAGTGACCTCTTCATCTTTGTCACTATATTTCTTCTCGAGGAGACTCTTTTATTTCTCCATAGAAGCGATTGAAGCCTTCGCCATGTCTAGCTCCTTCTATAGTTCATTTACCTTTACGTATGAAGCCTGTAAGACTTCCTTGGACACAATCACCTTAAGATTCTTATTGAGTTGGTTGATCTCCTGGTCCATGGCCTTAGCCTCTAAAGTCAGATAGTTCACATTAGTCTTTGCTTGGGCTAACGCAGCCTCTATTTTCTGCAATTTTCTAGAGACTTTTAGGAAATTAGTAGTCACTACAACTGTAGTTTCTTTCATGAGCTCTACTTTATACTGAGGCAAAAAATGAGTGAGATCGATAGCCACAACATTCATGGTGTAGTCTTCAGATTTCATCTTCTCTAATGGCCTAACTACATTGGGGGACATATAAGTAATTGTCAAGGAGCATTGGGCATGGTCATAGAAATACCTCATATGCGGGACAGCTGAAGCTCTACCCTCTTTCTTCCTTTGCTTCTCCTTTCTTGATTCTCTGGCCTTTTTTGCAATTTCACCTTGATTCCAGAAGGTGGAGGGAGAGACAATCAATCCACCAACGAAATGGGATCCTTGAGGCAAACAATATGGAATGGTGGTTAATTGCTGGTGTATATGAAAAATTTGGACAAACAAAAAAGATAAACAATACAAATGCATTTACCTTGATCCAAACCCTTCAATACCTCAGATATCTCGAATGATAGATGCATGCATGATCGTTGAATGATTGAATAATTTGATATGTTGATATTGATTGCTCATTTTTATAGCATAACATTGAAATAAAAGATGATAGAAGAAGATAGATAGATAGATGAGAAAATTGGAGAAATTTTGGCAGAGTGAGGATACTAGAAGAAGATGGATCTCAAATGGCATGTGTGAGGCTATATTTATAGGAAAAAACTGATGGGATTCAATGGATAAGATTAAAAGTCAATTATGTGATGTGTATGGATAGGATTAAAAGTTAATTTTAGTGCCTATGACACACATTAATTGGGTTATGACATGAGGCTAAAATTAGGATGTGAGGGAATAAGTGGGATTCTTTTATTTATTTTGGAGAGAAAGATGCATATGACATACAATGAATGGGGCTAAAAATAGGATGTGAGTGGGAATCTCATAATTTAAATAATAAAATTATTTAAATTATTTGTGCATGTGAAGAGTTGTAGTCATGTGACACATGTTGCAATGTGGTAAATGGTGAGGGATTAATTCAAATATTTAATTTGAATTATTTTGAGACATGTGAAGGGGAATTAATTAAATAAATGAGATTTATTTAATTAATTGGGAAGGTGATCAAGTGGAATTTATAAGTGGGATAAATGAGATAATGTAATGACCTAGGGTAAAATATTACAAGATATTTTACAAGGTCATGTATGACTAGGTAATGTTATGATATGGACAATTTTGGGTGTCTACATTTTACCCCTCTGAGATGATGTTCAAGAGGATGAGATTTATGTCAAGTAACATCATTTCAAAGAAGCTAAGATATGGATGGAGGAAAAAAGATTATGCCCCAGCCACTTGAGGAAGTGAGGAGTAAGATGAATGAAGAAATGGGATGATGATATAGGATATGATAATGATGATGAAAAAGATATGATGATGATGATGCCTCCTCGAGAGGATAGGCAGGTTGGACAAACATGGGTATGCTCTCGAAATAAAATAGATTGGTCAAGAAAGAAAGATATGGGAAGGGATAGAAGAAATGAATGATGCATTATGCTACAATGAAAGTGAGCAACCATGATGTTTGATATAGCACTAGACGTTATGCACCAAGGTATAAGGACCAAGGTGATGATGTGTCTCGTGCCCAGCATAATACAACCTTGTCTAGATACAAGATATGAATATTAGCTGGGAGTGATTCAGATTTGATGCCAATGCAAGATAAAAATGATAACACACACAAGGAAGCAAGAAAGCATGCACAAATGATACAAAAGCAAACAAGGTATTGCCCCTGTCAAGCTATAAACCATTGATTAATTTATTGATTTATGATGATGATAGTGTTGTCATTGCGGGGAACAATATATCCCTAGATCAACACAAGCATGATTGATTAATTGATTGGGTTTACAACAAGGCTAGGATCAAGACCATTCATGCAATTGGATAATTTGGCAAGATTGATTAACTTGGTTGGTATGGTTTAAGGATTGACTTGCATTTGAGTTTATTGCTTGGATTGATTTGAATTTGACTTGATGATTTGGATGATGATTTTGAGAATTGTTTTAGTTGGATGATTGATTTCAGGATTTGAATGGAAGAATTAATTTGAATGATGATGATTGATGATTGGATTGGTTTTGAAGAGTGATGGATTCATGATTTGAGGAAGTGATTTGATTGGAATGAAGTGATGATTGATTGGATTTTAGGTGTGGGAGATAGATGATAGAAGAAATGAGATGGATAAAGATGATGATTGGCAAAGATTAGAAGAAGGATGAAAGATGGAAATGGGCTATCGCCTATACCTAAATCTGGGTACTTCCTTCATATCCCAGATTGCCTACATACCTTGTATCCACGAGATCAAGGCACTTAATGATAGAGGTAAGATGTAGTTCTGATTTGTGTTTTATTGGTGGTGATGATGAAGGTGGATGGATTGATCAAGTTATGGATTGATTAGGATTGATTAGATGTTTGATGATATATGATGTTATTGATGGGATGATATGGATTAGATTAATGTGATTTTGACTTATTGATAGATTGGCTTGATTTGATTTGATGGTTTGATTGGATTTGTTTTGATTAGATTTGATGTGATGGATTGTTTGATGATGTGATTGATCTTATTGCTTGGATTTTTTATTCGATATTTGATTTTTTTGTATTTTTGGGAATATTTTGATTTTTTTTTGGATTTTGGAAATGTTTTGATCTTTTTGTATTTTTGGAATGTTTTGATTTTTTTTGTGGATTTTTGGAATGTTTTGATTTTTTTTGGATTTTTGAAATGTTTTGATTTTTTTGGATCTTTGGAATGTTTTGATTTTTTTGGATATTTTCAGGACCTTTTTCCTTTTTTTTTGTATTTTTGGGGATATTTTAATTTTTTTGGATTTTTGGAATTTTTTTTTTGGATTTTGAGAATGTTTTGATTTTTTTGGATTTTTGAAATGTTTTGATTTTTTCTGATTTTTGAAATGTTTTGATTTTTTGGGATTTTTGGAATGTTTTGATTTTTTGGGATTTTTAGAAATATTTAATTTTTTTTGGATTTTTTGGATATTATGGGATGACATTGGATTGTTGTTTGGATAGCCTAGATGCTAGATACCAATGACAAGGGAGAACCAAGTCTAGGTGCAAGGATGGAAGTAGGATGGATTAGGATGAATGGATAAAAGGGTGGGCAAAAGCTCATGATAAGTGGATGAAATGGATGTATGCATAAGAGAAAGGATGTGATCTCAAAAGGCTATGTCGCATCGGAATAACATGCCCTGTTCTCGATAATATGCTTAGGATTTTTCATGACAACGCTTGGGACAATATGATGATGATAGGATGGATTGGAAGAGATGAAGTACATCAAGAGATATCCAAAACATGTTTCGACATTTTTTTGTTTTTGCTTCTATATCTTCATCAAGATCAAAAGAGGAAGGGAGGATGAACGGACTCAATATGATAGGTATGTATGATGGCTAAAGATGGTAGGTAGGATGGAAATGGTATGATATGAAAATAATAGGTTGGATAGCTGAGACATTGTGCCCCCAAGTGTAAGTGACATAGAAGATCAACCTACACATGACGTCTATTTGTCAGGTTTTCATCATGGTACTTATCTAAGGCGCCACCAAGGGTGGTTTTCACCATTGGATGAAAGGATTTCTCTTTTCTTTTTTTTATTTGATTTATTTGATTTTTTATTTTTTTTATTTTTTTTATTTTTGGTCAGGAGAAGGATAGGAGGGACTCAAGTGCCTAGTTCCATGAAAGGTGATAGTCCCACTAGATGGATGTCATCGCATGGACCATGTCAAGTGTGCTCATAGATGTTGGTAAGGGTTCGCATGAAAGGGGGATGGACTAGGTAGATAATGGATTATGATGTGGATTATGGAGGGAAATAGTGGATTATGATGCGGATTATATAGGACTTATGCAAGGATGGGTGGAAGACTTATGCAAAAGCATGGACCATAGGAATAGGATGGGGAAGATATGTAGGATAGTGGAAGAAGGATGGGGAGATGGAGGTATGTGGAATTGTTACATGATGAAATGGTATCATGACCAACGGTTGCACACACCATGATAAACATTGAAGCTTTTGATGTGGAGGGGGTGTAGGAAGCAATGGAGATGTTTGGTAAGGAGTGGTTGACAAAGTGCTTTAGGTACCTGTTGGTTTTTCTTCTGAATCAGCATTAGGGTTTGCCAGTTCTAATGCATAGGCAGATTCAGCCAACTGAATACAGGAGGTTGCGTGAGCTCCTCCCCTTCACTTCTGGTTCTACCGCACCAAGGAGGGTGTCCCTATTTGATAAAAGTATAACCTTGGCTAGCTCAATGATAGAAGGATTTACCTTGACAGCAACAGGCAGAATACTCTCATGTAAGGACCAAGATTTGTGTAACAAATCACAAGGTTGGCAACATTCTTGGACATAACGTCTGGTTAGGTATGAGAGCATGCAGGGGTTTCCTACTCCTAATCCTACAACTAACAGATGGAAGGATGAGATGGTTTGAAATGGTGTTTGGAGTTATGGGACTTTCCTAGACCCATTGAACAGACAGATTCCCAAACCAGTGCCTTATCTGGGCAGCAGAGTCATATCTAAGACTGTAAATGTCTCCCCATGACAACATAAATTCATATCCAGAGGACCTAAGAATAATGCTACTGCCTAACAGCAACATGTCCAAGAAAGAGTATCATTAATGCTCATACTTAACAGATCCTATGATGCAATCTATTTCCCTTTGTATCTGATCAAAAGCCTATTTAACCACTCCTTGAGCAGACGCAATAAATCAGACACACAGTATGCACATACTGAAAAACTTGGAAGCCCTTGACAACCTTGTTTGAAAGGAAAACAAATGACATACAGGAGACAATCAGAAACAATACACACACAGGTGTTTTTCATTTAAAATCAATCTGCATAGAAGGCCATCACAGAGAAAATCATCATTTACAAGCCAAGATAGATTAGTACACCAGACTAAGGACCGAGTCTGTAGCAAAAAATGCCTTTCAAAATGTGAACACCTTATGTTCAGAGCCAGAGCAGAAAGCCCAAAAACGTCCAACCTCCAAAAAGTAACACAGCCAAAACCATTTATACAGAACCGTGTACATTCAGCAATTAATTACATGGCCAGAAGTCAAAAATTCGCCAGATACATTCCTTCCATTTGAAAATGGCCTTCACAGATTAAATGCGACAGACAGGGGGGATCTTGAGCTTTGTGCCACCACTTGAAAGTCTTCATCCACGATCAGGCAGCTTAATTGCTTGTACCGTCACCCATACCCCTGCACTATCGCCATTGATGGCTCAACAACCCGCAACCACCCAGAAGACTATCGCAGCGATCAAAATGGAGCTTCCCGCCAAAAGGTGCTTCCTGAGGTTTCAAATGTGTAGGGAAATTAATCCCACATGCATAGTGCGGAAACCCCTCTATCACTTTAAGAACATCGTCACACGCATACTATGTGTCGAGCATTTTGCCGTGCTCGACACATGACCCTTCACCCACAGCCCATCGCCATGACATACAATATCGGCCTACCCCACAAATCTCCTGCCGATCACACGGTCTCGCCGATGCCTATCGTAATCCCCTGTCGGCCAGAGAATACTCCATTGGAGGACCCTTCAATAGCTATCGCCGATCACATCAGTCTAGCCGATGGTCCTTCGCTTCCCACCTTCGTTGGCGAGACACACACCATCGGCACCACAAAAAACCCTTAGGCCGACAATACTCCTCACTCCGATAGACATCCTCCAAGTTCTCATCGGCCAGACACATACCGATGACCCCCCGACGGCCAAACTCCTCGCTCCCATCGGCGAGATCAACACCATCGGCCAAGCCCATGAATCCTTCGCCGACCGCTCAACTCATGCCGACGACACTTCCACCTATTGCCTCCGTCGGTGTGACCAACACCATCGGAGCAACACTTCAAACCTACGCCGATGCACCAAGTCACCCCGATGGCACTCCTAATCGGGGTGACTTCCTCTATCGGCGAACCACAAAACATACTGGCCGATAAAACAAGTCTCGCCGATGAACACTTGAGATACCCCCATCAGCATGACCAACACCGTCGGCGAAACCACAATATCCTTCGCCGATAAACCAAGCTCTTGGCGATATACAAAGAACACACCATGCTATTGATATGATCGCCAAGACACATGAAAACTCATGCTGATGGGCAGAACATGATGACCCCTTCCATCAAGAAAGATGATGTGGATGCTACAAAACACTTAAGGGGTGCCAAAACTGGAAATTTTTTGGATTTTTTGGGATGGTGCCTGCATGAAAATTGCTTGGAAACTGTCAGTGAATTCAGGCACCAACAGTGGCTCTGATTGGGGACGTGCAGGTGCAAGACTGCAGCGAGAACCCCAGATCTCTGGGATGCAGACCAGTGCCTTATCCATTGGGCACAGAGTCATGAAGTTACAATGATCTGCATCACCAATCAAACTTGATGGCCTAAGGCCACCAAGAAAAGGAGAACCAATATTTCCCCTTATCAAACACCTTGTTCTCATCTGCATACACTGGGTCAAGCCTAAGAGTACTACCATGATCTGACCATAAACAAACCTGGTCATCTGCACATTCAACCTTCTGATTTAGCTTGTCACTGTCATCCCTGTGCAGATAACCCTTAGCATCCGGCAACAAGTGGATGCAGAATGTATCAGGCAATGCATACTCACATGGCATAGAACACAGGTTATCATTTGTATCAGCATTATGCATTGCAAAATGATCTCCTAGCTGGACTGAAAACTAAAAACACTCAAAGTCCACCATGCAGCTAGGAAGATCAGAGCTCATTTCATATGCTGGCCTCTCAAAAGAAAAGCTTTCAAATTCACAATTGTGCACATCATGTACACAACCAATAGCAACACCAAACTAGAAAAGATCAGGCTCTGGCATCTCTTTCAAATCAGGCACATTTTCACAGTCACTTACCTGATGCATGTTGTTTCCTCTTTCATCAGGATGAGAAATAGAATCCAAGTCAAAAATAGTGTCTAAATCTTCACCATACTCAGACAGATCCTCACCACCACATGTGTCATAAATGGGTGACCTAGGTGCATCAGCTTGATCATAGTATGCCATTTGTTCATGGGCAGCAGAACATGCATCTTCATCACCAATGGATTCCCTTTGTGGAGGAGTATCAACCTGTTTGCTTACTTCTTCTCTATCCTGAGCACAATACTCACAATTATCTCCACAAACCCATTCAAACAGATGTTCATTGCTGTCCACAACCACATCATTATTTTCATGGCCTGACACCTCAACCTTGCAATGGGATTCATCATTGATCCTTTCAATGGCATCCTCAACTGATATCTTTTCATTTTCACTTTTATCTTCACATGATGCCATGATCTCAAGGTCATACTGAGGATCAAAAGCGCTGAGAAGAGGTTTAGCCTTCTGACTGGCAGACACAACAAGGTTACTGCTATTTAACTGAGCCTGCCCAGCCTCTAAGAATATCAACCTATTTTTTATCTCTTCTATTCTTTTCTCCAACATTTCACCACTGAGTACGGGATTATTCATACTTGGATTCATAAAAAACTTACTCTTAGACATCCTTTGTCTGCCTAAGACCTATAACCTCCCCTGGCATCTGACCTATGCAGCAAAACAGTAAATATATAAAGGGGAAGGAACAAGGTACCTTTTCTCATACAGATGTAGAAATCTAAACATCTTTCATCAAATAACATACATCCATCTTTCATGTGCATTTAGATCTTTTGCAGAGTCGCCACCTCTCCAGAGAGGACAAAATTTTCAATAGCTGAAAGCTACTTTTCCAGGTTCACTCCACCAGCAGAGCATCATTTTGTTGGTGACTCAGATGGGCCACAAGATATAACACTTTTTCATCAATTTTCTTCCCAGCAGAGTCGCCATTTTGTTGGTGACTCGGATGGGTCACAAATATATCATTTCTTTTATCAGTCCATCCCCAGCGGAGTCGCCATTTTGTTGGTGACTCAGATGGGTCACAAATATATCATTTCTTTTATCAGTCCATCCCCAGCAGAGTCGCCATTTTGTTGGTTTTTCTTCTGAATCAGCATTAGGGTTTGCCAGTTCTAATGCACAGGCAGATTCAGCCAACTGAATACAGGAGGTTGCGTGAGCTCCTCCCCTTCACTTCTGGTTCTGCCGCACCAAGGAGGGTGTCCCTATTTGATAAAAGTATAACCTTGGCTAGCTCAATGATAGAAGGATTTAACTTGACAGCAACAGGTAGAATACTCTCACGTAAGGACCAAGATTTGTGTAACAAATCACAAGGTTGGCAACATTCTTGGACATAACGTCTGGTTAGGTATGAGAGCATGCAGGGGTTTCCTACTCCTAATCCTACAACTAACAGATGGAAGGATGAGATGGTTTGAAATGGTGTTTGGAGTTATGGGACTTTCCTAGACCCATTGAACAGACAGATTCCCAAACCAGTGCCTTATCTGGGCAGCAGAGTCATATCTAAGACTGTAAATGTCTCCCCATGACAACATAAATTCATATCTAGAGGACCTAAGAATAATGCTACTGCCTAACAGCAACATGTCCAAGAAAGAGCATCATTAATGATCATACTTAACAGATCCTATGATGCAATCTATTTCCCTTTGTATCTGATCAAAAGCCTATTTAACCACTCCTTGAGCAGACGCAATAAATCAGACACACAGTATGCACATACTAAAAAACTTGGAAGCCCTTGACAACCTTGTTTGAAAGGAAAACAAATGACATACAGGAGACAATCAAAAACAATACACACACAGGTGTTTTTCATTTAAAATCAATCTGCATAGAAGGCCATCACAGAGAAAATCATCATTTACAAGCCAAGATAGATTAGTACACCAGACTAAGGACCGAGTCTGTAGCAAAAAATGCCTTTCAAAATGTGAACACCTTATGTTCAGAGCCAGAGCAGAAAGCCCAAAAACGTCCAACCTCCAAAAAGTAACACAGCCAAAACCATTTATACAGAACCGTGTACATTCAGCAATTAATTACATGGCCAGAAGTCAAAAATTTGCCAGATACATTCCTTCCATTTGAAAATGGCCTTCACAAATTAAATGCGACAGACAGGGGGGATCTTGAGCTTTGTGCCACCACTTGAAAGTCTTCATCCACGATTAGGCAGCTTAATTGCTTGTACCGTCACCCATACCCCTGCACTATCGCCATTGATGGCTCAACAACCCGCAACCACCCAGAAGACTGTCGCAGCGATCAAAATGGAGCTTCCCGCCAAAAGGTGCTTCCTGAGGTTTCAAATGTGTAGGGAAATTAATCCCACATGCATAGTGCGGAAACCCCTCTATCACTTTAAGAACATCGTCACATGCATATTAAGTGTCGAGCGTTTTGCCGTGCTCGACACACGACCCTTCACCCACAGCCCATCGCCATGACATACAATATCGGCCTACCCCACAAATCTCCTGCCGATCACAGCGGTCTCGCCGATGCCTATCGTAATCCCCTGTCGGCCAGAGAATACTCCATCGGAGGACCCTTCAATAGCTATCGCCGATCACATCAGTCTGGCCGATGGTCCTTCGCTTCCCACCTCCGTCGGTGAGACACACACCATCGGCACCACAAAAAACCCTTAGGCCGACAATACTCCTCACTCCGATAGACATCCTCCAAGTTCTCATCGGCCAGACACATACCGACGACCCCCCGATGGCCAAACTCCTCGCTCCCATCGGCGAGATCAACACCATCGGCCAAGCCCATGAATCCTTCACCGACTGCTCAACTCATGCCGACGACACTTCCACCTATCGCCTCCGTCGGTGTGACCAACACCATCGGAGCAACACTTCAAACCTACACCGATGCACCAAGTCACCCCGATGGCACTCTTGATCGGGGTGATTTCCTCTATCGGCGAACCACAAAACATACTGGCCAATAAAACAAGTCTCGCCGATGAACACTTGAGATACCCCCATCGGCATGACCAACACCGTCGGCGGAACCACAATATCCTTCGCCGATAAACCAAGCTCTTGGCAATATACAAAGAACACACCATGCTATTGATATGATCGCCAAGACACATGAAAACTCATGCCGATGGGCAGAACATGATGACCCCTTCCATCAAGAAAGATGATGTGGATGCTACAAAACACTGAAGGGGTGCCAAAACTGGAAATTTTTTGGATTTTTTGGGATGGTGCCTGCATGAAAATTGCTTGGAAACTGTCAGTGAATTCAGGCACCAACAGTACCCACATAGACTTAGTATTTTTATGATTTTCGCTTTGCTTGTGGGATTTAGGAATTTAAAACTTTTGAA
The DNA here is from genome assembly GCA_027924645.1 of Cunninghamia lanceolata. NCBI lineage: Eukaryota > Viridiplantae > Streptophyta > Pinopsida > Cupressales > Cupressaceae > Cunninghamia > Cunninghamia lanceolata. The sequence continues at coordinate 2,836,871 of BSBN01001278.1, read as the reverse complement.
TGGAGTGGGATTTTTGGATGGAAGAGGATGGTTGGGATTTTTGTGAAGTGGATGCCTCATTTGACTTTATTTCTTTTTGCTTAGGTACCCAAACCATTTTGTTTTTAGACTTTTCTTTTGGAGGTATGGGCTTTGATTACTTTTTGGATGTACTTGGCTTTGACTTTTTTACAATTGTATCTTAAGGCATTAGGACCTTTAGGATTTTTAACTTTATGTTTAAGGCATTAGGACCTTTAGGATTTTTAACTTTATGTGTAGAGGCATCTGAATTTTTATTTTGGAATCCCTTGGGTACGGTGGAATGAGTGGACGCTTTATGTTTAGACAATGTGTGCATTTGTTGGTCATGATTAGGATATTTAGAAGATTTGTGGGTAAATGGATAAGGGGATTGAATGATAGGGCTATTAGGTGTTGGAAGCAATAGAGGTAAAGTGGATGGAGGGAAATTGGGAGTTAGAAGAAGTGGAGGTAAAGTGGATGGTGGAAGGTGTGTGGTCACATGATTTTGTGATTTGTAGGATGATGGAGGTGGAATGGCAACATATGTTTTAAGGGTATGATAAGATTCATGATGGAAAGTGGTGGACTTAGGAGGAATGGAGGATTTACCAACATCTTTAGATTGTTTACCTCAGTGTGTGTATCCAAGGCCATATGAGCATGGAGGGATTTTGACATGTATGGGCTCCAAAATACCTTGTTCATGAAGGCCTAAACCTTTACCTTGGTAGTTCATGTTTTGAAGCATGTGATAGACAATGGGACTAGGTGTGGGCTGGACACTAGACATGAGTTCCTTATTGGATGGAGAAGGTGAGGTGGAAGACAATGGTTGTTGGTGTTCTAAGGAGGAACCTTCATGAATGAGGGTGGAAAGACCAAGTGGATAGGATGGATTTGAAATGGAGTTGATGGTGGATGTGGAAGGATCATTGGGATTTTGATTAACATTGTGTTCACTAAGATCCAATACATTTACTTGATCTTCTATGTTGGCTTGGGAAGCATGTGTCTCATCATGACAAGTGAATGTTTGGGAGTTATGGATATGGCTAGGTGAAGGTGCATTTGGGATACCTTGCTCATGGATAGGTATAGGATCAAGTTGCTCATAGATAGCTTCTTCCTAGGTAATATCTTGATCATAGAAAATATATAGGTTATGGATAGGTTGGATGAAAGTGATTTGTTCTTGAGTAGGACTAGGGGTTGATGTTTCCACATGCCTAGGATCATACTCTTGACATAACTCTTGTGGTTTCATGGAAGTGAATGTGGAAGACTCTTGGGTAAGTTTGATGGGTTCTTGATATTCATCAATAAGAGAGTATGATGGACTTTGACTTGGGCTCATGATAGGAGGTTCTTGAATAGGCTTGATGGCTTGTGGGTCACATGATGGGGTTGTAGGAATAGGCAAGGTGTTTGAAGGATCTTTGATAGGCTCAAGGATATGACTTCGATGACATGGGTATGATCTATTCCTTGATAGTAGCCATTGGATCACATCCTTCATTAGGGTATCTGTGAACGGACAATATAGGGGATGGACAATAATGGTGGATGGTGTTGTAGGCTTAGGATCATGATAAGGTCAAGGCTTAATTGGGTTGGATGGATTAGGACTAGGTGGGGGATAATGGAATTTGGCATATTAGGATTTGAATTGGATGAAGGAATAGTAGGATTGGATATATTAAGGTTCAGATTGGATGGAGGGATAATAAGGTTGGATGGATTAAAAGGTTGGTAGATCAATGGACTAGGAGTACGATAACATGGTGGTGTTGGGATAGGACTAGTAAGCTCATGGATTGGCATTTGAGTGGATGTTGATGGGGGATTCTCATAGGATGCAAAGTCTAGATCGGTATCTCCCTTGTCAAAGGTTAAATTAGGTCTTGTAGCATAGGTGGACTTAAGTCTATTAGGTCTTGCATTGGATAACTTGGGCTCACTTGATTTATGTACAAAGGGCCACTTGGACTTGCATGTGGTTCTTGTGAGGACACTTGGTTGCCTTGTGGATGGGTTTGGTGGTGTATTGGAATGTTGGAATGAGGAATTGGATAATCTTGGGGTGGACATTGATAGGTTGATATGGAATTGACATGATAGGTGGATGGATTAGATTGGTATGATGGTGAAGGTGACACATAGGATTGTGGTTGAATGTGTTAGAGGTTTGGATGGTGTTGTGATGTGATTAGTTACTGTATGATTTGTTGTTGAATGTTTTGATGTTGTATTTGTTGAATGGGTTATTGTTGTGGTGGAGGGATTGCATAGGATAATGGTTGTTGAGAGGTTGATTGATATGGAAAATGATTGACATTGGAATAGGTGTGATAGGTTGATGAAGGGGTAACATGACATATGGATGGATGAGGTTGATATGATGATATAAGTGACACATAGGAATGATGTAGAAGTTGTTGATGTGGTGATTGGATTTGATGTTGTGCTTGTTGGGTTTGACAAGTGGCCATGAGGTGTTGTATTTGAGGTGACTGGCTTGTTTGAAGTTGAGGTTGTTGGATGAAGGCTTGTAGTCATTGAATGATTCGTTGGTCTAAGGGTTGTGGTTCTCAGTAAAGTGCTTGGAGGAGGTCTTAAAATTGGGGTATTATGTCTTCTAATGTTGTCATGGTGTCACTTTTGGAAAATGTTTGATTAGGATTACCATGATGATTTAGAATAATTACAATGTGATTGCTTGAATGACTAGGATGTTTTGGCTTGGAAAGATTGCATGATGTGGCAAATTGTTTATTGGTAGTTTGACTTGGGCAATATCAAACACAAAATATCACATGTAAATGCATGAACACTCAAACCAAACACAATGATGAATTTTCCTTTCAAGATTAAATGTTATGATTAAGCAAACACTTAAAGAGACATCAACAAGTCCTAATGATTAGTGAGGTGGGGTATGGCCAATTAGGACTTACGCTAGGATTCACAAGGTTGAATAAAGGTGCAATAAAAGCAAAATCCTGCCACACAGCTGGGAGAAAGGGGTAACCCACCCTTCACCTTCACTTCCCAAATGTATAAAGTTCTTTGGGGCTTAGCCAAGAGTGACAAGATTTACAACTTCCAAAGGAGGGTGTGTTTCGATTCACACCTTGGTTGAGGTCGTCCCTTGGAGAGGTGTGTCTCCAAGTAGGCCTCCTAAGAATGGTATGACAAAAGCAAACCAAGTGAGGTGTTTTTGATCTCCCAGATCACCTTGTGGTGCAAGGAGAGAGGACACACACATTCACTTGATTCACACTCGCAGTTGTTAATTTCCCTTAGAAAAATGAGATGTGTGGTCATAAAGTTCAAGCACTTGTTCTTTTTAGATCCAAAGCCAAATGTGTACGAAGATACTTGTTCATTTTAGACCTAATTTTTTATGTATGATTGAAGACAAGATTCATTTTAGAGCCCAAATCAAAGTGTGTTGACAAGCAATTATTAGAGATGAAAGATGGAATGTGTGCACCTGCTTGTTTTTCATCCTCCAAGTTGCTGTTGTGACTGATCCAAACTCTTCTCTAGCTCCTTTGATTCACCTATAAGCCACAAAATTGAAAAAGAAACAAGTAAACTTGCATAGAAAAGTGTGATATGAAAAAGATGAAATCTAATAAAATATGATTAAAATAATTTGATACAGCTGAATAGATAGCATAAATAGAAAGTACACAAAATTCTATGCACTTTTAAAAAAATTCGCTGAAAAAGGATCAATTTTGCTCAAGATATGCTCGATTGAAGTTTTTGACTAATAAAAAAGCCTAAAAAATGACACATTCACCTGATAAAAGTTACACCATTGTGAAGTTTGTCTTGTCAGTTTTCTGACGAGCCTTTGCTTGTGTGATTTTGACTCCATATGCTCCTATTATAGCAAAAAGAAAAAGATACCTCCCTTATGGCATGTGAAGAAAAAAGGTTGACCTAGTTGACCAAAGGTTGACTATTGACTGGTTTGCAAAATTCTTTTTGGTACACATGTTGTGTGGAAGATAGTTTTATGTTGATAGTTAAAACTTAGACCTTACACTCTTGTAGAAATTTAAGACTCAAACTCTAACACCTTAAACTTAAGACTTAGAGATTGAGACTCAAAATTGTTTTAACATTTGACCATCCAATGCATATAAACATATCTTGGTCCACTGCATGATTAGACTACGACAAGCATGTACAAGAGGTTGAGTTTGAAAAAGGTAGGTATGAGGATTAGGTCATAGTTTTGAGAGCCCAAGATAAAAGTTAGGTGTAGGATGCTTAAGGGAACGCCGACCACAGAACTAACAACGACGTAGAGGATTTTGAAGTGACCAAAGGTGTTTGGTGGTGTCTGAATGGGTGGTGATAGATGTTAAAACAAGTGACATTCAATGAAATAGCAAATAGCTAAGGTTAAAAATGGGTGGCGACTACATTATGGAGGGGAGGTGACACATTTTAGAGCTATGACTTAAAATTTAAAGTGGTGGTGTGAGGAAAGAGTCCAGGTAGTGGAAGGTAAAACAAGGGTGGCTAGGGTTTGTTATCAACCTATAACCAGTGATGAAAGAGACAACTATGATATATGCAGTGGCGACCCAGAGCTTCCAAATAGATAGTCAGAGTTACATTAGGGTTTAGTCGACGCAGTGGGGAGAATATACATTAAGTCGATAGAGAATACCGGGTGTGTAGAGGGCATTAGGGGAAGTGTCGACTGGGAGTTTTTTAGAGTTCACAGAAGGCAGAGAATCAAAACAGTGGTAGAAGTTTCATTGGTACAAGAAATCCCTAAGGACTGTGCAGAGGATAGTAATGGGCTTTTTTTTCTGAGGTCAAGAGTAAGGGATTCTTAGGGTTTTAAAACCAGGTCGATGAGGTTCTCACAAAAATCAAACCCATAGCACATGAAAATATTAAACTTACGAGACCATCCTACAACCACAAGACCCAATGATTAGATGCAAGAGTCCCTACACAAGCCATATGGATCCGTACAGTACAGCCTATGGCAGGGGTGAAAACAAAAAAAATTCAAATTTTTTTCAGTGGTCAAACTTAGGTAAGTTTATAGTCAAAATTCATGGAAACAACCTACTGGACGTTTCAGCCCAGGAAGTCACTTGCAACAGATCCCTTGCAAAACTTGACAAACAAGGGTTAGAAAAGATGCAAATTTTTATAACAAAAACCTGCAAAAATCAATAGATGTGGGTCCCACCTGGCGTGCCAGAAATGTATGCAAAAATTTGGACAAATAAAAAAGATAAACAATACAAATACATTTACCTAGATCCAAACCCTTTGATACCTCAGATATCTTGAATGATAGATGCATGCATGATCGTTGAATAATTGAATGATTTGATATGTTGATATTGATTGCACATTTTTGTAGCATAACGTTGAGATGAAAGACGATAGAAGAAGATAGATAGATAGATAGATAGATGAGATAGATGAGAAGATTGGAGGAATTTTGGAAGAGTGAGGATACTAGAAGAAGACAAATCTCAAATGGCCTGTGTGAGGCTAAATTTATAGGCAAAAGCTAATGGGATTTGATGGCTAAGATTAAAAGTCAATTATGTGATGTGTATGGCTAGGATTAAAAGTTGATTTTAGTGCCTATGACGCACATTAAGTGGGTTATGACATGAGGCTAAAATTAGGAAGTGAGGGAATAAGTGAGATTCTTTTATTTATTTTGGAAAGAAAGATGCCTATGACACACAATAAATGGGGCTAAAAATAAGGTGTGAGTGGGAATCTCATAATTTAAATAATAAAATTATTTAACTTATTTGTGCATGTGTAGAGCTGTAGTCATGTGACACATGTTATAATGTGGTAAATGGTGAGGGATTAATTCAAATATTTAATTTGAATTATTTTGAGACATGTGAAGGGGAATTAATTAAATAAATGAGATTTATTTAATTAATTGGTAAGGCGATCAAGTGGAATTTATAAGTGGGATAAATGAGATAATGTAATGACCTAGGGTAAAATATTACAAGATGTTTTACAAGGTCATGTATGACTAGGTAATGTTATGATATGGACAATTTTGGGTGTCTACAGCTAGGATGGGGCTTGTGTAGATGATGCACTCTTTATTACTAAGGGGGAAAATGTGGGTAAATTCAATTGTTGTGAAACAACAAGAGGTGTAAAACTGGATGGGGGCGACAATGATTAAATAGATGTAGCAGAGACGGCAAGGAAAACTTGGATATGAGAAAGTGGGGTAGCCATCCCTTGAGTAGAAGGAGATTGAGAAATAGGAGAAGTGGAAGGGATACTTACCTTGATGGCGGCTGTAGTTGTAGCTATTGGCATATGAAATGTAACATTCACCTCTTCTTCCTCCTCCTCTTCCTCCTAAAGCTTTAGTTTACATTTTTTCTTGAGAGGGCCCTCTGTAGGATCTTTGAGATCTTCTACAATCACTTGCTATGATGAAACTAGCAATTCTTGCACTTTTAAAATTTGTGAAATTCCCAATCTAGGGTCCCTAGATGCCGAAGCTATATGGACCTCATGAGATAGTGGTTGGGAAGCTTACTGTTTTTACAATTCACTGAGATATGGTGGCCATTTGGAAGGCTTTGGAATCTCCTTTAATGCTTCTAACTCACTATCTACTCCCTCTTGTGCTTCTTGATGCCCAAGAATATTACTCATATCTGGACTGGAGACTGGAGTCATGTGTGCTTCATCCCAGAGGCTCTCCCATTTCTCATCTGTGTCAACATATTCAAAGCTATTTTCCCATTCAAAACTTTCTTGCCTATACTTCCAATACGCAGCTATCTTATCTGTACTCCAACCTCTAGCCACCAAAGCTTGTCTCAAGCCATGAGTCATCACCTTGGCTGGGACAAATTTCTTGATGGGTTTGTAATAAGTCTCCCATAGCGGAAGAGGCTCAAGAGGAATATCCCCCAATTCAATGTAGACCTCTAGGGTGTCTATTTTTGGTGATATCCTCTTCTTGAAGAAGGGGCAGCTCTCATGTTTGAAAGAGGCGTGGACTTTCTCTTTGACAGCCAAGAAACCATGAAGCCATGTGGATCATACTTCCACTGATCCATAATCAAAACTAGCCCATTTTTGGCTAATTTCCTCATCAAGATGTACTTGGCTTCTCTTTTTACCACCGTAATACCAACTTTGGCCAATGGGATATCATGGAAGGCCTTCTTTTTTCTTCCAACTCTAAACTTAGAGTCAATAATAGCCATCTATCAGGCCATCTCCAAACCTAATACCCTACTTGTCAAAATTTTAGGGAGCATGAAGGGCTCCTCACCAAAACCATGGACCCTAATCATTGTGTAGTGGGCTCTAAAGAAGTAATCACAAGGGACTTGAGAATTTGACATGATTCCCCTCACAAAATCACTCATTTTGTGGTTAATTCCTTCTGGGTCTAATTGTTGAATGAGCAGAGCCACAAAGTATTCTGCAAATTCATAAACATTTGATGTCTCATATGGAAAAGGGGTCTGTGCATACACCAGAATCACTTTCTGGGTGTCTACTGTGAGATCCCATAGAGTCATATTTATGTGTGGCTAGAAAAGTTGATGATTATGATACAAAATCAAATGGAACAGATATGAAGAATACCTGAATGTTTGGTTGTGTTTGAAATTGGCCAAATGTTGGCACAATGCAAAAGCTATATGCTCTGCAAAATCAAATTTATATACCTGCGTCTTTGAGATTGTCTTGAGCTGAAAAATAGCTCCAAGCTACTAGTCATTCACATTTACATCCTCATTCTACCCAAAGATGAATGCCAACATAGAACAAGCATCTTGCACATTTGAAGTCAATAAAAATAGAGCAAGGGGAAGGGATGGTAGTGTGGTGTTGTCATCTTCTAGACGTAGTTCCCTATTCAAGAAGCCAAGCTTCTGGTGTACTTGATTGCAAACTTGCTACAATTGGGCCATGTTGTAAAAACTAGCTGAAGTATCATATGACAAACCAAGCATATCTCGAATAGCTTGTGCATGAATGACTACTCTGATATTTCCTCCCTAGATGATCTCGTTAGAAGAATTAAAATTGAGTGCACACATCTGAACTACTTCTAGATATGGATGAACTAATGGGACCATATATTGAGCCAAATTCGAGCTCCAAACTCATACCAAAAGTCTCTAATTTGCCTTGCTTCACTTGTAGGATCATTCTTGCATGTGCCTCTTCTCTCAGATTTTTAGGCTTCTTAGAAATATTAGGGTCAAAAATTTCATCAACATAATCAAGAACCAGAGAAGAATCCTTGGAATTACCCTTTCTTACCTCTTTTGTTCTTGAAAGCTTAACTTTGGTCTGTGTTGGGGATGAGGCATACGGTTTGTTGTTTTTCCACTCATCTGGTAATTCAAATAGTCCCTTTGACTCATAACCCTTGGAAGATTGTCCCTTTGTCACCATTTCTGCTTAGACTCTACACTAGCTAGGCTCCTTGCTATTTCTTCACACACACCAGTTCATAATTCAAATGGAAAACTAAGCCTTATTCTTGAGGATAACTCTGCTATCTATTTATTGAGAATAAGGGATTGAGACTCTTTTAATCCTTTCATTCCACTAATGTGAGTTAATGCACCTCCTTAATGAGCCTATAATATCATAGTAAATGACCCTAAATTTGCATGCTCCAAGGCATGGATAATCGAATCCCTTAGATTTTGTAATCATAATTCAATTTTTTTAGAATCTTGCCATTAATAATTTGATACCATTTTTTAGATTTCCGAGCCCTACCATTGGTCTTGGATAGAACAGACACATGGGATATCATTGAGAGCTTCTACTACTGACACATGTTCGAGAAACACTTATTCAAAAAGAGGCAGAAAAGCAACCTCCAAAAAAGAAAAAATGGAAGGGAAACTACTCTAAATATTATACAAGGGGAAAATTGGATCTTATGTGAAAAGATTTGAGAAGATCCCATTGACATGAATCTCCAGTGCTTCTCCTTCCATAGTCTCCAATTCATAGCCTGTCCATAAGGAATCAAATTTTCCATGACGTCTAAGCTTTATAGCTCTTTCATCCCATTTCAAGATACAACTACCAACCTTAAAATCAAGCTTAGAAGTCTTTTGATTGAACTAACTCTTAACTATCTATTAGTGATTTATCAATGATTCATGTGTTGACTCCATTTTCTCTTGAAGCTCCAAAAATTTCACAAGCCTTACTTGCATTGGACCATTTTCCTCTATCTCAAATTGTTTTATTAGCTGTAGAGCCAGAATCTCCATTGAAAGAGGCGTTATAACTCTTTTCCCATATACTAGTTTGTAAGGGGTGGTTTTGATTACCTATTTTGGTGTGATTCTATCTACCCATAAGGCCACCTTCAAATACTTGTGTCATTCCTTCTGATGGTCTGTCCCTATCCTTTTTATGAGTCTGATCAGATTCTTATTTGTTGACTCAACAAGACCATTCCCTTGCGCGTAATAATTTGATGAGGTTTTCAAGTAGATACCCTTTTTTAAAGCAAATTCAAAAATATTTGACCCTAGAAATGCCTTAGCATTATCAGATATAACAGTGGGAGGAGGCCCAAACTTGGTTGTAATCTCTTTGAGGAAATCTAGAATGACATTCTCAGTTGCTTCTTTCAATGGGACTGTCTTGCTCCACCTTGTGAAATAATCTATTACTGTAAGAATCCACTTATGTCCTGAACTTGAAACTAGATTAATCATCCCTATAAAATCCAGAGCCCACTAGGAAAAGGGTTCTTCAACAATTATGGGACTTAGGGGCAAAGCTACATTCCTTCTTTTGCCAACATAAAATTGACATGACTGGCACTTCTTAACCACTTCGTGGTAATAAGAGAACATCGCAGGCTAATAACATCCTGCTCAGATTATTTTTATGGTTGTAGTCTTTGTAGAGAAGTGTCCACCAGATGTCCCATAGTGTAACTCATACAAGATTCTATGGGCTTCATCTTTTTCTACACATCTAAGGATGATCCCATCAAAATTCCTTTTGAAAAGAAAATTATTTATCAGAGTAAAACTGGATCCTTACTGCCTGTAGTATCTTTTCTTTTGAGGAGAAAGCTAACTAGGTTATTGACCAGACTCCATACTATGTATTTTGTCACTAACCCAAGAGTCTATCTCATTGTCCTATACATTCAGTATAGCTTCTGTAACATGTTCTCCTTCTGTTGGAATTTTTGAATCTTGGGAAATATATTGGCAAAGGCCCCTTCCTCTTGTCAATTTGGTTGGATTAACCTCAACATCATACTCTAAAATTTTGGTTATCTAATTGGCTCTCTTCTCAATAATTTCTCCTTCCATTATGTATTCGTGGACACTTGAATGGGCTACAAATATCACAATATTATTTCATGTTACTAGGTGTCTGAACTTCTTTAACCCTTTTACTATAGCATATGTCTGCTTCTCAACAAAATTATACCTAGATTCGTACTCCCATAGTGTTCTTGAAAATAAAGAAATCAGATGTTCTCCTTCCTCCATTTCATCATTTTGAGTTAGAACTATTGCTATATTGTGTTTTCCTCCATATACATACATTATGAAGTCTTTAGAGAAATCTGGATTACACAACACTGGGGCAGTAGAGATTACCCTTTTGATGTTTTCAAAATCATGTATGCCTTCAATTGTACATTTGAAATTAAGATCCTTTTTTAACATCGGAGTAATGGTCCTAATCAAACCACAAAAATCAGATATGAATCTACTAACAAAGTTAATCTTTCTGAGGAAAGATTGAACTGTCTTCTTTTTCACAGGTAGAGACAAATCCAATATTGCTTTAACTCTATTTGGATCTATGGAGATCCCTTCTTTTTAGACTATATGCCCAAGCAGCTTACCCTGAGGCACTTCAAACACACATTTCTTAGGATTTAATGAAATCCCAAACTCCTGGCATCTTTGGAATATGGCTTTCAAATGATCAAAATGGTCTTTAGCAGATTTTGTGAATACAATCAGATCATCTAAATAAATCATAATAATCTTATTTATCATTCCCCTGAAAGGAATATCCATAGCACATGGAAATGTTTCCCCAACATTAGAAGTGCAAAAGGCATTTTTGCATAAGCAAAACTTCCCCATTTTGTAGTAAAAGAGATTTTATATTGATCCTCTTTTGCCAACCAAATTTGATGGTACCCTGAGAAACCATCCAGTAAAGAAAATCTTTCTACCGCAGCTACAGTCTGTAAGATCTATTCCATCGAAGGAGGGGGTAATGATCCTTAAGAGAGGCTTTATTCAGATCTCTAAAGTTGACACACAGTGTTATTTCTCCATTTTTCATCCTTACTAGCACTAGGTTGGACACCCATGTTGAGTGTTTAAGTGAAAAAAATATTTTAGACTCTAACAACTTCTTGAGTTCCTCTACCATAAGAGGCTCAATTCTCAAGTTTACTGGCCTTTGTCTCTAATGCACAGGATTTGATCCTTTAGTTAGGTCAATAGTGTGTTGAACTATCTCTTTATTGTAACCATGAAGGTCATCGTAAGTCCATGCTATCACCTTGTCATATTTATTGCACAGGGATATCAGTCTATCTCTTTCTTTCTGAGTTGTAATTTTACCCACTTTTAGATTTTTCCCACTGCTGACCTCAATCTCTGAGTAATCTTCTTTGCTTACTACAAACTTTCTCTTTTCTAAAATTGCATCATCAGGGTCAAAGAGATTATCAAGGGCCATCAATCCCCTTGGAATCTTATTTGATTTTAATTGTACTATATGATCACTGTAGGCCTCCTCAATCTTGGGATGCAATTGATTGGAAAACTCACCTGACTATTGTAAGAATAAAAGAATGTGAAGATCACTATCAAAAAACTACCAGTTATCTCTATTATTAGGGATAGTAGGGAAAATAACAACCTTGGTTGCATTTTCATTAGCTAAAGGGTCTTGAGTTGGGTCAAACTGAGATCCAATTTCGGCCATCCTATCCACTTCACTATACTAAGACCTTGGTATGACCTCTATATTGAAAGCATAAAAATCTTCAATCAAGTCCCATATACGGTGATGATAAGATCTCATCCTCACATTTTTGTTGCATCTATTTCCTTGATCTATTTTACTACAAATTCTAAGTCTCCAAATGCTCTCAACTTTTTGATTCCTTTCTTCTTGGCGAGGATTGAGCCATGTACTAGGGCCTCATATTCTGCTTCATTATTAGTACAACTAAAATGGAAATGTATAGCTCTAAGAATATTTTCTCCTTTTGGTGAGGTAAGACAGATGCTTGCTCCTAAACCATTCTTTTTTCTAGCTCCATCAAAATTTAGAGTCCATATCATGGAATCTTCACTAGGACTTTCCTACTCTTTTCTTGATTGACTCATTATTTCAGGTATCTGAGAATCTTCATCAAAAATCACATATACATTACTAACCCAATAGAATCATAATTCCCAAAAGGATCACCCTGTGTCAAATCTGATAGATGATTCTCATCTTTTTCATTTCTATCAATTTAAGTCCATTCTCCCATTTCTTCCACATACTCTTTCCTCCCTAGTGATCATAGCATGGGATGCTTCAAATTTTGTTGTTGCTTCATCAGTAATATGCTCCTTACATAATGGTCCTAATAGTACTTTCATCTTTGAACCATACTTGGTTCTCAGAATCATATGTGACTAGTCCAGAGACATGTATCCACCAATTCTAACTGTGAAATCCCTAGATAAGCATAAACCAAAAACAGGAGGAATATCTATGACCACTACATCTTGTAGTACAATTATGTTTGGGCACATATACAATTGTAGTGGAAGCTCATTGATGATCCCTATGGTCTGAACTAATTTTCCATCTAACTGCATTACACCTTTAGCTAATGGCTCATATTTTATCTTTAAAGCATCAGCTATTTGATTAGGCATAACCTTGGTGCTTGCACCTGAGTCTATCATTGAGTTATGTAGTAACTTTTTACCCACTATTAAAGTCATATAAAAAGGGTTTTCTTTAGGTTTGCCTACCTCTTCTTTTGCACTCACTAGAGTAGACCTTGACGGTGGTTGAGATACTTTGGGTTGCTCCTTCCCTTTATTTGCTAAGCTTTCCTTAGTGCCAGTAGCTTTTGGTTCATTCTAACCCTTTAGAGCTTCTTGCAATAGTACCTTCTGTTTAGGAATAGCTAACATATCCCATAATGACACACTATTAGGAGATTTCTTCAACTATTCCACCACATTCATTGATCCTAGTGACTGTACCTTAGGATAATAAGGATACCTCATTCTTTCAATTATTGAATTGGGGACTCCTTGATTCTCTATTATCACTGGGATGTCTTGTCTTGCCACGGGGACATAGGAAGCTTGAGCTAATGGTCCTTTTCTAATTTTAGTTGTTATACAAGGAATGATTTATAGGGTCTCTACCATCCTCCTCTTTGATCGAGTGTAATAATCTGACTGAACCAGGGGGTTCTTAGAAGTTGATGCTTCATTGATGAACACAGATTCTTCTTCCTCAATTCATGGGAATAGTGCATGCTCAAGGGCAATCTCTCCTTCTTTCTCTATAGACATACCTTGCATTTGAGACACCATTGTTCTATTTTGGACATCAGGTGACTGGTATGGGTATGGTATTGACGATGTCCCAGTCTGTTCCCCCATTCTTCTTTTTTCTTCCACCCTTTGTTGTAAATTCCCTCTTAGACAATATTTAGGCATATGTGCATTATTACAAGGGAAGCACCATGCATTTATCTCTTCAACTACAATATTCTTCCCAACGACCAACTCTTTCCTTAGATTAGGTGCAGATGTTTGTAACGGCGTTGGCACAAGGACAACCTAATTGGATGGCTATGAAAAGGTTGGTCTTTGGGACCCTTGATACTAGTTTGGCTGATATGGAGGTCTATTCCCTTGGAATCCCTGGTAAGGAAGCTTTTGATATGAGGTTTGCTACCTCTTAAGTTTGATAATCTCATTAGAAAAGGTTTTAAGAATGTTCTTCGCATCATCCATTTCAGATGGAGAGGAAGACGACACTGAGATTCATGATCTTTGTGGTGTGGAAAAGGTATACATAGAAGTAGTGACTTGAGGAGCATTAGGGACATCTTCTTGAACAAGAATTGATAATTCAGGAAACATGGACATAGGGGGCCTTGGAGGTAATTCCCCAACATCTATCAAGCTATTTTCAACTTTAACAGCTAGATCATATGCTACAGGAAGGGTTTGTCCTCCTAATGACTAGATCATAACTAAAATATCAGAATTGAAAGCTTTAAGGTAGAAGAAAATTGTCATATCTCTTGGTGGTCGGGTTGCAACTAGGATTCTTTGCCAAGTTTTTTGGAATCTAGTATTGAAGTCAGTTATGGCCTCTTGAGGTGCTCTCTTTATGGTGATCAGTTGTTGCAAGAGAGATGACCTATCTCCCTTCTCACTGAATCTTTCAAATAATGTGTCTCCCAATTGGTCCCAAGTTCCAATGGTGTTTGGTACTAGAGAATGGTACCAATCAAGAGCTTTGCCCTTAAAAGAGGTGGCTAGCAATCTGATAGCAATATTTTGCTCTTTAATATAATGCACAATTCACTCATCTACCACACCTTATAAATGTTTGGCCAAAGTCTTGAAGTCTTCTCCTGTGAATTTACGTAATGCCTTTAGAGAATTATCAGGAATAAGGTCCCATGTGTCAGGAGGTGTCAGAAGAATGAGTGGGCTACCACTAATCCAATTAACAAAATTTCTAGGTGGAGCTGGGGCACCCATTTGTACTCAAGTATTTTGCTAGGTTGTTCTTCTTCTTGAGGCAGTTGCCAATGGTGGCAATAAAAGTCTTAGATTAACAAAAGATTGGGCTCATGTAATCAATCTGCATCTCTGACTTCTTGTAGCACGTCATCTCATGTGCTTTGAATTAGGAACAAGTAAACTCTATCCCACCAAGCATTCCAAAAAATTGTTGATGTTTAATTTTGTAAGAAATCACCAACAATGGGAAATTTCAAGAATGTGGGACTTGACTCTTGAAATAACCTCCATATTTTAAAGAAAATGGCTCTTCTCTATATGTTTTGAGGTAAAGGGAAGAAAAAATAAGATTATAAATGAATGCTTAAAACTAATAAGACAATGCGCCAAGATCATTATCTAACCCCAACAACACAATGATTAAACTTAACAGAGTCTACTAGTAAAGTTGAAGACCATGAAGCATGATTAATATTTCCAGCATACTATATCAAATTAACCAAAAGGCTCATAATAGAAAGTAAGAAACAATAATTAGAAACAAATTACAATTTACATAGAACACCACTGTCTCTTCATTGATTGATAGGAGAACAAAGTACAAGAGGTAGAAATTTGCAAAAAAATACAATATTCAATCGCTCAGGAGAGGCACCTATTAAGGAAATAAAATTCCTCTACTCTAGCTACTGATAAAACTCTCTGATATCTAGTATATGTCTCCCCACCACTATTTAAAGCTTAAAAACTCCTTCAAAGATCCATGTAACTGGCAAAATATTCTAACTACAGATCCCACAAATATCGGCTCTGATTACGCATTGCTCCAACTAACTAACTCTTTTCTATTTGAGCTCCAATACCACAGATCTTCCTGAGAATCTTGACTCTCTATTCACTGCGTCATTATAACTATCTTAAATGTGATCTCCTAGACATAGAGACTCAAAAACTTTACACATGGCAGGCTCTAGTGTTTCCTCTGATTCATATAATATCCCAGATCCTCCTTCTGACTCTCTTTTCCCAAAGATGACACATGTCTTTAACAACCAATGGCACAATAGATAGAGTCTTTACAAATGAGGCATCCTACAAAACATGTTTTTGAAACATGTGGAATCTTCCACTTCCTCAACAAAATGGACGCATGGCAATCTAGCACATCCTCTACGAAGATTTACCAAAAAGACTCTTCAAATGAGCGCTAAGATAACAAGTGGCTCTTTCTGTTGCATTCTCATTAATAAGAGTTGGGCCCATGCAATATTGAACAATGAGACATGTGGACAGTTCTTGCAATAACTTGAAGCCTTAACAAAAAGGGACTTTGTATTGTGTGGTGCTAAGACGTAACATCCTCCGCTACATCTGCTAACACTCATGATTTATTAAAAGCTGACAATGATGTCACCACAACTTTGCCTTCACCTTTTTTTTAAAACCTTGGAGACCCATCGTTTCACCACGGGGAGCCTTGGCGCAAGCTAGGAGAGTCTTTTGTTTTGAGAGCTCTTCAAACAAGCACCAAGTTGACACTTGGTAGCTTCCGCTACCTCCTAGACTCTTAAAAACTCTTTTCCACTCCAATGCTCCAACATGACTCAAAACATTAATATTCCAAATCATATATATATCAAAACATAGAGTTTTAACTCTACAGTTACCGCAACAGATTTTAACATCAGTAGAATTGATATGGGTCCATCTACAGTTCAAGGTGATATTTATCATGCCAAGTTTTCTATGAGTACACTATCAAAGTGGGTAAAAACTGAGAAACATGAAAAAGCCAAGCTGTAGGCTCAGGTGAGAACTTTAACCACATTTATTCAATCTATTTTAAAGATTATTACTCAACCTTCAAATGAGACACCTAGTGTAACTATGGATGGCTTAGATTCCAACTTATTGCAACAAATCAAGTGATACCAAGCCATAGGTAAATCCATTGAACAATGGGTGGAGAAAATCACTCTTGATGGATTGTTATATATTGTGGAGGCTATGAAATTGTTTACCTTTCTTTCTGACAAAAGGAAAGCATTGACTGTGGAGCTACAAAATGTTAGGAAAGATAACCTCAATTTGTTGATGGTTTTTAAAGAAGTTTAGGAGATGACTAAAATTGATACAAATATCCTCATAGCTAAGAAGTTCTTGGGTGATTCCAATGAAAATAAATTTGTGGTCTGGGTAGACATAATTGAATGTACAATGAATGTGCTAGCTAGAGTCGAAGAAGAATTAAGGAATACACTAACTCAATATTTCACTCACCTGAAAGACCTCAAAAGTAATTTTGCAATTTTAGAAATAGAAGCCCTTGATGAAGATGAAGATAAATTGCTTGAGGTCAAAGAAGTAAAGAAAAATTTCAAGAAAATGATTATTGAGGAACTGGTTGGTACTAACACAGTGAATAGGGAGTCAGTAGGAAAACTTGGAAGGGTGGCAATGTATCTCTGAAATTTCAAAATTGAAATTGCAAAAATTCACAGAAGGTTGGCAGATGCAGATCGAATCATAAGTAAATGGAAACTTAGGGCTCATATCACTAGTAGTTCAGGTGGAAAAGTGCTAACCCCAATCATCACCAAGTATAGGGAGTATAAAGCGAGGTTATGAGCACTAGTAACTCAAACAACACAGGTAGATCCAGCTATAAATGAAAGAAAAAACAAGAAAAAGGAGGCGACACAAGAGGAGGAGGAATTGATAGTTGTTAATTAATGACTTTACATATGCTTTGTTAGTTGTTTCTTGCAAAAAAATGATTGGCTCTGGAGAGCTCTCTGTTTTAAATTTAATGACTTATTCAAACATCTTTTAATCAGTTGTCCCAAGAAGCCATTATTATTTTTAAAGATAGTTATGATTGGCAAGGCTATATATTTTGAAAGCTTGTTATTGCATAGAATCGTTTGACAAACTTTGTTTTGGTAGAAGGTCAATTTTGATGTGTTGCTACTTTTAGTTGCTTTTAAATATATGAATTGAAGTTGGTGCAGTGAAATTCAAAGATCATAAACTTTGTGTTATTGTTTATGAATGCTCATTCTTCTTATGTTGAATATGCTTTTGTTTTGTTGGCTTTTAGTTCTATGTTAAAGTGATTAGGAAATTTTATTTTGGCTTGTTTCTATGGATTTTTTTCTTATGATAAATGGTTTATAGTGGTGATTGTATGATAATTGATATGAGTTTATGATGATGTTGTTGAGATAGTAGAAACTAAAGTCTTTGCACTTCTTAGTTTACAAATTGCATTGAGATTTATCACCTTTAATGCTTTCTAGTTAAAAGCACCACCTTTTCTACTTTCTGGTGAAAAGCATACATTGTTTCCATTCTTTGTACATCATTTGAAGGCAGTTGCAACTTGTAAAATAAGTAGAGACTCATCATAAAATATCATTACAACTAACTCAACTATTGGTTCAGTTGTCATTTGGTTTGGGTGATAGAAGATGGAGTCAAACTAACAAATCTATACACCAACAGATTTTTGGTGACTCTGCTTGGGACTCTTGTATATATATTGAGTTTCTTTATCATTGGTTTTTATGGTTCTCCAAGGAAGAATTGTGCTAGTCCTATAACCTAATGTAGATTGGCTTATTGGTGATCAAGAAGATTTATTACTACTCTACAAAATTTAGCCTAGCAAAATAGGAGAACAAATCAACAGTTCCACCAAGTAAACCAAGTACTTGAATTTGAAGAAGAACTTGGGGACATGATAAGGGAAAATGCTAGACACTTTGGTGAAGCACAAGAAATCATCCTTGTGGAAGATGTGGTTGTTGTTCCCTGAAGGGAGGGACATTTCCAAATACATGGAGTTCCCCATAACAGATAGAGAAGTCAAGCAAGCAATCTTAGAAATCAAGTGAACATGCAACCAAATCATCCTCGTAATAACCAATAAGTGGTTTTAGACTTTGCTTTTTGATTTTTTGCATTTGTGAAAACTGGCTTGAAAGAGATATACTAGAGGTGATAGAAGGAAGGGTATTACTGATTCAAATTTTGATTTTTTGTAATCTTTAAAATTTCTTTCTTGTCCTCCAACTTGCAAAGTCAAATCTTCCAACATACCATCTTCTCCTCCTTCAAGGAGAGATACCTCTAATTCCTCTTTTCAAGCGCTTATCCTTGACAGTACTATCTTACGATTACAGGTCAATTTTTGAGTTCATAACATGGCTTAGTGTCTCCTTATCCCATGGGGAGAAGCTATAGGTTCTCTAAGGCTAGGATTATAATTACATGAACTACCTAGAGGTTCAAGTAAGATAATACCTAAATTTAGTGGGGATGGAAAGGTTACCCTAGATGATCATATCAATGCCTTCTTTGTAGCTTGTTCCATTCTACGGGTACAACATGAGGATGTATCTGTGAGGTTTTTTGTGGAGTCTTTAACTAATTTTACAGCAAAGTGGTTCTACCACTTGCCTAATCCATCTATTAGAGATTGGGTAACTATGAGACAACAGTTTGAGGATAGATTCAAGATGACTGATAATGAGCATACATTAGTGGCCCAATTATCTTCCTTGAAGAGGGATATACATGAGAAGATGAGAGAATTTGTAGCAAAGTTTAATAAAGTTGTGAATAGAATTCATGCGAATGTGAGACCTAGTGATGCTCTACTGAAGTGTTTCTTCATTAATACTCTTCCCCCTGATGTTAGTTTTCCCATAAAAAATGAGGGTGCATCTAATCTTGCAGCGGCCGAAACGATGGTCATCTCTATAGAATATGATCTGATCACTTCCAATAAGTGGAAGGAGTTACAAACTGGAAAGCCTTTGGCCACTAATTTGACTGATCTAGTGATCCAAAGACTAGCCAATGATATTATTACTTTGAAAAGGCAGATGCCTAGGGGCCCTTAGCAGCCTTTTTATCAAGATATACCCAGGAAAGATCATGGCCAACAAGGGAGTTACAATAGACCCTTACCTTTGAGTGGACCTACTCAGAGGATAACTATTGAAAATGGTGGTTCCACAAGTAGAGGTAATCACATGATCTGCAATTTTCACCTCACTAGAAATGATGATGGTGCATCTTGTACTGAGATGAAAACATTCATGCAAATACTTCCAATGAATGAACACACTGAGGAGCCATATGTAGAGGAAGAACCTACTCAATCTGGTGATGCTAGTTTCAACATTATTGAATTTGAGTCAGATTCAGAGTCAGGGGAAGATGTATATATCGAACAGGATAATACTAATTGCGTGGTGTTCACCAGAGGACAACATGCACAAAAGAAGTAGGACCCTAATGTCTAGTCCAATAATCCTCCTCTTGCCTTGAAGTAAATTTTGTCAAGCCATGCGAGTGCTAATTCCAAAAAGACAAAATATGTTGCTCCTAAAGCTACACCTATTGAGGTGCCTTCCACTTCCTTCTTTGGAGATGTTGTTTCTAGTTCTTTAGATATAGTAGAATCTTGTAAAAACACCAAAATCTAGATATCTTAAGCTAAGTATCTTAGGCTCAATCCTTTTGAGTTGGATAGGCTTGTTAGATATGTTAAACAAGACCCCTCTACTTCCTATCTTAACACACAAGTATCTGATGAAACTACTGCCCATACTAAAGCTCAAAATTGTTCAAATTCCCACTCCAAAGATTCCCATCCTAAGAATCCTTTAGAAAATCCCAATCCTTTCTATGTATCATTGTATATTGTTGGTTACAAGCTAAGCGATTGTGTTATCGATTTTGGGGTTTCTGACAATGTCATGCCCACTCAAGTAGCTAAAGATTTTGGCCTGTCAATTACCACCTCCCATGGTAGATGCTTTTCTATGGATTCCTTGCAAGTGCCTATCTTAGGCCACATTAAGGATGCATAGGTTTCTTTAGCAGTGTACCCAAAGAAGAGGTTGAAGCTAACCATTTTGGTGGCTGATATCCCTGCAAGTTATGGAAAACTCTTGAGCAGAAGTTTCTGCAAAGACTTAGGAGAGAAGATACAAATGGATTGGTCTCATGCCCTGATACTTGTGGATGGTAAGATGGTCTTCTTGAATCTTGAGCCCAAAGAAAGGTTTATTGTACTAAAATCTGGGAATCCAAGAGTAGATATACTATATGTGGAGACCGGACCAGGCACTTATATATTTTCTTCAACTGCTAAAGAAAATTCAAACATAATCAGCCCTGATTTATCTAATGAGGTATGGACTCTAGAGTTTGATGGAAGTTGCTCTACTTCTGGATCAAGTGCTAGCATTGTTCTTATCTCTCTTGATGATTACAAGTTTCCTTTTGCATACAAGATTAATTTTGAGAACACTAATAATACAACTGAATATGAAGCCTTGCTCTTAGTGTTAGCAGTGGCTAAAGAAAAAGGAATCAAACAATTGAAGGTAAGATCTGATGCTGAGATTGTAGTAAAGCAGGTGAGAAAATTGTATTTAGTTAAGAATAGGAGATTAAGACATTATAGAAACAAGGTCTAGGATTGTATCAAATATTTTGATGCTTTTTCAATAGAAGTCATGCCTAGAGATCAAAACACTAGAGTGGATTCATTGGTAGTCTCAGCATCTCTTCTCCTAGCTCACCCCAATTTTAAAGATGATTCATATAGGGTTGAAGTGATATGCAAGCCTAGTGTGCCTGATAATATTAATCATTGGCAAGTGTTTAATGATGATCAATAGATAAACTCTTTCCTAGACAAGGCTAAGTCATTTGCCAACATATTTTTTGAAGGAAGCATTGAAGAAAGTAATGTCATTCTTGAAGGGGAGGTTAGTTCTCAAAATGGACAACGAACAGAGTTGTTACAATTAAAGGGAAATAAGATTCCTAAGGGTTTGGTCTCCCTCAAGGATCTCTTTAACAAATATGATCAATATATCAAGCGAAAGAGTACAGTTTCTATCAGATCATCTACTGAATATGATTGTGTCAACATAGGCACTGAAGAGGACCCCAAAATTCTCTGTATTCAAAAATGCTACTCTCTTAAGGAAAGAGAATTTTATTTCTTTATTGATTCATTACAAGGATGTATTCGCGTGTTGTTATGCAGATTTAAAGAAGTTTAGAAATGGTGAATTACAACACCACATCCCACTAAGGATCGGTACTTTGCCATTCTGACAGAAAAAAAGGACATACAATCCTAAAGTGGTCGAGACTATTTTTAGTGAAATCAAAAAGATGTTGAAAGCAAAGACCATCTACCTAATTCACCACTCCACGTGGGTTGCAAATATTGTGTCAGTCAGGAAAAAGAATGGGGATGTTAGAATTTGTGTTGATATCTGTAATTCAAATCAAGCATATCTCAAGGATAACTATCCTTTACCAGTAATGGACCACATCTTACAAACTATGTCTAGCTCAGAGATGATGTCCATGCTAGATGGTTTTTCAAGATATAATCAAATAGAAGTAGCCCTTGAGGACCAACATAAAACTGCGTTTACTACTCTGGTAGGTGTATTTTCTTACAACAGGATGCCCTTTGGCCTTATTAATCTAGGGGCCACTTTTCAAAGAGCAATGGACTTGACCTTCAGAGATTTGAAGAACAAGATTATTGTCTATCTCGATGACCTAACTGTCTTCTCTAAAACAAGAGCTAATCATATTGACGATCTTGAGGTAGTGTTACAACAATACAAAGATCACGGTATCTCTTTGAATCCTAAGAAGTTGATATTTGCAGTGACTGAAGGATGGTATAAATATTGACCTTGAGAGGGTTAAAGTGATTCAACAACTAAGTCTTCCTACAACAAAGAGCAATACCAAGTCATTCTTCAGTTAGGTCAACTTTTTGAAAAGATTCATCCCTGACTTTGCTGAATTAACTAGGCACATTGCAGAAATGATGAAGAACCATCCAATCTTCAAGTGGAACAAAGAAGGTAAGAAATATTTTGAAGACATTAAGATTTCCATTGCTAATGCTCCTACTCTAGTACATCCTAATTTTGAGAAGGAATTCATTATTTACTATTATGCATTTGAGCATACTTTGTCAGTTATTCTCTTGCAAAAGAATGAACAAGGGATTGAAGCTCTAATTGCCTTTATGAGTGTTCCTTTGAAGAAGCATGAATTGAAATATTCTCCTCTATAAAAACATGCTTATGTAGTAGTAAAGGCCTTGAAGAATTTTAGATTTTATATTATGCATTCTCATGTTGTTATTTTTCTCCCTGATCCTATTCTTAAGAGCATTTTGACCCAATAGAAGATTGGTTGTAATAAAAGAGGAGATTGGGTAGCAAAGGTGCAGGAATATGATATTGATCTTAATCCTACCACTCTGGTTAGGGGTAGAGGCCTATGTAATAAGATTGTCAAAAGTATATCTTTTGAAAATGAAGATTTGCCACTAGTTTTGTTTACTAGTATTACTGATGAGTGGTTTACAAATGTTTCTTATCTGTTGACATATAGTGAATGTCCACCTCATCTATTTGCTAAGGAAAAGAGGAATTTGAAGCTTAAGGCTAGCAAATATGTTATTTGGGAAGGAAATTTATATAATAAAGGAGAAGATGGAACCTTCTTAAGATGTGTAGACAAAGAGCAATAGAGGAGGTTATTAGAAACTTTTCACTATGAAGCATGTGGAGGACACTTTTCTGCTTCTGTAATAGCTTTCAAAATCTTGAGGTAGTGTTTCTACTGGCTAGGTATGTTCAAAGATGCCTATGCATGGGTATCAAAGTGTGAAAAGTGTGAGATTTACCAGTGGACCTCACTTAGCTGCACTACCCCTAAGACCTGTAGTAATTGATGAACCCTTTCAACAATGGGAGCTGGTTTTTATTGGACATATCAATCCTAATTCTAGTGCTGGTCACACTCACATTTTAACTACAACTTATTACTTTATGAAGTGGGTGGAGGTGATTCCTTTGAAACACACCACTTCTGAAGTTATTTTTAATTTTTTGAAGGAGAACATTTTGGTTAGATTTGGCATCCCTAAGAAAATTGTTGTAGATAATTCTAGTAGCTTCTCTTCTTCTAAGTTTTCCCTATTATGTTATGACTATGGGATTAGTCTTTCTCACTCATCTAACTATTATCCGCAAGGGAATGGATAGATTGAATCATGTAACAAGAATCTGATTTCAATTGTCAAGAATTTGGTAGATGAGAATCAAAGGGGATGGCATAAGAGACTTTATGAAGATTTGTGGGTAGATATGATAACTTACAAGAGGGAACTTGGGATGTCTCATTTTCAATTGGTGTATGGGATTGAAAGTACCATGCCTATTCCTCTAGAGTTATCAAGATTAAACTTACAGAGAGCTATTAAGGATGAACAATTCCAATCAGCTTTGGAGAAGAGAATCATGTATCTGAATAAGCTTGAAAAGAAAAGGGATGAAGTAGTGGACAAGATAACAAAACACCAATAGGCGGTGAAGAAGATCATTGATAGAAAAGCCAGACAAAGGAACTTTGCAGTTGGAGATGTTGTATTATTGTGGGAGAGAAGAAGAGAGCCAAAGGGTGCTCACAAGAATTTGATTCTCTTTAGAAGGGACCATTTACATTCATACAGGTGATTGGATAAAATGCTTTCCTTTTAGCATATCTAGATGGAACACCAATGCCTCTTGCCTATAATGGGAAAGATCTCAAGTTATAAAATTGGTAATGTTACTAAGTCCCTATGTGTATCATAGTCTCCTTTCTTGTTTGTCCCTTGTGTGTTGCTGTCATTTTGGTATGACTTAGTTTCCCTTTGGAATAAGGCCTTGTGCCAAGTTTTTCTAGATTCTCTGTATCCTTTTTAGTCCTTGTCCCCATTCAGATCCTATTGTTACCCTATAGTCAAAATTTTGAGTTATTCATATGTTAATTCAAAATCTCTCCTTATTCTTTATTCTTTGTGCCTTTCTTGCAAGTTCCAGCCTTCCCCTTAGTCATTTTTCACCCTTGGTTAGTGGTTTTACATTTTTCTAAACCCCTGTCAGCAAGTTTGTAATTTCTAGAACCACCCAATTCCCCGACTCTTCTTGCAAGTCAGTGTCCCCATCAGAGCTCTCAACTTAGTGTTGGTTTGTCCAAGGGTCTTTCCTAGTCAAAGAGTCAGAAGTTCTTTGAACTTTCAAACTCTCATTTTGTAGGTACTTTAGTTCACAAGATCACCAACATCCTGATTAAACTAGCATTGTGGTTCCCAAAGCACCATTTTTCTAGCAGTTGACTTGTACAACGTGTTGACACATGTTCGCTAGCATTAAATTTGGAATGTATTGGGGAAAGTGTTCAAATGTTTTTCAAATGGAAACTAAAGTGGATCATTAATATTTACCCAGTACTTTTCACTGCCAAATTTAATAAAATTTATTAGAGATTTAGTGAGAATTGATGCAGAGTTTTATTAAAGCCACCACCCTGCAAAGGAGAAGAATTATTTTACATTTGTGAAGAGATAATGTTGTTGGAGCTCGAAACCTTGCAACTAGTGAAGAGTTTGTGAAGGCATTCTTGAACTAGGTCAGATAATCAACTCTTTACTCAATTTTTCTTGCCACTACCCAGACTCATGAAAGAATAATAATTCTTCCTCACCCAATACAAATAAAAATGTTCCTCTCAAATGTCTTATGGACCTCCCAAGTACCCCTAGCTTTCTCAGAAGTTTTCATTTTTTGGTTTTTGAATCAAGTCACAATGAAATACAAATATCAGGGGTTCCCAGTTGCCTCTATAATTGAAAATGGCTTGTCTAAAGTGAGAGATACTGAGCTCGAACACATAGACTTGGAAGATTTTTGGGGTAGATTGCAACAAGATTCTGGGTCTCTAATTGTAGAAAGAATTGCAAGTAGTGGGTTAGCTTGTGTTACAGGTTTTCCACTCGCAATGTCGTGTCTAGATTTGATTGTTTTGTGTACCAGAAATTAATACCTTGAATCACAATAAATTCAAACTTCTAATGGCACTATAATTGTTAGAGTTGATTCAGAGGTTGTGTCTCATGCATTAAAATTGCCAAACCAAGAAGAGTTTGTTGATATGTCTGTTACAACAAGTTGGGGGTATTTCCAGGATAAGAAGGACTGGTGTCTTAATCACATTGCTAAAAGTTGTCTTAAAGTTGAAAGAAAGGGTAAATCCTAACTTCCTACCAATTTGAAGAGAGGGCATTTCAAAGAGGAAATTTTTGATATGATTACCTTGTTGGATCATGTTGTTGGCAGTGTTGAATCAGACTCTTTTGAAAATTGGATGTGTTAATTCATTCTGGTGATTTGTAGTGAGTATGAATATGTAGATTGGGCAAAGTTGATAAGTGAATCAATGAATGAACAGCTGGAAAACTTCCACCAAAAGGTGTCCTTCCATATGTGATCTTTTCTAATCTACATGCTGGCTAGTAGTGAGGTTGCCTGGCTTGGTCTGAGGAACTAAGGATTTCTCATGGTAGATACACCTGTGTACTATTACTTTCCACAATTACAAAGAGATGTTGGGATGAAAGATTTTCAATGCATGAATGATCCCTGCCTCATGTTAACTTCTAAGAGGATTGATGACTCATTGGAGAGGAGAATTTCTCCTAAGGCAATGGTATTGATTGTGAATTTTGGAAGTCTTTTACACTTAGTTTGATATATTCACTTATTTGCAGATTGGAGGTTTTGAAAGTGCTCCATTGAAACTGCCCAGGTATCCTTCAAACTATCTTGTCCTCCTGGAAATATGTCACCAGATGGCGAATGTGAACAACAAATACCATGGCATGAAAAAGAAAGGGTATTCATTCCCTATGTCACTATATTTTTATGTTTTCAAAAGCAATGATAATTCCAAGAACATCAAGAAGATTTTGGATGAGTACAATTTTCATCCTTTGCCTGCTCAACCATTATTTGATAGTAGAATTTTTGTTAAGAGAAACTTACATGGAGGTAGTCTTTATGAACATCAACCTCACCTTGAGGATTATTGGGAAGACTGTATTGATCAAATGGAAGTTCAAGGAAGGGATTGAATGAGGTTAATAATAGACCAGGTCTAGGCTTTCAAGTTGCCTTTTCAAGTCCCTGAATGTAATAATGATAACTCTGAGATTTTGGATGAAGGCTATCAGAATGCTATTTTGGAACCTTTGCCTTAGGTACGTTGGTCCAGTGAAGAAGTCACAGACATTACGGATCAGTCTTCTTTTGTGCTAAGCAAAACTAAAAAGTGGCTTGAGAGAATATTTAGGGAGCATACTGGTTCTTCAGTACAAAAGGGATCTACCACTAAGGAACATAACATGTCTTAGGTCTCCCATACTCCAAGAGCTATAACTAGTTTGGATACAACTCTTCATAGAGTTGGCTCACAATCGGGAGGAGATGTTGAACAACCTGAAGGCCATAGGAGATTGAAGACCACATGTGAACAAGATGGCCAACCTCTATCTATAAGAATAGAAAAAAAAATTGGATGCTTTTCAATAACTGCAAGCAAACCATGTGACTTCTCCCAACTCTCTAGTGCCTAATGGTGATTCTTTGATTTTCAATCAAATTGGTGAAGATAGTGTTTTCCATTCTTTGTTTAGCAATCCCAATTCTCTAGGGTTAAGTGAATCTCTAGAACATAGTACTCCTCCTTTGTAGTCACATAATATTGTTTTAAATACTAATACTAGTAATAATGTTTCCGCTTCTCCATCCCCCTCATGGCTGAAAAATGTTGTAGAAAAGAAGAAGAGGTATGCTCCTACGGTAGACACAAATATAGATACCAAGATATCTATGATTATCTTCATGACAACACGCTCCCATCCAATCTTACATCTACCCAACGTAAAACATTCATCCGTCAAGCCTCTCACTTTACTATCCTTGGTTATACCCTATACCGCAGGAGTCTCGATGGTATCCTCCTTAGATGTCTTAACTCAAAAGAAGCTAACATTGCCTTATTGGACGTACACGAAGGTGTCTGTGGATCACATTCCACCAGTCCTACTTTAGCTAAGAAGAAGCTTCATGCAAGTTATTATTGGCCAACAAATATAACAAGATGCATTCCAGTTTTCCAAGAAGTGTCTTCAATGTTAGCAACATGGAGATTTGATACATGTACCAACACATGAGCTACAACCTGTTACTACTCCATGGCCTTTTTCACAATGGGGACTCGACCTCGTAGTTAAAATCCATCCATCCTCTTCCAATGGCCATAAGTTCATCATTATGCCATTGAGTATTTTAAGAAGTGGGTAGAAGCTATTCCTATGACCTATATCACAGGCAAACAAATAGCCAAGTTTATCCTAAGCTACCACATTTTCCATTATGGTATTCCCCAAGCTATAGTAACTGATAATGGTAGACCATTCAAGAATCAAGATGTTCATGCGTTGTGCACATAGTACCATATTTAGCACTGCTTTTCCACTCCATACTATCCTCAAAGTAATAGCCAAGTCGAGGCTTCCAACAAAACCATATTGAAAATCCTAAAGAAAACAGGCAATGAAATTGGTATGATTGGCACTTGCAACTCAACCTCGCCTTATGGGCCTATTGTGCTAGTATCAGAACACCAACTGATGCTACCCCCTATGTCTTAGTCTATGGCACTAAAGCCATTTTACCTATCAAGGTCGAGATCCCATCTCTAAGAGTATCTATGTAGCATCTTATTGATGGAGAGGAATACAAAATTTCCAAATTGCATGAGCTAGTGTTACTGGACGAGAGGCATCTCACAGCACTTAACCATCTTCATGTCTATCAAAATTACCTCCATTGTAACTATAATAAGAAGATCAAGGAAAGATAGTTTCAGATAGGTGATCTTGTCCTTAAAGAAAATCAAAGAAACCAACAAGATAGAGAGAACAAGGGCAAGTTTTAGCCTAATTGGTTGGGACTGTAATTTGTCACAACAATCTATGGATCAGGAGCTTATACTTTGTCAACACCTGAATGCATTCCCTTAGATGAACCCATCAATAGTGTTCATCTTAAGAAGTTATATGCTTGATCCTCAAAGTATCCTTAGAAAAATTTAAAAAAATCAAAAAAATAGAAAAATAAAATTAAAAAATAGAAAACTCCAAAAATAATTTGTCCTCTGGTGAAGACTTGATAAATAGGCACCTTAGATAAGTACCATAGTGAAAACCTAGAAAACAAGCACTATGCATCCACCATCTCTTAAGTCGTACATCCATCTCATTCCATATCAATCCATAATAAAACCTTCATCCATCCATTATTGACTTTGCATTTCCACATTCCCATTTATCATGGCTTGAAATTTGTCAGTGTCAATTATCATCCATTAGCATCATCCATTAGAATTATCCATGGTTAGTTCATCCATAATCAATTCATCCATAGTTATCATCATCCACAGTCAGTTCATCCTTCATTTTTCATAATAAAACCTATACTTGAATGGGGGAACTTTTTCCTTAACTTAGGTCTAGGAATGGATCCTTGTTTGAGGTATGACCATATCATCACTCACTATCCTATATCATGAACACTAGAAAGAACTACATATCATTATCATCATCATCATCTTAAGGTGCCTTGATCCCATGGATACAGGGTATGTGGGCAGTCTGGAATACGAAGGACATATCTAGTACTCAGACACAATACATTATCGCCTCCATCCACACATCCTGCAAACACCCCATCTCATCATCATTAACCAAAACTACATATTCATCATCATATTTCTCATCTTAATGTACCTTGTGTTGAAATCCACAAGGCAACTGAGAGGGGGGGTGAATCAGTTGTAGCTTAAATTTCCAAAACCCTCACACACATTCAAATCCACAATGATTCAATTAACCCTTAAACTATTATGGTGATTAAGCATGAAAGAAAATAACAGAAACTAAATCAAATCAACATCAAACACAAGAGAACACCAGATTTACATGGAAAACCCAAGAAGGGAAAATGACGGTGATGATTAGCTCACAATATAAAGTAATATCAACACCAAAATACAATAGGCTCACTGCCAAAGGGCTCACTACCCAAAAGAAAGGCTCAGTACTAGAATAGAGAAGAAGATAGATAAGATTGTTACAAGGAGAATACTATCTCAATGCAATAGAGAAGTCCACCACAATCATCACCTACACCTTCATAGTCGTATTGAATAATTGTAGATACCTTCTGCTCACTACATCTAGTAATCTAACACATGAAAGTTTGCACTACACTCCATAAATTCACACTTTATAACTCTATAATTCGCATCACGCACAACATACTCTTCTATCTTGTTATCCTTCAACATCCTTACATATATTTATACCATCTTCAATCTTAAGAACATTCACCAATGTCAGCAAAGCATCTTAATTTTGCAAATTCAAATTAGGTCGGCACCAAAACATTCCCGCAGTGGAAAGGAATGAAGGTAGACCACAACACACCTTAGCTTAGACCTAAATTCATCCAAGCACGCCACTCCACGCTTCCACAATCACCGAAGCAACTCCGCAATTAGTGTAAACACCCAAGGTCGTCCAAACTCGTGTTAACACAATGAACTTTTAAGTACACGCTTCCTCAAGGCTAAATACAACTTTATAGACCATATACCAGGCTTTAACACAATCTAGAGTATTCCACGAACATCCTGAAACATCCTGAAATCCAATATATTCCTCTACAACAACTTTCACTTCCCGCATAGCCTTATCATGTTTATCCAGTATACTTAACTATCTTTTTCATGCACTGTATCTCTATAAATCAACTTCTAGAGCACCAAACCATGAACAACTTCAACAAAAGAAAGATATGAACCTTATAAGCACACTTCCAGAACCACAAGACCTAAAACCACTTTGCAGAGAAATGCAGAGCAAATACATTTCTCCCAAACACCTCTGCAAACCTTTGTAAATCACAATCTTCATACCGGTGAACACACCTCCCTCTACACAACAATCTAGCATGCCAAATCCTGAATGTAGCATCTATAAACACCTCTAAAAAACATATTCAAACCGCATGAACAAATCTTCAATATATAAGAGATGCAGAGAAAAACTAGAACACTACACAGAACATCTTTACAACACACTGTTTCCTTTATTATTTGAATTTTATCAAAAGCACTTGGAAACCAAGTAGTAGAAGCATATTATCACCAACTTCAACACTTCCTCATCATCAGAGACAGCATCCACACAATAACAACTTGCTCACACTCTTGCAATATCCTCTTGCTCATACAGTTGACACCAATGACAACACAACCTTGTTGACATCAATGACAACATTAACTGCACATACTTTCCACAATCTCCCCCTTTGTCATTGATGGAAATACATGATGTGAAAAACCATCAACACAATAGTCCTCAAAAATATCAACTCTTTTCCTTTTTCTTTCTCTCCCCCTCAGCTTATTACTCTCTTCTTGACAACTGACACTTTCCTTTTTCACATTATTCTCTCTCCCCCTTTGACATCAATGGCAAAGGGCTACATGTCTCTCTTACATTCTCACTTTTAGACAATTGCTCAAGCTTGTACCTACTCACAACTACTTTGCAACATCATTTCTTTTACTGCTCTGCATACCCCCCTTAGAAGCAACCAACATTAGAACTTGCTCCCCCTGACTGTAACAACCATCATGACCACTACCTACTCCCCCTGAGAGGTAGCCTCCAACATCAGTCTAGAATAAGGAATGAATCTTGAAATCCACTAGACTGATGCATCTCCTTATGCATCTAATTTAAAGGAGGGGCAGTAACCCCTAACTTCTTCTAAAGATACTCAAATGCATCCTTAGGAAGAGCTTTAGTGAATATATCAGCAACCTGATCATTTGTAGGCACATACTCAAGCTTCACTTCATTCTCTACAACCTTCTCTCTCAGAAAGTGATACCAGATTGAGATATGTTTAGTCCTTGAATGAATCACTGAATTCTTTAAAATGTTAATAGCACTTGTATCATCACAGAAGATAGGAATTGGTTCATCATATACAACTCTGATATCCTTCAAGGTTTGTCTCATCTACAACACCTGTGTGTAGCAAGATGCTACTGCAATGTATTATGCCTCTGCAGTAGATAAAGATACTGAATCCTTCTTCTTACTTAGCCATGACACCACTCTATTTCCAAGAAAGAATGCACCACCACTTGTACTTTTCCTGTCATCTATGCAACCAGCCCAATCTACATCTACATGATCACTTAGATAAAATTCATTATCCTATGGATGCCATAAGCCATGATCTAGAGTGCCCTTTAAATATCTGAATATCCTCTTCACTGCTGCAACATGTGACTCTCTAGGACCTTCTTGAAATCTAGCCACAAGACATATTGCATGCATAATATCCGGTCTAGTAGCAGTTAAAAATAGCAGTCCTCCAATCATTGATCTATATCGGCTATGATCAGCGTTAGAAGATTCATCATTCTTTCTTAGCTTGCAACCAGTAGTCATAGGGGTACATACTGGTTTAGAATCTTCCAGTCCAAACTTTTTTAACATCTCCTTGACATACTTTGATTGTGAAATAAAAATACCTTTATCTATCTAATTGATCTGTAGCCCAAGGAAGAAGTTCATTTCACCACACATTGACATTTCAAATTCTTTCTGCATTTCATCTGCAAAACTCTTACACATACCTTCATTTCCCCTAAAGACTATGTCATCCACATATACTTCCACAATTAGAATTTGATCTTCTCCTACTTTGATGTACAAATTACTATCTGCAGAACCTTTATTGAATCCTTGTTGTATTAAGTACCTGTCTAACCTTGCTTACCAAGCTCTAGGAGCTTGCCTCAAACCATACAATACCTTCTTCAATCTGTAAACCATATCCAGTTTATCTGATAACTAAAATCCATCTGGTTGTTCTATGTATACTTCTTCTTCCAATTCACCATTCAAAAAAGTAGACTTTACATCCATTTGATGTACTTTGAAATCCTTGTGTGCTACGAAAGCTAGAAACATCCTGATGGCCTCCATTCTTGCCATTGAAGCATACATATCCTTGTAGTCTATTCCTTCTACTTGTGAGTAACCTTTACACACAAGCCTTGCCTTGTTTCTTACCACTTCTCCATTCTCATTCAATTTGTTGCAGAATACCCACTTAGTTCCAATCACATCTTTGTTTGTTGGTCTTGGGATAAGTTCCCAAGTTTGATTCTTTTCAATATGCATTAGTTCTTCTTCCATAGCCTTGATCCAATACTCATCCTTGCATGCTTCAATTTATGTTTTAGGTTCAACTTCAGAGATTAAACATAGATTTACCTATTCATCAACAACTTTCCTTCTTTTTAGCACACCTTTGTTCTTATCACCAATGATTTGATCTTTAGAATGATGTTTCTACACATACTTGGTAGTTTTAGGAGTCTTTTCCAGAGCTTCTTCCTCTTCAACCTACACTTCCTTTTCCTTAGCATTTTCTTCTTCTTCACAAGAAGACTCATCTTATTCATATCCATTTACTTCTGAATTGTTTTGTAGGTCTTCATCAACTTTGACATTTGCTCTCTCAACAATCCTTCTTAGCCTCTTGTTGTAGCACCAGTAAGCTTTGCTTTTATTAGAATACCTAAGGAAGATGCCTTCTTCAAACCTTGCATCGAACATTCCTAGGTTTTCTTCATCCCTACTGATATAACATTTGCTTCCAAACACTCTGAAATATTTGGCAGTATGAATGCTTCCATACCATAACTCATAAGGAGTCTTTGTACTATTTTCTCTTGCCTGCACTCTGTTCACTATATAAACAACAGCATGAATTACTTCTCTCCAGTAGACCTCCTATAGGTTTTCTTCTTTTATCATTGTCCTTCCAACTTCTTAAATAGTCTTATTCTTCCTTTCAACCACTCCATTCTGCTGAGGACTCCTAGGGGCAGATAAATGCCTCTTTATTCCATGATTCTCACAAAACATGTTAAATTCATTGGAGGTGAACCCTCCACCTCTTTCTGACCTTAAACATTTGATCCTCATATCCATTTCATTCTCAACTAGTTCTTTGAATGCTTTAAAACTTATCTAGGGCTTCTAATTTTTCTTTGAGAAAGGTAACCCAAGTCATTCTAGAATAATCATCAATTAGTAACATGAAATACATGTCACCTTGGAAACTTCTTACTTTGGTAGAACCACAAAGATTTGTATGTACCAATTCCAACAGTCTGGTAGAAGATTGATCCTTGATTTTGAAGCTACTTCTTGCTTGCTTCCCAACTTGACATTCCTTGTAGATAGCATTGATAGGCTTTGTAATCTTTGGTAGATCTCTTACAACTTGAACTGAACTTATTCTTACCAGGCTATCAAAATTGATGTGACACAATCTTCTATTCCATATCCAACTTTCATTGATCTAATTCATGAAGCAATAACCATCACCACCTTTGAGCTGATAAACATTTCCATATGTCCTCTTTCTAGTAGCTATCACAATTATGGAATCTTTTCTGATCTCATGGCCACCATCCTGAAACACAAGATTATATCCTTTGCTACACATTTGACCAACACTTAAGAGATTATGTTTTAAGCCCTTAACATAAAGAACATCATCGATATTATGTTTTCCATAAAAAATGATTGAATCTCTTCCACATATCTTAGCAGATGTATCATCACCAACCCTAACTAGTCCTCCATCATATTTTTCAAGTTTAACAAACTTACTCTTATCATTGGTCATATGATTTGAGCATCCACTGTCAATGAACCAATAGTTCTTTTCCTATCTGGTATAAAAAGTAGACATCAAAGTGCCTTCAATATTAAGACTTACCTTCAAAGCCCTTTCCTTCACACATTTCTTAGAGTTAGCAGAAATAGTATCATCTTTTAAATCTATGAACAAACATTCATTAGCCTCATCATTTTCATAATCAAATTCATCATCAGATATACTTGCATCTTCTCTAACATAGTATCTTTGCTTAGGCACTCTACTTTTGTTCTCCCTATTTTTGCTTCTCAAAATTCTTTCTAGACATCTTGAAGCATAATGACCTATCTTGCCGCAACTAAAACGCTTGAAAGGCAACTTACCACTGTACTTACCAGTACCTAATTTCATTTTTCTCACAAATTATCTTCCACATCATCAGAATCCTCCTGATCTAATTCCATAGTCTTCTCTGATTTGCCAACCTTGAAGGCAATCTCAGCCTTTGCACTACTTGTACCAAATTCTCTCATTTCAAAAGAAGTTAAAGTTCCATATAACTGATCTCTGCTAAATTTATCTAGATCTTGTAATTCTTCAATAGAAGAAACTTTATGACTGTAAGATTTGGGAAGAGTTCTAAGTACCTTCAATACCACTTCTTTTTCTACTAGTTCTCCACCAAGACCTCTGATACTATTGACAACTTCATCCACCTTCTGCAAGTAGCTTGTGATGTTTTCATCTTCAGACATTCTCATGGTCTCAAACATGGTCTTCAGATTCTACATTTTTGCTTGCTTGACCTTAACATCTCCTTCATAAATACTTTTTAACTTCTCCCAAATTTCATTAGGAGTGTTCAAATTCATAACCTTTACCAATTCAGAGTTGGTAAGACCACTTAAAAGAGCATACTTTGCTTTACCATTGGTTTCATAGGCCTTGATCTCATTTGTAGTATTTGGAACATTTTCAGGTATAGTATATGCAGTCACCGTAGACTTCTAGATATCATATCCAAGAGAAATCAGATAACCTTCCATCCTTATTTTCTAGAATGCAACTTTCTTTCACTCTACAAATGAGGAACCAAGCTCATTTCTTTCCCTATGTTCACAAACGCTTCACCACTATGCTTTTGACTTCTATGGGTAATAACTCCACACTCTAAAAGAAAGCTTCAAGCTGATGAATTAATTGTCTTTTATGTGTACCCTTCCCACATATATTTTCACAAACTTGAATGAGCTGTATTCCCTAATGAATTGTAGAGCTTCCTTTGTTATCCTCATTACCATTTCTGTCATGGCCTTTTCTCAAAACTCAAAGTTTCTCACTATATAAACAAAGGCACATGAATCCAATCTAGTACTCATCCAAACAATCCATCTTGACAACATGTGAATCATATTAAATGATAGATTTGCATAGGAATGAGATAGCTTTGAGCCTTGGGGACAAGAAGAGAATATAAGTCTTTATGGAATAGGAGTCATGCATTCTTGTTTTTTGAGAGTAGAGAGGTTCGACATAAATTATGATGATTAAATAACAATGTTCTACCTTTTTATTTCCACCATCGCAAAAGTTGTGTCCTCCCTATCGACTTAAGCCTTCAGTATCTTAATGATTCCACCCTCTAGTCACTAAAAAAACTCTCCTCTATTATAACTGTCACTTCTTTTTCTAACGGCCCATGCCTCCATTTCATTAAGACTCCACTCTTAATTTGTTATTATACTTCTCTTAAGCCGTGGGTATCTCCATTTTGCATTCCTCTAAATTCTCTTATCTCGAGCATACAACTAGAGGGAAACATGGTTATTAAATACCACTTCCTCATACGTACAATGACTCTCCAAATATCATTCAATGCTATCGAAGTGGTTATGAAGGTATGATTCTTCTATAAATAAGGTGGTTATCATTTAAAACCACTAGCAACCTCATACTAACCACTCAAGATATTAACGTAATAATAATCTAAAAGAACATAGATAGTAATATCAATAGGGTTTATAATAATGTGACGTAAACTTATGTACAATACATGACTAGGTTGAGAAAACTCCCCTTCACATATAAAAGAAAATCACATCAATTTTGTTTAGACGAAATACGAAATTTGATGTTAAAACTATTAACAAGAAACATACTATCAATTTCTTCCAACTACATCATTGCAAACGCAAATGTAATCTCGTTTACGATGCAAAGAACAATGTTTTCAATAGAAAGTCATCTTGGTCGCAAAACAACTCACATTCAACCTTGACAATGTCAATTTCCCCAAAATGACTAGGTTGACGTTAAAAAAGATCTTATAAAGACTCTAAATGATATCAACAACTTGTCAAGTCGAGAAATAA
Organism: Cunninghamia lanceolata; assembly: GCA_027924645.1. Classification (NCBI taxonomy): domain Eukaryota; kingdom Viridiplantae; phylum Streptophyta; class Pinopsida; order Cupressales; family Cupressaceae; genus Cunninghamia; species Cunninghamia lanceolata. The sequence continues at coordinate 2,799,980 of BSBN01001278.1, read as the reverse complement.
ACTTAGACCAAAAGGGTCGAGTAGCACTTACCCGACTCAACTAGGTTCACTAATTTGTACCAAAACAAGACTTAAGATGGTGACAAACTATTATTTTCCTTATATCTATTCCCTTCTCTCTAATGATGCTCTCCCTCCTTTTCTCGGAGGGGTGGAAACTTGTTTCTTGAATACAACTTACAATCACCAACCCGTGATTAGTGTATCAATAATCATTTCATAATCCTTATGAAATCATAACATCTTGAAAACATATAAACACATATTAGTTCTCATAATATAAACATAATTTCATGAAATCATTGATTTTCCCTGATATTTTCGCTAAATGTCAAATCATTAAATCATGTATAATCATCTACTTAATTACTTAAAAGTAAAAAGTAAAACGTAATCAGAATTAGGGATGTGACATATCTCCCCCCAGAAGATTCATCATTCTTGATGATTAAATGTATCCAAGAAAATACTAAGATATAAATAATTTTGTTCAACTTGTAAAAGCATAAATAATTGAGAAAATCTTTTCTATAAAATCATTGTAAACTTTGCATGTGATATTACCTTTTGCATACTGGTCCCACTATACCTTGCACTAAGTAATATTTTTGTTACGCAAGTGGAGCTTGCGAACTTTGAGCATTTTAAGAAGATCAATCGTGACCACTCCTGGGTCATGTGCCTATAAAACATTATAAGAATATAATTGCCATTTGTTATATACTTTTCAAATATGAATCATAAAAAGCATTATGCCTTCTAGCAGAAGCTGGTAATAGAATGATTTTGTAATCAATCGAGGTGATAACTTCGAGAACTTCAAAGAGTCCTTCATATCTAAGAGCTAGCTTGGAAGATTTTCCAAACTTTATGGAACTTTTCTGGGGTTTGAGCATTAAAAGAACTTTCCTTCAACAGAGAATTGTCTTAGTGTATGCTTGGCATCTGTGTAACTTTTTTGCCTATCATTAAATTCCACCAATCTTTTCTGATCAGCTTGATCTGTTCATCCATTTCTGACAACATTTATGGACTAATGCTAATCCTATCTTCTAGCTTATCTTAGCTTATAGGAATTTGGCATCTTCTTCCATCCAATCCTTCTAATGGAGTCATCTTTATAGCATAATTATATAAGTTGTTATAAGAAAACTCCTCTTGCAAGAATTCTTCTAACACTTGAGTTACCCTCTCTGTCTGACCATCTATCTCAGAGTGATAAGCTGAGTTATATTAAGTTGAGTTCCTAGCACTGAAGACAAAGCTTGCCAAAATCTTGGCATTATACGCGCATCTCTATCGAAGATAATCTTCTCAGGAACTCTGCAATCTAAACACTTATTGCACAAACTTACAAACTAAAACTAGTACTCCATCCTTTAGATTCCCAGGTATAAAGTGAGCTGTCTTGGTGAATTTGTTCACCACCACAGAATATCATCTCACCTAATTTGAGACATGGGAAGACCTTGCACAAAGTCCGTGCTAATGATCTGCCACTTCCACTTTTGGAATATCATACAGATACAAAATTCCTATAGGATGCTTATGTTCAGCCTTGACTCTTTGGTATTCTAGGCAACTTGCTACAAATCTTGTAGCATCACTCTTCATTCCTTTCTAGTAATAAAGAGATTTCACATTGACTAGAAGTTTAGTTACTCCTGGGTGACATGATTATGGTTTGGAATGAATTTCCTTCCACACAAGGTTTCTTAATTCTATACAGTTAGGGACATACCAAGTGCATTATTTTGCAATTTACTCCCCTACATAATCCATCAAAGGTCCATCTAGGACATGATAGAGGTGGACATTGCATATAACATAGTGATCATCTAAAATGTTATAGTATAGCCACCACAATAATTTAAATCAATATTAAAGTATAAGACATTTATTTTCAACAATAAGTCAAAAGATTGAGCTCAATTTTGACAATAAAACAAATTTTGGCCAACCGTCCATAAAATAAATAATCTTCAAAATTTGGTGGCTAGACTATTCAAAAATAAGGGAATAAAACAATGATAATCCTTACAAATATTAAAGGGATTTTACGAAAAATCCAAAGAAGTGTCGAGATCCAAAGGAACACTTACTATGCAACACGTGACTAATTAAGTCACTAACAAGGGAGTAGATTGCTGCACTGCACTTGGATTTTCCAAAAACTCATAGTGGGTTAGAGATCGTGCTACAAGCACATCAAACAAATAAATCCCTAAAGACTTTCATCATGCTAAAAAATTTTACAAATCAAAGGTTATATCACATTCACTTCTACTTCCTGGAGTATATATCATTCATTACTCAGATAATATTATAAGATGGTGTTATATCAACACAAAAGGATTACAGTTGGAACACAAGCTTCTTCACTTCGTTCCAATTTACAAACCTCTATTCCTTACCTCACTGAATAGGTTACTTTCTCAAAACTTAAACAACTTGACTGATCACATTCACCATTGCAGTTGTACTTTCTATCTCAACCAAGAGGCAAAGTACATAGTTCTCAACCATTTGGCCAAAATGACATGAGAATAACTAATATCTTCTCCTTACAACTATTATGAATCATCTTGCTAACTTCATGCAGACTCTTAGCAAAAGTTTCAAAAAATAATACTAATCCCAATCTTTATTAATCTAAAAATTGCCTAAGAGGATCCTCTTTATTTACGTCCTCTACTACACATTGACACCTTTTCCAAAAGGCTTCATGAGGTATTAAGGAATTCTTATTCACCTCTACTTATGCACAATTCTTTGTATATGGCAATTGGTTTTCTCATGAATCTTGGAAAACAAAAGCATATCCAATTCTTGTACCATTTTTCTCAGCATTATATGCCAATATATCACTACTTGTCCTTTAATGATCCTTTTATTCCACTTGGCTCATTCCAAGCCATCTAGGAGTTAGACAAGAACCCATCTTATCTATGTATCTTTGATACAATTCTAGGATCTTCGATACTCGGTTGCTCTTGCACCTGGTTGATTACTTTTGGATCTTCCCATCCCTAAGTTCTTGAGAAATAAGAGTGATCTTGACCTCATACATGCATTGCTCTACCTGATCTCTTAGTCTGATTAGCAATTGACCAAGGTTTTACCTTTCTAGTCAAAGGCTTAGAATCTTCCCACTATACATCCTCAGTAGAGTTAATTTTCTCTTCGAGTTATAATTCCTCAGTTGGTTCTTACTTAACCACTGACTTGGGTAACTGTCAGAAAATAGTCTCCCTTACAGTTTTCTTTCTTTTTCTCTATGTCATTCTGGCATAAAACTAGTTTCAAACATTAGCCAATCTGTTGAATGTTAACAAGTTTTCTAGTAATGAGCTCATAGGTCCATGTGTTGAACCTGATTAGCTCTAATACCATATGTAACATACCTTCTCAAATTACTCGAGATTACACATACAATTTACTAAGAAAGTAAATAAAACATGCTAAACATGGTTGACATTTTTTTTTAATATCATTTGCATAATCACAAAGAAATAAGCATATCTTTTATGAATATTTTCAACCGTGAAGATTACAACATATTTAAAGATAGAAACATAGTGAAATCATTTCACTTTACATTTACAATACATAAATTGCACTTGGCATAAAGAATAGTTTTACCCCATAAATTTGACTATCATAAGTCATAACATAGAATACACTACATCTAGAATATTGATATCTGTCTTCACAAGTCTCGATGAATCATCTACTACAGAGGGAGAGCATCATCTGAGTGCTTTACCTCCAACCATAGACCAATGGTCCCCCACACACCTTCATGAAGAGTATAGATATAAGGAACCAATAGGTTTTTTCCATTTGAGTCTCTAGTGTTGTGTCCTACATAACCAACCCGGTCATACAACTATAGACTCCTTCTAACTGAGTATGATGCTACTGGATGGTTATGCAAATCTGGAGCACAGTGAACAGACTAATGCATGCAAAGATGGATGCATTACTTTGGCCAAAGATTCAATATAATTAGATGTTCATAATGAACGTAGTCATGAGTTCACACACCTCTGACTCGACTTGGAGACTATCTCATCCTACAGTTTGACTTTCATCATTTAGTTACTCTAGACACAAACTTGTTTGTATTGTAAATCCATTCTAGTCAATCTGATTTAGAACTAATCCTTAATCTAGGATATACATGTAATAAATATATGTTTAGGTAATTCTAACCTTTTAGAGATCACCTCTTTGCATACTTGTAATTTCTAGGGTCTATGACCTTCTGTCACTCTACTCTCTGACTCAAATATCAAACACATTTGTTGCAATATAACAAGTCTTGACTCTATCATAGAATCACTTAAATTTGTTAAAATACTACTAAGACTCTTCATGTCTTACTCTAAGGTTTTCTTGACCTTTCATTGTCAACCAATTTATGGTTTTCTTGACGTTTCACTGTCGACCAATATATATATATATATATATATATATAAACAATGCCATATCCAACATAAGAGTTATAGGTTTCCTAAATTCTCCTGGTTTTAATACTAGGGTTTAACTTTTCTAACCCAATACATGGAAATATCAAACATCCTTGTTTTCCAAAGATAATAACACAAATATAAAAAAATAGGAGACAAAATGCCTCTAGTCTTCGCTAGACCACTTAGCATTGTTCAAATTCACAATTCACATAACATGAATAAGCATAGTATATGAGGTATATCCCCATTCATATATATCTTAAGGAGTACTATAATTTCTCAAACTGGTCTTTTGACTAATTTAAATCCTTCAACCCTAATAGGTTAGAAACATAAAAGATAATAAAATACTTTTGACCTCCTAGCCTACTTAAGTCTACTGACTTTCCATTAAGGGTACGTTATGGACTCATATGTATTTAATCCTTTTAAAACATGTCACATAAACCTTTATCAACAATCTTAAGTTCAACAATCATATGGGGTTGAATTCTGATTCTCCCAACATACCTCAACTTGGATTAAATCATTTTAGTAATACCCAACATTGGGTTGACTTTGTCTTCTATGCACTTAGCACTAAATAAGTTCCATTTATGAGAACTAAAACTAACCATCTCCTAGTTTACTCTCTCTCTCTCTCTCTCTCTCTCTCTCTCTCTCTCTCTCTCTCTCTCTCTCTCTCTCTCTCTCTCTCTCTCTCTCTCTCTCTCTCTCTCTCTCTCTCTCTCTCTCTCTCTCTCGATAACATAACATAAGTAATAGATGTTATCAAAGGCTAACTATGTTTCCATATTCTTGGATCACCTATTCCCCTTGATTTGTAATATAATATAACAAGAAGAAAAGTATTTCTCATAAGAAAATCTATATCTTTGTCATCATATAGCCATTTTAATATCGTAATGACATAATCTCATCAAAATCTCCATTCAGAAGGTAGAAAATATATGCTTCCTAAAGTATAAATATATTATGAATCTATCATAATCCTCAACATAGATATACACTTAAGTCTTAATCCATCCTTGATAAGTTTAAGTTTATAATATAATTTTCAACCACCTTAGTTTTGCCAAACCACCGAAGAAGTAAAAGAAATCATTTTAATATCGTAATGACATAATCTCATCAAAATCTCCATTTAGAAGATAGAAAATATATGCTTCCTAAAGTATAAATATATCTATGAATCTATCATAATCCTCAACATAGATATACACTTAAGTCTTAATCCATCCTTGATAAGTTTAAGTTTATAATATAATTTTCAACCACCTTAGTTTTGCCAAACCACCAAAGAAGTAAAAGAAATCAACTTCTAAATAAAGTGTTTGAGAGCTCCTCAAACCTTTAGGGATCATTCAACATATGAAAAATAGTAACTGGACATACCATCTGGTGTCCATAGACTTAACTATAAGTCTACAAAAGTCTATACAAAAGCATTTTCTTAAGTCTGCTGACTTTACGTTGGTTTGATAGTATTTTAAGAAATCTATGTGTTTTGTGAATTACATAGTATAATACTGTTATATAATTTTGGTAACATTTGTTTGTTTTGAATTGCTCTGGCTGAGTTTCAGAGACTTATATCCTTGCAAAAATGGTCCATTATAGTCTTAAAGCTTTTACCATCAATCTATTTCTACACAGGATTTATGTTGATAACAACAACACTACAAAGTTACATAGGATATGGTTCAACTAAACCAACATTCTCTTCTTCCTACGTAGCTATATACACACAGAATCTACATTCAAAAGAACTTCATTCTATTCAATATGAAATACTTACTGTATACACCTAAAAATGACATGACTCTGTCTAAATAAATATTCTTAATATTTATTTCAATTTAATTCCTCTATCAATAAATAAATAAACCAATTTATTTATCCAATTCACTTTCCTCCGCAAAATTAAATAAAATCATTTATTTAATTAAATTCTTCATATTCCTCTAAATTAAATAAAATCATTTACTTAATTAAAATCCTCCAAGTTCTTCTAAATTAAATAATATCAAACTATTTCATTAAATTCCTCCAAAATTCCTCTAAATTAAATAATATCAAATTATTTAAATACCTCTTCTAAATTCTAAAGTCATTCTAAATTAAATCATGTCTAATTATTTAATTAGTTCTTCTAAACTTAACATCCTCTATATTTAAATATATCAAAACATTTATTTAGATTATTTATTTCCTCTTAAAAATGGATTAACACCAAAATTAATCCATGCAAATCTATGTGCACACTTAATTGAATATTCTAATATTTAATTAATTGTTTCCTCACACACGTCTTATTTCTCCTCCACTTCCAATCAATTAACTAATCAATCAATTCACTTAACTTATTAGTCTATTATGTTAACTGGTCAGTCCACTCAGTTAACTCCTCAATCTATTTTTGTTAACTCCTCTAATGCATGAAGGAGCAGGACACTTGTTCTATTCCTATTCGCACACATCTCTCAACCTTCCTCAACCGTTGATCTCCTCTCTCTCAAACCTATAAGTACACCCCTATTTCTCCATTTCAATCATCCAAGCTTTTAGTAAACTTACTCTGCAGAATTCACAGTGCATCTTTGGCACCAACACCATATCCATAGCTTGCGATCACCCTTTTTATTGTATTGAAGCTCCTCTTCATTACAAGAAGTATCATAGCCATTTCTCCATTGTCATCTTGAAGAACAAAGCAAGGAAGTGCACTTTCTGAGGGCTTCATTCACATACAAAGATTGATTGAGATTATGTGAACAATGGAAGCCATGAAGTAATAAGGTTTGCAAGGTTTGTTCTTTGTTTTAAATCTTTGTTATTTAAAATTTCTATTGAGTTATTGGGTTTTTATTAATCATTGATATTATTTCCACATTTTCCCGTAACATTTCTGGCACCCACTGTGGGGCCTTGCCCCAATTTAACCTCAAAACTAAGTTTTTGTAAGTTAGGTTCCGTACACAGGAGGATTCTGTGCATCTATTCACTGCTAACATGCATCTGTTCCCTGAATCAACACATCTATTCAATCAACTCATTTACTCACTGTTTCAATGCATCTGTCCAATCTGCGAATTTGTTCCATCCTGCAACACATCTATTCCATCCTACGGCACATCTGTCTTTTGTTGATTTTTTAAAAGTTGGTTTCTGCACATTTGTTCATTCTTTTTGTGCATTTTTTCATTCTTTCAACGCATTTACTCACTGTTTCAACACATCTATACTCTGTAGTTGCACATTTATTCTGATAGTGATTTAGGAGTTATTTCTTGTGATTTCACTAACACTAACATTTCTTGAAGGATTATTCTCATATCTGCTTGCAAGTTAGGGGTTGGTTTAGTCATATAGCTGCATTTGTTAACTCATCTTTAGATTTAATTAGCCAAGGAAAGTAATTGGAGTGTTCATGCAAATCTCATTTAGCTCTAACTAGGAGGATTGTAATTTGATCTTGTTGCATCAACAACTCAAACATAGTCCCTACTAGAAAGATATAAAATTGAACCATTGCTATCTTGCTTTTTTCAAAGTTAAAAAATCGTGTGTGTGCCCAAGTCTTTCAAAGATATAAAATTGAACCATTGCTATCTTGTAGCTTAACTCATTTAGTGGAAAAGAACCATTGTCTTTCATGTTTTTAGAATGATAGTAGGTCTATGCTCTCCCCTTTCTTGGGTGACCAGAATGCCAAACCTATCATTTTGCATGTTTAACCTTTAGAGAGGCCTACCCTTGGATATCCTTCCATCCAAGTAGGAACAACCTTAAGTGGTAACATGCTAAAGCCAAGCTCTGCCTAGCCACTATAAATAAATTGTGCTTGAGGCAAAAGCTTCATGCATTGAGTGTTGATTAGTTATACCGACAGCCAACCTCCCCCAAAACCCTCCAAGGCACAACCCTTGAAGGCTGGGAGACTCCATAACAGAGAGTAGCATTGCCGCATGTATAACCACTCGAACAGTTGCACTTACTAATTATTCATTGTTTTAGAATCCAAAATCCCCTATAAACTGGTGCTGGGAAGAGCGATTATTATCTCCCTAAGATGCCTCACGTAACAGTGAGAATTCAGTTTATATTGCCCTTGCCATCCTAGGATTTGTACTTGTCTTTAGTCAAAAAAGTCAAAAAAAATCAAAAATCATGAAAATATTCTTTGTGTTTGTTGTGTCTTCTTTCCATAGTTGAAAAATCAAATTAAAAAGACCAACTTTCAGCCAAAGAAAACCAAAAATATCAAAAAACATCAAAAATTTAGTCAAAAACTACCAAAAACACAGAGCTGCGCATATATACCTTCCTGTTGTGCATTTGTCACTTTCTGCAGCGCATACATTTTGACTTGTTGCACTTTTGTTAAATCCTACTGTGCATCTGTCATTTACCAGTCCTGTGCATTTATCCTGTTCTGCTGCGCATTTACCCTCTGTAACTGTGCATTTGTTTCTACGCATCCATCATAGTGAGCACTTGCAGGTCTTTTGTGAGAAAAATATCAACCTTTCTGGATACCCATTTCAGCCTTGTTCTAGTTTCCAAGATCAGATTTACTGTGCAGTCACTTCTCCTATCCATTTTTTGTGTCATACCCTCTTTTCTGTTGGACATCTCGCCAAAACACTTCACAAATTTTCCTAAAATCAAACCAAGTATCAAAACCAGGTTAGTGCAAAGCAATTCTAGATCATATCAACCTCAAACAAACCTAGTAAGTCTCCACTATCAAGGATCTATCATCCTTCTCTCATGGAACTTCATTAGTGACTTGTGCAAAACTAGTCTACATCAAGTAATTGGATTCCAAACATCCTTACTTTTGGCTATCGTCTTGTATCAACCACCTTGTTTGACACCTTTGGTCTAAGGAAACCCTTGTTCGAACCTCGTCACCACAAGTATCCCCTTCACCGTAACCTCCAAGCACACCTTGTCAAAACTTCAAATCTCACACCACCCCATCCCAAGTCAAATTGTATGGTCTTAACTAGATTCCAAAAACAAAAACAACTTGAAATAGCGGGCACATCTGACAAAATTGCCCCATCCCCTCACGACAGTGATGAGGAGTTTTCTCATGAGGACATTCTAGAAGCTCACCAAGACCGAAAGAATAAAAACATCGTGAATGATGGGGTGGTTGATGCCAAAAATGTGGCTCCCAAACAACAAATTTTCAACCTCTCAAGATCCTTAAATAAGGCAACCGTACAAGTACAACTTTCAAAATAGACAAAAATTTACACCACTAGGGGACTCATTAGAGTCTACTTTGAGAAAATTGTTGGCAAACAATGAGATCACCCTTCCCACCACAAGTGACTATGAACCATCAGCAAAACCCCCCTGGTGGAAAGACACTGATTTCTGTGAGTATCATAGGGCAAAAGGACATAAAACCAATGATTGTATTCATCTAAAAAATGTCATACAAGACTTGTTAGACCAAAATCGTATCGGCACAGAAGACCACACAGCGAACGAATCACATGTGGTGTACACCCACATTGAAGAAATCACCTTGCACACACTCCTGCCAAGGCCATCACCTTCACCGTCTACCATTATTTTGCATCCGTTGTATTGTCCATCTACTCGTACACTCATGAAGGATGTGATCCAATGGCTGTTAGCAAGGAATCAACCATGCCCGTATCATAAAACACCTAATGAAGAGCCTATCAAAACAACTATCAAATAACCTATTCAAGAGCCTATCGCAGAGCCTCCAAACATGTCCATTGCCCCAACCCCATCATGTAATCTATTACCAATCATGCCAGTTGAGGAATCTTCTATCATGAGTCAGAGCCTCATCCCACTCTATCCTCATGTTGTTGACCATCTAGAAGATATCAAGCTTATCCAAGACTCCCACTTCCACTTCCATTCAAGGAAATCAAGATCTATGTCAAGAGTATAATCTAAAGCATGTGGACTACACCATCAGCCCACCAATCTCAAAACTCAAAGATCTAGGATTCTTCTTTGACTTACGACAGATGCCTTCTGAGGTAGAATTAACAAAACAAGAAAACCCTGCATTATACCTGCAAGTGTGGATCTACGATACATGCATCAAACAGACCTTAATCGATGATGGGGCAGCAGTTAACATAGTTCCTTTCTCCCTCTTCGAGAGGATGGGCTATGGGCATACTAATATCACCGCTTCACGAGATACTCTACATCGGTATGATAATCTGCAGACCGCCACCATTGGCAAGATTACCCTCCCAGTAACCTTGGGACCCAAGACCATTCCTACCACATTCTACGTCATCGACAAAGACAAAAGATATAACATTCTCCTAGGTAGACCATGGATACACAGGATGAAAGTTGTACCCTCCACATTATTTCAAGAGGCTCAATTCCTATATTTAGGGAAAATATATGTCACCAAGGGGGATCTGGAACCTTTCAGCATAATAAAGACCACACACACCATAGAAATCAAAACTCTCAAAGACAAACCATTACCAAAACAGAGAGAAATGGTGCCCAAGGATAAGACTATCGAGATCATGGATATGATTGAGCAGGATGAACCACTCCTAACACCCTTAGAGGTACTCATGATCGATAGCCAAGAAGCCTACAAACTCTTCCCTTGCATAGGAGAGGAACCACATAGAACTGAAGGCCCAATGTTAGAAACCACCATGTTAGATCTGAGAAATGGAGACCCACATGCTTTCTCAGATGCTAAGGAGGACATATCAGAAGGTTACACACCATTGTCACCATTCAATGAGTCACGTATCCCCGACACACCAAAATAATCAAGATCATCAAAACCAATAATGCCCATGAAAGAGGCACATTCTATTGATAACGAATCAACCAATGTCATTGAAATGCTACCAAGGATGTTCATGGTATCCACACCGCGAGACGAATCAACCACCTCTACCTTAGTTCAATCAAATGAACTCAGTGAGTGGGAAGCACCTCAGGTACAAATAGAAATGGTGGAGAGATTACCCGATGAAGACAAAGAAAGTGAAGGCCTCTTTCACACAGAATGGAAGATGCGAGTGACAGTTGGTGTTGACGACCCTATCATTTTTGAACTACCAAAAATCTATATTGGGTATGCCATGGACTTGAGACCAGAACCCAATGGGAGGACAAGTATAAGCTTTCTCCCTCCTGATGAACAAAGAGAACCACAAACTCCTCTTGAACTATTCCAATTCTTACAAAGAATCCAACAGAGACCTGAAATAAAAATCTACATGCAAGAACAATTCGATCTATTGACAGAATTACTCAAATGCCAAGGAGTCCTGTATTGGACCCCCTCCCATTAACATGCCTTTCAGGATTTACTGCGTCTCACAATGCCAAGGGAAACCACTGAGTTGGCAACAATGGATTCAAGTGATAAACCCTATAGAATCAGAGAATTGGTCTTAAGAAGAGGTAGCACGAAAAACAAGAAAAAGAGACGAAAAAGAGTCTTTTCAGAAGACTGGAAAGGCCCCTACATGGTTAAAGAAGATATTAGAAATGATGCTTATCTCTTGTCCACAATGGAGGGAGAGGAATTTGATGAAGCGGTCCATGCCTTTCACCTCAGGAAGTATTATGTCTAAAAAGTTTTTTAAAAAAATCGTAAAAACATGCAAAACACAAAAAAATTGTAAAACCATCAAAAGTGTCAAAAAAAGCAATTTTCTTACATTTTTGTATCATTCTGTTCATCTTGCATTACTGTCAGTGATCTGCAATTGTGTTATTTTCCTTGCAGTAAAGTGCCTTGGGTTGCCTGGATATGCATCATCCTTTCAAGACCTGGAGATCCCTCATTTTTCACAATTGTCATTATCCCCCTTCATTCCCAGTGATTCTAATCAAAGCCTAGCTCTTAGCTTTACACTAATCCCAGTCTTAATGAGTCAAGATGTCAAGTCTAAACGGAGTCAGTATTCAAACCTACAGTGTTCAAAAGAGGCTTGCAAGTAGACCTTCCCATTTCTTCCCTGGTAGTAGAGAAGTCCGACCGGATTACAAAAACTTTAGGTGGCGCTCAACCCCTTATCTTTCTTGGCCAAAAATGTCATGAAGATCAAAACTCTAGAGGAAGCAATCTAAGATACGAGTGAATAAAAAAATGAGTGATCAAAATAAGAGTGTCAACAAGGTGAAAATTGAGCGATCAAAGTATGGCACGTCATAGTTCCTAAAAGTATTCATTTCTTGAAATATCAACATCCAAAAAATGAGAAAAAGTCAAGAGAGGAAAATGCAAAAAAAAGTGAAAAGAAACAACAAAAAAAAGAGTGAAAGAGAAAATTGTTGCATGTCCGTACTCTTGGATGGAGATCAATCTAAGATCGAAGCCTCAAGAGTGACATTCTAACAGAGAAAGAAAGGTACAAAGCACACACACGCACTAGCTGAGCTAAATTGACAAGTCTAGTAGTCTCTAGGATCATCTTCTATCTAGGGACCATTGTTCTTTCCCGAATATCCTTTACCCCAAGTCTATCTTGCTTGTCATCTATGATCTAAGTCTAGCAAACATCAATAGAATTTGTTACTTGTCTAAGTTGAAAGCTTGTTAGATTGTCTTATCTAGATGGGGATCAGTGTTTAGCCTTTCACAAAAGCCTAGAAATCATAAACACTTCGTAATTCATTTCACTCCCCACTTGAGTTTTTCCCTAAATCCTATCTCACAGCCTTGAATAGGTCTCTTGTATCAGGGCAACCCGCCATCCCCTTATTCAAAAATTGTATTTAAGAGTAGTCATTTTGTTTGTTCCACATTGCAGTCATGCCAAAATCGTAAAATGTTTCAAACACAATAAAATTCAATGTCACGGCTTGTGGCATTCAGTGGAGGTACATGTTACCTACCGTCATCCATCACCCAATCGTATCCATTTCGCCAAACCACTTAGCGATAACCTATCATGGCTTGATACTCTACCGACATCGTCGCCTTAACTACTTAAGGTTTATCCAGTATCTTATCCATAGTGTCAACCTATCATAGCATTCATCGTTAGTATCTTGTCTTGTCGAACTACGTCACCTCTGAGCTATCACATAGGCAAGGCCAACATCGATGCGCCCCTGAGGCTTGCTCCTTTCCCATTCGTTCCATACCCCTTTTCACCCATCCGCTGGTCCATCTACATCTGCACCAGTTCCCATCGCCTAGGTCCTAGGTTCACAAAGACTCCGTCACCCTGAACTACGTTGCCTCTGCGTCATCACGTAGGCAAGGCCATTTAGCAATGCGCCCCCAAGGCACTAGGTCAGTCCCTTAGGGCCCGTTTCTTCGTGTCTGTTTGTCAGTTCATCCATAATAAGTCGATCCTTTGTCTAAACTAGGGGCAAGTCCTCAGCTTGATTACGGAATTAAATTCTTGAATGCTACATGTTCTAAGAGGACACCAATAAGGATTGTGATACCTTTCAATGGACACACGAGCAACAAAGCATGCGTCCAAACAGAAATCTTGATGCAAAAACATCAACCTATCCAAAGCAAAGCAAACAAGTGCCTAAACACTCAAAATGATTTTATCTAACTTATGGTAAGAAAACACATCTAATAAAAGAATGTTTTGTGTTTGTGAGCAAGTTAAGTTACAGAGTCTTGATTTTTGTTATCATGTCTTCCTACGCTACTCAAAGATGTCAAAAACTAGAGATGCTATGATGGGGGCATGATTATTTTCTTTGTCTGTTGTTTGTGGATCAATCTTTAGTAATGTGATGACTTTTGTCTAACGACATGATCAGCAAAAGATCATCGAGGACTTCAGAGGTCTAAACATGAAAAGGGGCAATCCTTGTCTGTTGAAATGCAAAAAATACTTAGGTCATCTAGATTCAATTTTGACTAGATACTTGTATTAACTTGCTATATCAAAATCCATGTAAGTAATACTCAGGTCATCCTGGTTTAATTATACTTAGATGCTTGTATTTTCTTACAACATTTCAAAAGAGAAAAGAAACAAAAAAAGTGCCCAATGATGAAACAAGCACTTCAAAATACTTGCAATATAAAGATGACAAATATCCACTTCCATCTGTATCAAATGGCATTCCATATACAATCCATCAATAAAGATCTTGTTCAAAGTGCCAAATGTTTACCATTAAAATCTTGTGATTCCTTTGTTTGCAATTCTTCTATAAATCAAATTTATATCTATCCTTGTGTCTTTCATCCTTGTGTAGCCAATCCAAGAAATGATCCAAATGCAAGTCCATCCTTAATCCATTCCAATCGAGTCAAGTCAATCTTGTCAAATTATCCAATCGTAATCAGTGGTCTTGATCCTAATCTTGTCATAAACCAACTCAATCAATCATAATTATCAGTGGGATATATCTTTCCCATGCCTATCGTGTTGATCTAGGGATATATCGTTCCCTGCAATGAAAAACATGTCATCAATCATTATCGATTAATCATTGGTTTACCGCTGGCATGGGCAATACCTTGTTTGTTCTTGTATCATTTGTGCATACTTGCTTACTTGTTTGTGTGTGTTATCATCTTATCTTGCATCACATATCATTCAGCTCTTTCTTCATCCCATTTTTCTTCCGCGTCAACCAATTTCTTCTCCTGTTCAACCTATCTCATCATGAGATTGTCCGTCTACGCCCTCATCACTTTCTTCTTGTCCAATCTCCCGAGGGGGCATCCTGTCGTTAAACCTATATTAGGGGCAAACTGGGGCATGTATCATTATCAGAAAATCTTATTCTTTGAAACAACGTGATAAAACACATTACATCAAAGAGGGGCAAAATGTATACAACTAAAAATGATACGACTCCAAGTCCAAATAAATATTCTTAATGTTTAATTCAGTTTAATTCCTCTATCAATAAATAAATAAACCAATTTATTTATCTGATTCACTTTCCTCCACAAAATTAAATAAAATCATTTATTTAATTCAATTCTTCATATTCCTCTAAATTAAATAAAATCATTTACTTAATTAAAATCCTCCAAGTTCTTCTAAATTAAATAATATCCAATTATTTAATTAAATTCCTCCAAAATTCCTCTAAATTAAATAAGATCAAATTATTTAATTACCTCTTCTAAATTATAAAGTAATTCTAAATTAAATAATGTCCAATTATTTAATTAGTTCTTCTAAACTTAACATCCTCTATATTTAAATAAATCAAAACATTTATTTAGATTATCTATTTCCTCTTAAAAATGGATTAACACCAAAATTAATCCATGCAAATCCATGTGCACACTTAATTGAATATTCTAATATTTAATTAACTGTTTCCTCACACACATGTCTTATTTCTCCTCCACTTCCAATCAGTTAACTAATCAATCAATTCACTTAACTGATTAGTCTATTATGTTAACTGGTCAGTTCACTTAGTTAACTCCTCAATCTATTTTTGTTAACTCCTCTAATGCATGAAGGAGCAGGACACTTGTCCTCTTCCTATTCATGCACATCTCTCAACCTTCCTCAACTGTTGATCTTCTTATTCGTTCTATACTGTTGATCTTCTCTCTCTCAAACCTATAAGTACACCCATATTCCTCCATTTCAATCATCCAAGCTTTTAGTAAACTTACTCTAGAGAATTCACAACGCACCTTTGGCACCAACACCATATCCATAGCTTGCGATCACCCTTTTTATTATATTGAAGCTCCTCTTCATTACAAGAAGTATCATAGTCGTTTCTCCATTGTCATCTTGAAAAACAAAGCAAGGAAGTGCACTTTCTGAGGGCTTCATTCACATACAAAGATCGATTGAGATTAGGCGAACAATGGAAGCCGTGAAGTAATAAGGTTTGCAAGGTTTGTTCTTTGTTTTAAATCTTTGTTATTTGCAATTTCTATTGAGTTAGTAGGTTTTTATTAATCATTGATATTATTTCCACATTTTCTCGTAACACTTACATATAAATATATATGTAGGGTTCTATCAAATTCGAATACTAAGATTAAAGTGATAGAATAGTAGAGATGGACTTACCTCCACTATCGTGTCAACTTAAGTATCGTTGCGCTCTCTTTTATTATCATAGTTACTCTTATAAACACAAACTTTGTGTCTTAAATCTGATCTTTCTTTCACTCTACAAATGAGGAACCAAGCTCATTTGTTTCCCTGTGTTCACAAACACTTCACCACTGTGCTACTGAATTCTATGGGTAATAACTCCACACTCTAAAAGAAAGATTCAAGCCAATGAATTCATTGTCTTTTCTGTGTACCCTTCCCACATATATTTTCACATACCTGAATGAGCTTTATTCCCTAATGAATTGTAGAGCTTCCTCTGTTTTCCTCATTGTCATTTCTGTCACGGCCTTTTCTCAGAAACCCAAAGTTTCTCACTATATAAACAAAGGCACATGAATCCAATCTAGCAATCATCCAAACAATCCATCTTGACAATGTATGAATTGTATTAAATAATGGATTTGCGCAGGGATGAGATAGCTTTGAGCCTTGGGGCCAAGAAGAGAATATAAGTCTTTATGGAATAGGAGTCATGCATTCTTGTTTTTTGAGAGGAGAGAGGTTCAACATAAAGTATGATGATTAAATAACAATGTTTTGCCTTTTTTTTCCCACCATCCCAAAAGTTGTGTCCATCCTATCGACTTAAGCCTTCAATATCTTAATGACTCGACCCTCCAATCATTAAGAAAAACTCTCCTCTGTTATAACCATCCATCACTTGTTTTTCTAACGACCCATCCCTCCATTTCATTAAGACTCCACTCTTAATTTGTTATTAGACTCCTCTTAAGCCATGGGTATCTCCATTTTACATGCCTCTAAATGCTCTTATCTTGAGCATGCAACTAGAGGGAAATGTGGTTATTAAATACCACTTCCTCATATGTACAACGACTCTCCAAATAACATTCAATGCTATCAAATTGGTTAAGAAGGTATGCTTCTATAAGGAAGGTGGTTATCGTTTAAAACCACTAGCAACCTCGTACTAACCACTCAAGATATTAACATAACAATAATCTAAAAGAACATAGATATCAATATCAATAGTGTTTATAATAATGTGATGTAAACTTACACACAATACATGACTGGGTTGAGAAAACTCCCCTTCACATATAAAAGAAAATCATGTCGATTTCGTTTAGACGAAATACGAAATTTGACGTTAAATTTGACGTTAAAACTATTAACAAGAAACATACTATCAATTTCTTCCAACTACATCATTGGAGACACAAATGTAATCTCGTTTACGATGCAAAGAACATTTTCGACAGAAAGTCATCTTAGTCGCAAAACAACTAACGTTCAACCTTGATGATGTCAATTTCCCCAAAATGACTAGGTTGATGTTAAAAAGACCTTTTAAAGACTCTAAACAATGAAATAAACTTAGACCAAAACCTGGATCAAGTACCACTTACCTGACTCAACTAGGTTCACTAATTTATACCAACACAAGACTAAGATGGTGACAAACTATTATTTTCCTTATATATATTCCCTTCTCTTTGATAATGCTATCCCTCCCTTTCTGGAAGGGGCGGAAACCTGCTTATTGAATACAACTTGCAATCACCAACCAGTGATTAATGTATCAATAATCATTTCATAATCCTTATGAAATCATAACATCTTGACAACATATAAACACATGTCATTCTCATAATATAAACATAATTTCATGAAATCATTGGTTTTTCTTGACATTTTCGCTAAACGTCAAATCATTAAATCATGTATAATCATCTACTTAATTACTTAAAAGTACAAAGTAAAACGTAATCAGAATTAGGGATGTGACAAAATGTGTCTTTTAAGTCTCTCTTCATGAGACATAAGAGATCCAACTAAGTGATTAAACTCAAAAGAAGACAAATTTTTGCTCTCCTCTATGGTTATTGCAACATGATTTTATCTAGGTGTTAGAGATGTCGACACCTTTTTAACCACAACCTCGTTGTCCACAATTTCTCCAAGAGTAGCCATCTTATTGACCACATCTTTTACTCTCACACAAAAATCACTCACACTTCCAGCGTCTTCCATCTTCAAATTCTCAAATTCTCTTTTCAATGTTTGTAGCTTGGCAACTTTGACTTGATCACTACCTTGGTAAGCTTCTTGTAGAGTTTGTCTTTGCATCTGCAATTTTTGGAAATAGGCTCTTATCTAGAGCTATTTGAATATGGAATAAAGCTTGTGCATTCTTCTTTTTAACCTCCTTCTTAGTTGTTCTATCATTGGTTGCAAGGGTGTTCCAATCAGTTGGTTCATCATATCATGTTTCTATAATCTCTCATAAGTCCTTTCCTATCATAAAAGTCATCATCTTAATCGGTTCCATTAAATTTAGGAATTGACAAAGAGTTAGCATTTGACATGATCAATTGTTAGAGAGATCTCAAAGTCAAAATCTATAACCCAAAAATCAATAACCAACTCTAATACCAAATGAAGATTCTTAAATAAAATCAATCCACTATTCTTTCATCTAAAACAATAATTTAATAGTAGAAAAATAATAAACTTATAACCAAACAAAAAACACCATATACAACCTCACACTTTAAGAGGCAGAAATAAATTTGTATATTACTTTGAATTGACTTCCTTATTACACAAGAGTTTCAATACATCTCTTTATAGAGATTACAAGGATTCTTCAAAATACATAGAAAACCTTCTAAAAATATTACCAAACATGCGGTGCTCAAAACTGAACGAAGAAACTAAAAATAAATAAAACTATTGCATGCAAAAACAAAAAATATGCAACTAACTAGTTTCATTTTTTCCATCAACATGCATAAGAAATGCATTATTTAGAAACTTCTAAAAACTAACTTGAGTTGTAGCTGCATGCTACGTGAGCATCACTTATCAACATAGATGGACAATCAACACGAAGAGTTTCAAGGCTTGGACAACAGTCTTAAGGAAGTGATGATGTTATTTCTAGTACTAGTCTTAGATAAATTTCATCTCATGTATGTGGTTTTCCAACCCTTTGGCACACATTACTACTTCTATCATATGTATTGCATGTTTATACATCATGGCCCACCATAATCCTACTAATATTTTTTTCTAGTAGTCTTGCCAGCTACATTGTGTCCACGTGCTACTCCTTCATCGACTTCCCTTAGTACGCTTTCCATTTATTTCTATAGTACCACTCTTAGTACCTCATCCTTCCTAGGATTATATAATTTTCCTTCTATAAATGTGAATGTGAACACTTTTATCGTGTCATATTTCTTAGTAAATTATCCTATTGTAAGTCGTTGCGCTATGTTCTTCATATCATGCATAACTACCTCTATTCTAAAAAGATGTGTACCAGGTCATCATCTATTAATCATTTATATTCACTTGTTTCAATCCTTGATAGATAATATTTCCCTTGGTTAGCCTTTCTTGGCTTCATTATCTTATGGTTAAACTCCAAAAATAACATGACCAATTTGCGTATTCTCCCATGAATGATAGGACAATTTATTAAATACTTGAGAGGTCCATGATTTGTAAAGAAGATGAGTGGTGTGGACAATAAGTAATGTCTATTTTTTTATGGATTGACCATGTCTAAGGCTTCCCTCTTAGTAGTAGTATGGTTTTTCTCTACAATGGTTAACTTAGTGCACGCAAAAGCAATATGATGATCTTTGGTTCCACAAGTTGTGCAAGTATTACACCTATGGTTGTTTGTAAAGTAACCACATGTACATGGAAAGGTTGTTTCCAATTAAGGAAAATAAGTATTGGAGCATAAAAATTGTGTTCTTTAATTTTTCAAATTATTCTTGTAATGCTTCATACCATTCAAATTACCCATGGTTTCTCTTTTTCAATAACTCTTCTATTGGCCTTGAAATGACCACATAAATTTTGATAATGTTTTGGTGATAACTAGTGTATCCCAAGAATGTTCTTCATTCACATTACTTGGTGGTGGGAGATTCAAAATTATTTATATGTTGAGTGGATCCACCATCATACCTTGCAAATAATATGGCCTAACAATGTTTTAAGTGCACTACAAATATGTATTTTTTGAGATGTAGTTCCATTCTTAGGATTTTGCACCTTTCAAACATTAATTGTAGGGATTCATAGTAGTTTTCTATGAGGCCATAAAACATCCAATCATCCAAATAAAATTGTAGGAAATGATAAATAAATTTTTTAAATTCATTGACTATGATATTGGGTGGCTAAAGTGGGACATTGAAATCAACATTTTTAACCAAACTTTCACTTTCTCACACCTACAGAAACTAAACTGTTAAGAATTTGAAGATGATGTGAACTAGTAATTTTTGAGATTTTGTTTGTAGATTTTAAATGTGTTTTTTTTTTTAAATTAAGAAATAATTTGTGAATTTTTTTACGTAACTTTTAATAATTTATGTTTTATAGTTAACAATATTTTTAAAAAGTGATGTTTATACCATACATCATAACTTTTTTTATAGAAAGAATCAAATTATAAATTTTTAAACATAGATTTGTAACACCAATATCTAGTGTGCATTTTTTTTTCATAATTTTTTGTTGCATATTTTTTTTAATTAATTTTTGAAGTGATATTAATTATAATTCAAACATAGGTTTATACTATACAACACAATTTTTTCTATATGTGTCCAAATTAATTATTATTTTTTGTTGAAACAAGGACATGAATACCTAGTTCGTAGATATTTTTTTCAAAAAAAATCTCTATTTGTTTTTTTTTTGTGTGTGTGGAATAGAGACCTTGATGTTCGATGAAAAACTTATGTTCACTAGAAAATATAAAATAAATATAATAATGAAATGAAATGTATTCAAAATCATACTTTTTGGAAAGATTATACTAAGGGCTACATACTTACAAAACATAATTTATAGATGACTTCAATTGATCCCCAAAAGGTGAAGCAAAATTTATTTTTTGTCAGCATTTTAATAGGTGCAGAGGAGACTCCATCGAGGGTTTGATTTAAGACTAGGGGGTTCCTTCCAAGGGGGTTTGATCTAACCCCCTTCAATTAAACCCCTTTAGATGGAACCCCTCAAGGCTTAAATCATTAATTTTTCTAAAAATGTGTGATTTCAGACAAAAATCAAGATGTCCCATAAGTGGGACACACTATTGTGGCAACACTCATTGTTTAATTCAAAAGGCATCACTATGTACATAAAGGATTTCCCTTCAGTTGAAAAATTAGTTTTTGGCTTATCCTCCTTAGCAATGTTGACTTGGTGATATACTAAGAAACCTTCTATAAATGAATAAACCTCCATCCTTATTATCTATTCTAATACTTATTTTGTAAAGGGATGTTGGGAAGGGATCATACACACATGCTTTATTTATCTCTCTAAAATTGACACATATTCCCACCTCTCCTATTTTCTTGTTTTGTATACCATCGAGTTAATCCATTATGCATCATCAACTAAAGTGATTATTCTATCTACTAAAATTCTGTCCAATTATTTCTTGACCTTAATCTTCACATTTGTATTTAGGCAATAAGGTTTTTTCACCTATTTATTGACATCCTCTCTTGCCTATTTCTTCATAATTCCTACCCCTCCTTGATGCATTTCATCTTAGTAGATGTTCTTGGGAATACATATTGATATTCTTTTAAATTTTCTACTATTTCCATTACTTCTTACTCTCCCATAACTCACCATATTTAGCACTTTATTAATTACATCCTTAAGGTCCATTGGTTTCCTTTTAGTGTGATTAAAACTTTTAATTGGTACCGCTTGTGATTTACCACTCTTCTTTTTCCTTTAGCATTTTCACCTTAGTGCTTTTTCCTCCAAATCTTTCCTCAGCTTCATCTAAAAGAAGGGTTATAAAGGTTTTGATCTTTTTAAGGATCTTTTGCAATATTTTGTTAGGATCCCAAAAATTGAATGTATTACAAAAGTCCTTGATCTCTTCTGAATATTTAGTCTTTCCTCTCAACTCCTGATGCATATACTAGGAATGGGGAAGGGATTGTTGCAAGGTGTGACCCTTGGTCTCCTTGTTCAGCGCTGTGCTACGGTGGTTTGCGACAAGGGCTTAACCGCCTCTCGTGCTTGTTAAGTCAAGTGGTTGTATCAGGCATTAACAGGTCGATCTTTTGGTGCAACGACAGCTAACAATTGGTATCAGAGCTGAGGTCACGGGTTCAAACCCCATGCTTGCACTGGGGGGATTGTTGCAAGGTGTGACCCTTGGTCTCTTTGTTCAGCGCTGCGCTGCGGTGGTTTGCGACAAGGGCTTAACCACCTCCCGTGCTTGTTAAGTCAAGTGGTTGTATCGGGCATTAATAGGTCGATCTTTTGGTGCAATGGAAACTAAGAAGGATTATAATGTCTAATAAAAATATTAGACTCATAATCTCTTATCTATCTTGCCAATTTTGGTCTAGTGTTTTTTGCAATTCTCAATGCATCTCCTTAAACAAAATGTCTCAATGAATGAAGTGATACTACTAAAATAACCTTCTAATTTCATGTATCTTCTTGTGATAAGTATTTCTAATGATCTCCATGTGCAAATATTTTCTTTGTGAGTATTCCACCAATGAGCAACATTAACTACTAAAGTCTCTTCTAGTCCCTTAATCCTAATCTTTTCATGATGGAATACTTGCTTCATTTGTTCTAGGTATTATTTTACATCTCTTGTCCTAGTGAACTTAAAAAAATTTACATAGGAAATACCCTTTGCTAGCCTATTCGTACCCTTGATCTTAGGGTGTGGTATCACACATTTATCTATGATACTAACATTATCTTTCTTAGTTTTCCTTTTTATTATCAAGTGTTTCCTTGCCCTTATTTAAATCTTACCATAGAACCATGATTCTATATCCTACTCATACCTTGTTTATATCTCATCATTGTGTAATACTTTTTCTCCTCCCAAGTTTGGCTATTATTCTTGATGTTTATTTTTAGGGTTATACCAATTGCATATGTCCCCTTCAGTTCACTTTCACCACTTTCTTCACCATCTTCATAGTCCTCTTATATCGAAGATTGTAATGTACTAGTCTCAAATAAAAGATGGACTATGATTCCATTACCTTGGAATGTGGTCTCTTCCTCTTCTAAATTCAATATTTCATTGGATTCCACAAACCATTCTATATTGAGTAGCACCAAGTATGATGTTACATTATTCTCATTCACATCAGTTACCTCAAAATATATTTTCCATTTGGTACCTATGAGGTTTACTTTGACATCTAGTAGTGTTCCAAATGGGTTGTGTTGGCTTCCATCTGCAAGTGCTATATCATAAGTTCTCATATAAGGTTGGTTTACCAATTAATTCCCATGTCTTCCTAGAGATGATGTTAACATCAACACCTAGATCTATCCATTTTTACCATCACTCTATTAAGTTTGACATTTGTCACAATGGCTTTCTTCTTCCAATTCTTAGATGTATTGAAAACAATTTTTTGATGGTATGGCTGGATTTTCTATCCTTTGAAATTTTTTCTCCTCTTATTTATTCGAATATTTATAAAATTGTGTCAAATTCTCTACTAATTCCCACCTTTGGACTAAATCCATCATTCTCTTTTATCCCTTCTATTTCTTCCTCTCTAAAATAGATACTCATCTCTTCTTCTTTTTACTTTTCTTGTTTATTTAGTTCTTTTTCTTTTCTTGTCTCATTTCCATATTATGTTGCTTACCACTACAGTACTTCTCCTCACTTTCAGTTTCTACTATTGGTTGCTTTCATTTTCCCTTCATTGTGTTTTTGGCATGCCTAGCAATGATAGTTACTCATGTATTTTCAACCAATCCATTCAATATTTTCTTATGTGGTAACTCTTCCTAAATATTGAATCACTTTTTGGCATCTATATAGTTGTTAGGTATTTGATTATCTAGGTTTTCTTCATATAAGTTGTCCTTATGTTGTTTTGATGCAGGAGCATACAGTGGTGTAAGGGCAATCTTGCATCACCTAAAAAGAAGTTAATTCAAAATAATTGTAGTTGTTTTCATTTCTTTCTATAATATCTAGAATAATGATGTAGGACTTTCAGTTTTTCAAAAACTACTAAAAATAGCAGCTGCCTGTTTTGGAAAGTGTACCTGCCATTTTAGGAAAGTTTGCATTTGGGCACAGATTGAAGCAAAAAATTACAGAAAGTTACATAATGGAAATATAAGACCTTTGGTGAAGGAATCATGCAAAGATCATTTGTGAGCTAAAAAATATTAAAGTTTTTGTTTTCTGAAAAGCCCCTGAAATTTTTTAAAACGAGATATGAGGCACTAAAACATCCCATAACATCCCAAAAACTTGACAAAAATCTATTTACGAATACTTGGTGTGATAGTTCACATCGCGCACTTTCCGGCGCTTAAAACAGTTCGTCAATCAGACACCCAGATCAAAAGTTATGCTTCCTAGAAGTTGACCTACTTTTGGAGGGAGTTGCAAATTTTGAAATTTAGCTGGAGGCCGCCAAAAAGTGCTATTTATGACTATTTTGGGAACCCTGGGCAGTAGTAGAGTTACGGGGACAAGTGTGGAGTCAAGAATAGGTGGGAAAACAGAAACCCTAGCTGATTTGGGGTTATAGAAGGCAGAAGATTCCAGAGCCTGGTGAGGTGTAGCTGTAGTGTGTTGCAGCCTATAGAGGATTGATTCCTCGGATTATAATTGAGCTTCTATAATTTAATGAGTTGCCCAGATCAATAAAGAAATATTCTATTTTATGTGTTCTATTTCTGTTGTTGTGTGTTTTATGATTTACCCCCTTCATCAAGTGGTATCAGAGCAAAGGTTCCTAAGTGTGTAGACAGATCGCTGATCGTGAGGTAGTTTGCACCACGACCTAAGGTTGTGGGTTTGCCGTGGAGACCAAGATACCTCCACGAAGAAATCATGTTGGGAGGAATGCTTTGACAAAAGAGGGTTTTAGAGGCCTACAAAGGCAAATCGATGCATTGCAAGAGGAGCTACGAAGAGGGTTTGAGCCGAGGACAAGAGAAGAAAGTGAAGATGAAGCTTAAGAAGAGCTATTTGAGGAAGAACAAGAAGTTGCCGGAGATCTTGCAAAAGTTAGGTTGTTGAGGGTCATTTTGAAGATCGGAAAGAGGCCCAGGATCGAAGTTTCTACATATTCTAGATAGTTGAATCCAGAATAGCTTATTGATTGGATCAATGACATGGAGGAGTATTTTGAGTATGAAGATGTGGAGGACCCAGATCGGGTTAAGTTAAGGGGGGCAAGTGTGGAGTCAAGAATAGGCAGGAAAATAAAAACCCTAGCTGATTTGGAGTTACAAAAGGCAGAAGATTCCAGAGCTTGGTGAGGTGTAGCTGTAGTGTGTTGCAGCCTATAGAGGATTGATTCCTCGGATTGTAATTGAGCTTCTGTAATGTAATGAGTTGCCCAGATCAATAAAGAAATATTCTATTTTTTGTGTTCTATTTCTGTTGTTGTGTGTTTTATGATTTACCCCCTTCATCATGTTTGTATTACCTCCTAACATATTGGTATTTATTCTTTAGGACTTTTGTTAGGTGTTTAGCACCTCATTTCATGGAATTTGTATGAGAAAGCTCATCCATTTTTGTACCACTTCTTGCATTGTGGTAGTACTATGCTACCTTAAGACAACTAAATGAATCATGGGTTTTGTTTCAATAGAACCCATAACTTGGTTGACGCTTTTCCATCACAATTGGGTGCATGGTGATCATTCTTCCCACATTTATAACATGTGATGTTATCCTATTATATTCTCGTTCTCCTTGATATCCTCATCTACCTCCTCTTTGGCAAGGTATCCTTGATAATTTCTTGAGCACTGTTATGTCAGAAAATGTCCCCTTGGGGGCTTTTCCCTCTTAAGGTTTAGCTCTCGGGTCTTGTTTATGCATTTAGAGCATCTTGCGTGATTTTGATGACTCCCAATGAGAAAACCCTAAAGTTTCATGGAAAATAGGACTTAGGGGATGAACTTAACATAATCCCTGCCTAAAATAAGGGGGGAGGACTTGGGCACCCGCGCCTTAGTCCTGCCCTATTTTGCGTCAAGTCTAAATTTTAAGTGTCAGTTGATGACCGTTAATTATGTCCTATGCTGACACGGTAAATTTGAATTACAAAATTCTTAGCGAGAATGTTTGTAGTTGCATATATAAGCACGGTTAGGTTATCATTTGTAAACTAGATGAAAACTAGATGGGCATTAGATGATTTTGGTATACTTGTGATTTGGAGCATTCAAAATATTCATTGTGATGCAAAGCATAGCATTGTTATTGTGTTTATATTTGCAGATTTGGCATCCATCTCCTCATGACATGAAGAGCTTCTTCCTTCCATGAGATCTTCACTACAAGGTGATATCATTTGTGTTTTCAATTATTTATCATTTGGATTTTGCCTCTATCCCGCTGGGATACACACTCTTAATTTGACAACGGTGTTTGGAAGACTTGAATGTCTCTCTGGAGCTTGATTGAGGCAAGCCTCTAAACACCACAACCCCCAACCCATTTTTTCGTGATTGCAGGTTACAAGTTGCAGGAGCAGAAAAAGTGGAGTTGTAGGAGAGCAGTGTAGACTGTCAAAATTGTAAATCTAAAGAGAAAATAGGGACCTGGACTCGAACGCCCACTCATTAGTCCTTCAGATCCCACAACTGAAGAATCTCTGGAACAGCAGGAACAGGTTGTAGACAAGATTCCTAGATCCTGAAGAAAATGGTGGCACTGGACTAGGGCACCCGCTCATTAGTCCCTAACTTTTCCATTTTCTAAACTTTGAAATCTGGTACACATTTGATTATCATTTGGTATCTATGTGTGCAAGCATTTTCTGCAATTTGTCTATTTGCTTTCGAATTTGCATAATTAGGGTTTTGAGCATAATTGGGCATAATCAATCAACTAAATCACACAATTCCAATTTTCCCTGATATTCCAAGTGACTAAAAACCTAATAGTGGATTTCCTACTCAGTTGAAGTCCTTGAATGTTTGAGGTGAAAGGAGGATCAAAACAAATCAACCCTAAACAAAATCCTTTTTCAAATTTCACACCTTAAACATTTTGGTGAACCCATGTTTTTAATGAATTTTGCACATTGCTGAGTTTTTTGCTTCAGATTTACATTCATTGCATTCATTCATATCATTGTTCATCTTATTGCATTGGGAAAAATACAAAAAAATTGGTATTATTAGCTTGCATTTTCAAGTAATTTAGATTAGTTGGCATTTAATTTTAATAAATTTCTATCATTACTATCAGATCTAATTGGAAATATAGAAAATTTTCATTCATCATTTATTTAGATTGCATTTTCATGTTTAAATTGTTGAAAATTGCTTGAAATTGTGCATTGTTTCATATAACCTAGTTTTGCATTAGCTAGTGTTTGTAGTCAAAATCTTGTTTCATATTTTACTACCCTTTTAAAACACTCATTAGTATTGGTTTCTAATTGTAGTGTTGCATCATAGTGGTTTGCTTGCAAAATTTCATGCCTAGGGTTTGAAAACCTTGATTTTTCACTAGATTTTGGCCTTATCATCTCTCTAGATTTGAACCATAGGCATGTTGTAAAGGATTTTTCTGCACTGATTGGTTGTTATCAGGGTTATTATCTTCTTCCCCTCCTAAAATTCTTTACAACACATTTTTATTGGGCTCTTACAGTGAAAATTTTGTGAAAAATTACATATTTTGACTATATTTGCCCTAGGGTTTGACCTAGATTTCCACTCCAAGCATGTTGTGATAGATTTTATGGTTTTAGGTGTCTGGCATTACTGCTATAATCTTCTGCACCTTTTAAACTTATTTACAAAACCCTTTCCATTGGGTCTTTGCATTGAAAGTTTGAGAAAAATCGCATATTTTAGTGTATTTTCACTAGGTTTTGACTAGTCATCATTTTAGATTTGCATCAAAAAAATATTGTGAAGGATATTATTGCTTTATTGGACTGATATCAGACATATTATTTTCTGCCCCTGATCAATTTCCTTACAACACCTTTTCTTTCACTTATTTGCATTGAAAAAAGTCAAAAAATAAAGCATTTTTAGGTCATTTTCATACATAGTTTTGCACGTGTCGTTTGCATAACTTTTGAAAAACTTTTAAAATCTGATTTTACATTGATTTGAAAACATATATCATGGATACTCCTTTTTATTCATCTTTGGAAACATTGTGTGCATCATTTAGTAGTAATGACTTCAATATGTTAAACGAAGCACTAGATGACTTTATCTCTATTGGACATTCCACTATGGCACCTATTGCTAAAACATGTGATGATGACATAGAAAATGACTCCTCCTATGAAGATACACGAGGATAAAATCATTGACACATTCTTAAACATCACCCTACCCTCTTTGGAAAATGAAACACCAGTGGATAAAGGGCTCCCTCTCAAGAAGGATTCTTCATGGATGGAACAAGACTATTCACCTAATGATCATATGGTGCATGAGACCTCTACGGATAATCCATTAGATCTTCCACCTTTGATTGAAAACTCAAGAACCTTCGATGAGAAGACTATGGATAGCTCTATTCTACCTAACAACACCATACCTTCCTCTCATCCCAATGCTCTCCCTTGCCAAGATGTAGCATTAGTGGATGAGAAACGGTCTCTCACATTAAATCATTTAGGGATAGATGTTGGGTATAATCAAGAGGAAAACAATGTTAATTCAATCTTCATTAATAGATTTTGTACCAATATTCCTAAGATGATTGTCTGAAGGGAACCTAGTGCACCCTCTTCCTTAAAGCTGGTGATTACGGTTCAAGGTAGACCTGAGGATTACATCTACAAATATGCACAACAAATTTCTCAACCAAGTCAAGGTGTTCAAAACATGATACAACAACCACACCACAATGTGATTTCTCACACATACAACACCTGTAATAACAAGTAAAATAAGCAAGCACCGCATGTGCCTGTCTCTCTTCCATGTTCTCAACCTATGCTACCACCTCGTCTTACTCATAAAAGTGGTCAAGAATATGATCTTGTCAAGCAACTCTGCGCTACTCCAACTAAGATCTCTCTTTGGGATTTGATACAAACATCGCCTACATACCATGGAATGCTCCAAGAAGCTTTACAAAAGGTGATTATCCCACCTACTGCTAAGCCTAATGATGTAGCAGTTGTATTGGATAGTATGCATGCGACAAAAATAGATATTCTCTTTCAACCACATGAGTTACCGTCAATTGAAGTTCAAAACCAATATGATCCACTTATGATCTTTGTCACAATAAATAAAACGTTGGTAAAACAAGTTATGATTGACAATGGATCGGCTCTTAATATTTGTAGCATTGACCTACTACACAAAATCAAGACCAACACATCACAAATCAAACCAGATAAACTTAGCATTCATGGCTTTGATAATCATAGTAGTCAATCACTAGGCACTATAACCAAGTACCTGTAAAGGTGGGTCCTACAATTGTATCTACCCTAGTTCATGTCATGCCTAGTTCTTTATCTTACAACATGATTCTTGGTAGACCTTGGATTCATGCATTGGGGTCAATTCCTTCCACCCTACATTGTTCAATAAAACTTACATTCAAAGATAAATTTCATACTATTCACATTGATCCTGAACCAGATAACTGTTTACATATTGAAATGTAAAAACTAGTTTACAATCATATGAGTTTAAATAATTTACGAACTAATTCATCAATGCCTCTTGCCATGAATAGTGTTGTGCATGACTATACACCATTGAATAAACTCTTTGGTGATGATTGGGGCTCATTAGATTTTAATCCTTGCGGTATAGGGGAATATAAAATTAATAGCCTTGACACATCAAAAGCAGCATCGATCTCACCTAAGCAATCTTTTGAAGCACCTAAGAAACCTAAAGTCCCCTTCATAGAAAATAAAAACAATACTCTCACTTATACTACAAATTACGAGACCTATGAGGCTTCACTATCCCCTAAAGAAATGACATCCCTCTATGGTCGAGGATTTAAAATCCTTTATAATAATTGTGAATATATAGGTATGGGATGTGGTGTAAATCAACAAGGGATTCGAGTACCTATAGAATCTGCTTCAAGACATTACTCAACTCGCATTGGATATAATCCTTTTAAAGAAAACCAAGCCTCCCATCGTCCTAAACTTAATGTTAATGCAATATCAACAAGACCGAAGAAACATGTGAGATATCCTAAGCTGAAGAGCCACACTCATTGTAGCCAATATTATAATTTCTCTCAAGAGTGGCCTCTTCCTAGATATGTATGTTCTTAACATTGGGATACAACAGGTAAGTATTTCTAACCCTTTACCTCTCGTGTTGTGTTTCCCCTGTGATGTGTTATGTGTTGTTTAGGCCTCCTAGGATGACCCTTGATTCTCTTGTAAGGTCAAGGATACCAGGGGACCGCCTCTATTGTGACCTTCTATTTGTATCATCATTCTTCTATATTGCTTCTCCTCTATTTTCACTGTTGTGTGTTGTGTCTTACGGACATAGCGTTGCAATTGGTGACTTGAGGGAACCCTCCTACGTGACTGTCCCTAAGGCACTTGGTTCTCCTCTCTCGATTTATTGTTTCCCTTCCTCTAGTGTTTCTATCTAGCGGGCGGATGACGAAAAACATATTATACTGATGCGGACCTAGCATCCCTTTAGCGAGAAATCAAAAATTGGACTTAGTTCCTATATGACGATGGGGTTGTAATATATTATCCGACTCTTTGCTAGTAGAAACACTTTGTGTGCTCTAAACAGTGTCTTATCGCACTTACAAAACATAACAATACTGCTGCTCCATGCACTTTGTCTATCTTGAATCTTGTATCATGCATTGTTGTTTATCATGATTATATGGACACTAACACTTTTCTTGCAAGAATGTGTTTGTGGGAACATTTGGTGATCGTAAAGTACATGTCACCTCTCGGGGCATGGGCTTTGCGAGAGCTCATGTTCCCTTGTGTGTTGTTTTCTTCCTACCTTAACATGCTTGATATCGATACCTGATATCAACCACCTTAAGGTGGGGGCATATATAAGGTAAGCTATATGTTCTAAATGTTAGCAATGTGCTTGTTCTCAGGTGCAGTCTTAAAGACTGGTGGCGATGAGTCCCTTCTGCACTCTAAGATTTGTTTAAAATCTTTTGCAATCATTTAAGCCCTCATCGTGAGGCAGGGATGGTGTATTTCTCGTGGAGAGTGCACATCATGTCATTTTCAAAAGTCCTCATCGCGAGGTGGGGAGCAGTTCTGTGACTAACTCAACCCTTAAGCATATCTTTGGCGATTCTTGTGGTGAATCCCAATCATTGGTGTGTGCCTGTAATGTGCCTAAGATGGTGATGAGCCTAGAAATAGGAACACTCCATCGCTTGTCTGTCGTGTTTTCTCCGTGTCTTCTAAGTGTGTGCATTGCGTGTTTGTTCTCAAGCATAGTTTAAAGACTGGTGGCGATGATTCCCTCCTATGCTTTGGGATTTGTATGGCATGCTTGCTTTGTATGGCACATTTTGCGTGTGTGTTGCTCCATATGCAGTCTTAAAGACTGGTGGTGATGAGACCCTCCTGCATTATGGGTGGTGTGTTTACTTTCCTTTTACTTGCATCTGCAATGCATATTTATGAAAAAGAAAAAGAAAAGAAAAGCATTACTGTCTTCTCTACATTCACTATGTTTCGCATGTCTTCAATGTTGTATTCTCTGTGTTTTGTGTGACTGTAACTATCTTCTTCGTGTTTTGCGTGCCTGTTACTGTCTTCTCTATGATTGGTGTGTCTTCTTCGTGCTTGGCGTGTTTGCTATGTTTGTTGATCATACTTTAATGCATGTATTTGCCTTGCCTTTATACATACATTGAAGTGGGGGCTAAATGTTATGTCAGAAAATGTCCCCTTGGGGGCTTTTCCCTCTTAAGGTTTAGCTCCCGGGTCTTGTTTATGCATTTAGAGCATCTTGCATGATTTTGATGACTCCCGACGAGAAAACCCTGAAGTTTCATGGCAAATAGGACTCAAGGGATGTACTTAACATGATCCCTGCCTGAAATAGGAGGGAAGGACTTGGGCATCCGCACCCTAGTCCTACCCTATTATGGGTCAAGCCTAAATTTTAAGTGTCAGTTTATGACCGTTAATTAGGTCCTATGCCGACATGGTAAGTTTGAATTACGAAATTCTTAGCAGGAATGTTTGCAGTTGCATATATAAGCATGGTCAGGTTATCATTTGTAAACTAGATGAAAAGTAGATGGGCATTAGATGATTTTGGCATACTTGTGATTTGGAGCATTCAAAATATTCATTGTGTTGCAGAGCAGAGCATTGTTATTGTGTTTGTGTTTGCAGATTTGGCATCCATCTCCTCATGGCATGAAGAGCTTCTTCCTTCCATGAGATCTTCACTACAACGTGATATCATTTGTGTTTTCAGTCATTTATCATTTGGATTTCGCCTCTATCCCGCCGGGATATGCACTCTTTATCTAACAACAATGTTCGGAAGACTTGAATGTCTCTCTGGGGCTTGATTGAGGCAAGCCTCTAAACACCAGAACCCCCAACCCATTTTTTCATGATTGCAAGTTATAGGTTGCAGGAGTAGAAAAAGTGGAGTTGCAGGAGAGCAGTACAGACTGTCAGAAATGCAGATCTGAAGAGAAAATAGGGACCTAGACTCAGGCGCCTCCTCATTAGTCCTTCGGATCCCGCAACTGAAGAATCTCTGAAATAGCAGGAACAGGTTGCAGACAAGATTCTGAAATCCCGAAGAAAATGGTGGCACTGGACTAGGGCACCTGCTCATTAGTCCCTGACTTTTCTATTTTCTGAACTTCAAAATTTGGTACACATTTGATTATCATTTGGTATCTCTATGTGCAAGCATTTTCTGTAATTTATCTGTTTGCTTCTGAATTTGCATAATTAGGGTTTTGAGCATAATTGGGCATAATCAATCAACTAAATCACACAATTCCAATTTTCCCTGATATTCCAAGTGACTGAATACCTGATAGTGGATTTCCTACTCGGTTGAAGTCCTTGAATGTTTGAGGTGAAAGGAGGATCAATCAACCCTAAAAAAATCCTTTTCAAATTTCACACCTTAAACAAGCACTATTAGGAGTTATCAAATTACAAAATCTAAATGTACTACAATACTAAATATATAGTTGGCGGTGATAAAATTTGGTCTATGGTAGGCTTACGATATGTATTATTGTCAATTGAGATTTTTTTTGTATTTTTATAACCCCTATTCTTTGTACTCTTAGTTCTGTCAATGGATTATTTGCTAAATAATTGATATGTATGTGGTCGAATGCACCACATATTATGCAATGTATTTTTCCATGTGTTGCTACTTTTGTTAAAAGATAGGTAATTTTCTCATGGTATTCCATAGATATCACACTGTAACTAACCTAATGTACTTGCTCCAATAAATGATGTTTCTCCTCTTACTATGTTTTCTCTATGTGGTGCATCATTGTATGAGCAATCATTTTTACAATTTCCCTCTATAAAATAAATAGATCCCTTCTAGCCTGAGTAACACACAACATCCTAGTCATAGATCCCTTATCATCATATATGAAGGAAATGAATCTGTGAAGTGCACCAAGTTATAGAGTATGAAGACAAAATATGAATGTTTGAAGATGAGCAAAGATGACAACATAACATCCTTCATGCAAAAGATCGATGAACTTGTGAGCAACATTAAAAGTGTGGGCGGAAAAATTGAGGACATTGAAATTATAAACAAAATTCTCAGATCACTGCCTAAAACTTATAGTCATAAAGTGGCTACAATAGAGGAAATAATGATAGTAACAACGATTACAAAAGATCAGCTGCTTGGGAAGTTGACAGCCTTTGAAATGAGAGAACTTGGTGATTTCCTTCCAAAGACAGAGACTGCTTTCAAGGCCAGCACTTCTAAAACAACCCCTAGATCTGACAAGTACAAGGTGGAACCAAATTATGAGATTGAAGAACTTGAAGCTAACTTTGTTAACAGTCTACCCAGAGGTATTGGTAAGTACAAAGGCAAATTACCTTTTAAATGTTTCAGTTGTGGTAAAGTTGGTCATTATGCTTCTAGATGTCCCACAAGAGTTCCTAGGCCAAGACCTAATAGACCTAAGATTCCAAAGAAATGTTACTATGTTGAAGATATTGATGATGATGAAGGAGTATTAGATGGTGATCCAGAAAATCCTAGTACTTCTGGAAATAAAAAGCAAAGAAGTAAAATCCACATCATCAAAAAGAAAAAGCAACAAAAAAAGCATATTAAAATCAAATTCAAAGCAAAAGTACACGCAAAGAAAAAGAAAGCAAACAATCACACTATCATGATGCATTTTCCTCTCTCAATGGACTACACTTCATTGAGTTTCCCTATTCTTCCTTTCCTTTTCTATCGATTTATCTTAACAACACTTTAGGTTGGACTTTTAAGTTGGGGATGCTCTATTTTTCATTTCTTATCTATAGCATGGACATTTGATTGGTTTCTCATTAACATATCCCTTCATCATCTTATATTCCTATTTGCAATATTAATTGCATTCCTATTCCCTTGAAGTCCAAGATATTATTTTCACTTGTTCCTTGATATCTTTATAGCAAACCCCACTTATACCATATATATACCCACATTATTTATTTCTCACATACTATGTTGCCTTGCGACATCATGCCTAATCTACTACTACTATCACCAACATTCTTCCATACATATGGCCTATGAAGAATTATAGTTTATCTCAATCCTAGTGAATAAGCTTAAGATGTTGATTTATGATCTTCACATTTGTGACTTGTTCCTACCCACTTTTATCTTTCTCCACACTCAAACTATTATACTCTACTATATAACTACCCTTCGTTGTTCACATCTATTTCCTTTTATCACTTGATCCTTATTGGCATTAACCACTTGACTATCTTTTATCTCTTCTTTATCCAACTCTTCCCCTTGGGGGCATTGTCTCCTGCTTCCCTTGGGGAATTATCATTTTCTTCGTGTTTCAACCTATCTTTCCCTTACACTATTACCTCTTGACTTTCACATAACTTTATCTTGCTATCATCTACTCCATATTCATTACACTTGCATCTCTCATTATCATCATAGTTTTACCTTCTTATAACTTGGGACATTACCTTAGTTATTTGTCCCTGTCCCTTGACTATTATCTTATCCTCCTATTCATTTCTCATTCATCATCATTATTACTGCCCTCTTTGCTTTGATGCCTTAGTTATCTTTCCCTTGGTGGCATTACCTCTTGTTCTTGTCTTATTTCACATCTTATATCTATAGTACACCATACTAGATCTCACCTCTATGTTACCATCCTTATTTCCACTACCATCATTTTTCCTATTCAATTGTCATCATCCCACTAGGGGCATCTCCTCTATTACTTTTTCGGACTTGGGACATCACCTTAGTTGTGTGTTCCCTTCTTCCTTAATCACCACCTTATCTTCCAAAATCACATCTTATCCTACTCTACTCTCTCACATGCCTACCATTTATGACATGAAACACTTATCCTATCACATATCAGCCCATTTAGGGGCACCCTATCTTACCTTATCATATCTTACTTTATTCCTTTTCCATTGTCAAGGGCATCACCCTACATGTTCCCTTCTTTCCTCTTTCCTCTATTATCATATTTTAATCTTCTATTACCTTGGCATTTCTCCTTTATCCCCTTATCATCTATTTTAAATTGAATGACTTGATAATTTTGCCAATCAATTTAAGGGGGCATATACTATATACATATTTTATACCATTGCAATATTTGCATCATTACAATTAGACCTAGTCTAGCCTTTTATCGGTGGGTGGCCACCACATGACCCTTGATGACATCATCATGTTTTACCTTTTAACATGGTCTACCCTTATTTAATGTGGCAACAATATATAGCCAGATGGTAACCACATAACCATCATCATTTCCTTTTGACATGGCCCAGCCTCATCATTTGTGTGAAAACCTCAGTCATTATCATCATGACCTTACACTATCCCATCCTTTGGTAGCCTTTTGCCAATGTCTATTTTCTTTCATGGATCAACTTCTATCATCTTGTTAGTGATCCCCTTAGATCCCCTTCTTCATATCATTTTCCTAGCTGTTCCATATTGGGCACTTAGAATATGGTAATTGTGTGTGTTTTTAGCCTAGTGTTTTGTTTCCACTTTGTGGTCTTTATGTTTGTTTAGTTTTCCATTTTGTACCTTTTGTGTTTGTTTAGTTGCTTATGTTTCTATTATCTATGCTTAGTGTTTCCATTTTTTTTTTTTCTGTATGTAGTATATTGCCTATCATCGCGTTTCCATTTCCATAGTTGTTTATCAACATTGCTTTTGTTATCTATTTAGTGACCACTTTGCCTTGATGTGGTGAATTGTAGGATTAGGTACATGCACCTAGATTGAAGAACAACGAAGAAGAATTAAAGATATGCATTTTTTTTGTATCTTTTAATGCAAATGATACGTTTTACTATACTTTTCCTTATCATGCTTCTTTTGCCTAGTGTCATTAGCTCATTAAACTAGGAGAAAAATGTAATATCAAAAATTGCACATGCTACTACTTTCATATTGCGCTTTTCTCACCACTCTAGTGCCCATCACGTTAATTTGTTTTTAGTCCATGTTACACCTCATTTTGACCTTTCTAGTGATCACAATTTGATAGGCACATTCCTAGATCCTATACTGAGCCATTGAACACTTCCCTAAAAAAACATGTAGCTTGAACTACCAAGCATGTCCCTTTAACTAGTTGCACCGCTTATCATGTCCCCTAGGGACATTTGCACCGCTTAGCATGCCCCCTAGGGACATGAAGATAAGAGGATGATCAAAGCTTGGTTTATCATTATTAACGCTAGGGACATTTGTTTCCAATATTGACTCCAATTATATAAGCGTGCAAAGTGGGTAAGGGGTGGACTAAGGGATCAAGAGAGCTCATTTTTTCATAGTGGTACGTCTATGCTATTGTGCCATCAATTTCATGCCAAACATTTAAATGAATGCATATTGTAAAATTTTCATTTATTGTAGAACAATTCAATATCTCGTGATTATTTGGGACCATACTTGTCGAGAAATTCTCTTGAGATATTCAAGGTTCTTTCTATCAAATCAACATGGTAAATCTTGGATTGCCAAATTAGCCTTTATTAATTGTAGATGGTCACGAGTTTTTTAGTGGCTTCTTCCAAATTTCATTTGTCCCATACTCAAACAAATGTCTCTCTATTGGCTTAATCCTTCATGGTTTTTTTAGTGGCTTCTTCCAAATTTTATTTGTCCCATACTCAAACAAATGTCTCTCACTTGGCAATAGATTGGAGAGGTGAGTAAAGTCAATCACTTTAGTTATGTGGCACACGTTGGCTGCAAAACAACCCACAATTGGTGAGGCACCAAGTTCCTCAACCCCGCATAAGTGCAATCCCCTACATTCACACAAGGAGGCACAACCAACCAAACATGGGAGAGGAGCCCTTGACAGTACTCACATGTAGCATGGGGCTTTTATTTATGGTCCACGTAGCCCTACACTTAGAGAAATGCCTACCTCTATTCAAGGTATCATTTACACTACCAAACACACTAGTCTTTGGCTGCTACATCTTCATAAATAATGTGCATAATCATACGAAGAATGTCCTCATTCATGCACTTGGAACTTTGTCGCAAAAATATTTAAGGAATCCTCAAACAAGCAGGTAGCAACGAATTGGACAGGTCGATGAAAGGATGCACCGGAGAATGAGATTATCTAAATGCTTCCACTACCGTTCATTCCACCTCTAAGAACATTAATATGCATCCGATGATTATCGTAATTTAGTTAGATTAGTAACTATCAAGAGGGAGTTGTGGGCCCTAAGGCTATAATGATTGCTTGCTAGGATTTTAGCCACTAAATTGGCTTCCCTCAAGAGAATGAGCCTACGACCAACACCAACTCCTCTTCATTGGTTAGAACTTCCTTTAACCCCTTTGAGTAAGTTTGTTCATCATTGGAGCAGTTTCATTTTGGCGCTTGCATGGCATTGACCAAGCGCCATTGGACTATGGTCTGCACATTTTTTTATTCTTATTCTCCCGCCAATTCTCTTGGCTGTTGATTTTCCTCTCACAAGAGTGTATAATGTGATAGAGAGAAAATATATGTTGCTGTTGATGTAATAGAGAACAACAGAGATATAAAAAAATTTCCCCTACTTCATGTGGATGTATCCATTCTTGGTGAACCACATTAAAATC
This sequence comes from Cunninghamia lanceolata, assembly GCA_027924645.1. NCBI lineage: Eukaryota > Viridiplantae > Streptophyta > Pinopsida > Cupressales > Cupressaceae > Cunninghamia > Cunninghamia lanceolata. Next base: position 2,761,099 of record BSBN01001278.1, on the reverse strand, counting down.
TGTGTTTTTGTTCTGTGTTTGTATTGTGTGTTTAATTTATCATTTATTTATCCGCTCTTTATAATCACCAATTGGTATCAGAGCTTGGTGAAGCTGATTAGGAAATTGTGATAATTTCTGGCGAATATGGAGGAAGTGGATAAATGGAAGATTGAGAAATTTTCTGGGCAAAATTTTGGATTATGGAAGGTGCAGATGGAGTCACTACTGATTAGAGGAGATCTCTCACTCGTGCTGGAAGGAAAACCCAAGAAGCCAGCTAAGATGGATGATGAAGCGTGGGAGAGATTGGACAAGAAAGCAAGAGCTACAATTCTGTTGTCACTGTCCAGCAATGTCCTCTTCAACGTTACAACAGAAAAGACTTCAAAGGCATTATGGGACAAACTCAACGATATGTACGAGATGGCTTCAGCTTCAAATAAAGTTTACCTCATGAAGAAGCTGTACAATCTGAAAATGAAATGAGGTATCATGTCCAATCATTTGAATGAATTCAACACTCTAATCAACCAATTGATTTCGGTAAGCATTAATTTGGATGATGAAATCAAAGCTATTTTATTATTGTGTTATCTTCCAAATAGCTGAGAAGGAGTAGAAATGGCCATCAGCACCTCCGTATTCGGAAAAGACAAAACTCAAATTTGATGATGTTTCTGGAACTCTTCTTAGCGAAGATATGCGAAGGAAAAATCAAGGAACCACAGCCGGTGATGCCTTGATTTTTGGCAATAGAGGTAGACAGCGAAATAGAGGTAGAAATTACAATTGGAGGAGATCAAAATCTGCGAAAAGATCATGTCTAAGGGGGGAAATGGAGGTTGTTGGTTTTGTGGCAAAGAAGGCCATACCAAAAAGAATTGTTGGTTGTATAAAAAGGTGCAGAATCAATCAAAGGACAACAAAGTGAACACCACATATAAATCAAATCAAGATGTTCTAGTCTTGTCAACAAGTGAAACTACAGCAGATTCATGGGTGTTGGATTCCAGAGCATCATTCCATGCAACCTCATGCCGGGAAGCCTTCGAAAACTATCAAGAAGGCAAGTTTGGCAAAGTTTATCTCGGGGATAACAAAGCATGTGATATCATCGACAAAGGTGACGTAATGTTGAAGTTGAAGAATGGAAATAAATGGTTGTTGCATGATGTAAGACATATTCCTAAATTGAGAAGGAATCTGATTTCTGTTGGACAGCATGATGCTCAAGGATGTAGCATCACTTCTTCATCGAATTCTTGGAAGGTGACAAAAGGAGCATTAGTGGTTGCAAGAGGGAGCAAATTGGACACTTTATATGTGCTAGATAGTCCCGCTAAAGTGGGAGTAGCGATGGCTATTGTGGATAACGAAGTGAAACTATGGCGTAGAAGGCTCGGGCATATGAGCAAGAAGGGACTCGAAATCTTACTTGGCAAGGATCATCTTCCGAGGTTAAAATCTATTGATTTGGACCTATGTGAGCATTGTCTCTATGGAAAACAAAGGCGGATTAGTTTCTCGAAGACCGGGCATGACAAAAAGACAAGGCAATTAGAGCTTATGCACTCAGACATGTTTGGTCCTACAGAAGTAACCTCTCATGGAGGAGCAAATTATTTGTCACTTTTCTTGATGATTGTACTTGAAAAGTGTGGGTTTATATGCTCAATAGGAAGTTTGAAGTTTTTACCAAATTCAAGATTTTTAAAGCTATTGTTGAGAATCAAACAGGGAACAAAATTAAATGTTTGAAAAGCGATAATGCAGGGGGGGGGGGGTCTTTGGATTTTGATAGTTATTGTGCGGATAATGACATTCAGCACATTAAGGTTGTACCATTCACACCCCAAGAGAATGGTGTAGCTGAGAGGTTGAATCGAATGATTCTTGAGAGGGCTCGAAGTATGCTCTCAAATGCCTGTTTGGGCAAAGAATTATGGGCAAAGGCACCTAACACAGTGGTGCATTTGATCAATCAAAGCCCTTCATCTCAATTGGAATTTGATACTGCGAAGGAGAGATGGATGGGAAGATGTATGTCCTACAATCATCTAAGAGTTTTTGGATGCGAAGTTTTCGTTCACATTCCCAAGGAGAAGCGAACGAAATTGGATTTCAAATCTAAACGGGTATCTTCATTGGGTATGGAGAAGATCAATATGTTTTTCGATTGTGGAATCCAATTAGAAACAAATTGGTTCACAGAAGAGATGTTGTCTTTAATGAAAAAGTTTTTCCAGGTCTGCAAAAACAGGAGACACAAGCTAAAGAGTATGTGCCAGTTGACATTGAAAGTGGTATTGATTTGTTCTCTCTGCCTCAAAATCATCTTCAATACAATCTAGTGGTTTAAATTTGCCATAAAGAAAACTGAATTCAGGTATGCCAACTTTTGTTTCATTTGGTGATAGATGTATGGATTTTTCACAAGATTTTAGAAATCAATAAACGTTGTAGGCTCCTCTTAATACTGATCTGCCCCTTCATAAAAGTTTGGGTGTGAATAATCTTTTGGTGTCCTCCTCAACCCCTGTCATATCTGCCACAACATAATACATAGGGTAATGACCTAAGTCTATTGTGATGTCCCGATATTAAGACATTGTTTAAATTAAAGATTTAAACATCATGATAATGACAGTGAAGTCACTTTCGTAAAATATGGTGTTGTCGTGTCCCTTTCATCATCAAATTGGATGATTCAACTAATTGCATATGTATTCATATTTAAATAAACATATATTGTTAATATATGTCATATCCCTATATTATAATTGAATATATTTATGAATTAATCCATCATTATTTAAATGGATGGAAAATATTATTATAAATATTAATAAAGATATTACATTATTTATATATAGTAATAAAATAAAGATATTATTATATAAATATAAACCATTGCCTATTACAAATGAAGCACTGCCTAATAATCAGCGGTCAATACAAAGAACAGTAATTACTATGAAAAATGCAGAGATCCCAATCAAAAGGTGCGATGTGCATAATAAAGTAAGAACAGCAATTTGTATGAGCAGAAATTAGTGTTCATAATAAACAACGATTACGAGAAGAGATACGAATTGAATAGACAAGGGCAACACTTGAATACAAGTCAGCATGTTGACAGGTAAATAAGGCAAAAGTGAATAAAACAAAGAGGAGAATCGATCATCCTATGAGGAGGTGTGATTCATACAAGGTAGTGTTTATATTTGATGTAATACGATCAGTTAACGAAATGAATATAAGAAGCAATGCTTATTATGTAAAGAGGTATACTTATTAAGGGTTGTGTCTTTTCCAAACAACCACACTTTGGAAAGGCATCTCCTTGGAAGGAAGATATATATTGGGAGATAAGAAGTATGGAGGAGGATAGGGGGAATGGAGAATAACAGAAAGAAAGATACATACATATTTTTTATTTTATATATAGAGATATCGGAGCAGAAAAGAATACTCTTCAAATATATCAAATGATATAAGAAAAAGGGAAAATACAAATGAAGTTATATGGATAAGACTCCTCAAATCTGCATAAATATAATATACAAAGTTATATAATACCGCCTTACATAAGAGGGAAATTCTGAATCTAGTAGCAGCCTTGTAAGAAATCAGAATATACTCAAGGTAATCATTATATGGGTGGTCCTTAGGATCATTGGGTATCTCCAAGTCATCTAAAGAGAATTTACATATCGATATTCAATCAACACTGAAGGAAGACAATCCTTAAGATCGCCAAGGATACAAAGGCAAGACTTATATACTGGTATGATGTATCTAACCCTCTGTCTATTATGAATGCCATGTGTTGAGTAATGACAAATGCATATTATCATTAGTATCATTATATATATATATATATATATATGAAACTTGCTAAGGGATGGTATGTTCATCTCATTACTTCTATTTCCTACAACCAGAAGGGAGGTGGTCTTGTTAGGGAGAGGCGGAGTAATTCCATCCCAATCACATTGGAGAGGGTTTAGCGCGCCCTAGACATGTAATTCCCCACCCATGGTTAAGGATTAGGAAGGAAATAATATTGAGAGATGAACATAGTTACTTCTATTTTCCTCTATAATTTCGTTCTAAAGGAAGGTTAGGTATTGTGGGGAGAGGCGGAGTAATTCCATCCATATATAGGCCCCAAGGCTTGGACGTAGTTTCCTCAAGGTTGGGTCAGAGATGGTTTCAGCGTGCCCTAGTCATGTAAAGTCTAATTCCGTGAGGAGGAATAGTAAGGAAGACATGGATTTTGAATTATGGAATGTATTATAGAATAGTCATCAATAGTGAGTGACAATCATGAAATGAATAATCCTTTAACAAGGAATGACATAATTATATTATCATTAATCTTATTTGATCCCATCATTGAAATTTATTGATCTATAATGTTTCTAATGTCTCTTTGAGAATCACTTTGAATGCAGATTCAGGTTTAAATTTTTCCACTAGAAAGGGGACATTACATCTACCACCATACATTAATATGCAACCTATTTTATCTTCATCGCAATCTATTACAGGTCACACGCAGCATTTGGAATTCTCAAGGCAATCTTTTCTAGACCATACACTGCCTCTTCTACGCAACCTTTTCTAGACCTTACGCTACCTTCACTACCTTCTATGCAGCCTTTGGAAGTCATAAATCCCACACAGCAATTTTTTACTTCCACGCACCCTTTAAGAAACTCCACTCAGACTTTGAATACTACACAGCTCCCTACATTGTCTTCAGAGCCTCCTTTGAATGCAATGTAGTCCTTTGAAAGTTCAACGCAGCATCTGAACTTTCCAATGCTACCTCTAGTAAATCCCACGCTGCCTCTGGTAAATACTACGTAGCCTATGATGGATATTAACAGTGTGCCAAGTTTGGCACCAAGTAATTTAAGAAGTTCAGTCACAGGGAATTCTTTGTTTACACAACATGGAAATGTTGAACAGGGCAATGTGCATGAACAGGGTAATTTGAGGGAACAAGTACCTCAACTGCGGAGGTCTACCCGGAAGCGCCGACTTCTGACAAAGTTCGAAGACTATCAGTTATTGATTTCCGATTTAGCAAAGCCAACCACTTTCAAGGAAGCCTACAACGATGTCAATCGTGAGAAATGGTTGGAGGCAATGCAAGATGAAATGCATTCACTCATGGCTAATCATACATGGGATTTGGTCAAGCTTCCACCCAATCGAAGAGCATTGAAGAATCGATGGGTGTACAGATTGAAAAGAGGAAGGAGGTAGAAAACGTTATCAGACCAGATTGGTGAACGAATACAATCATCAAAAAGGAAACGATTTCAATGAAATCTTCTCACCGGTTGTGAAGATGACAACCATTAGAGCGGTGTTGGGATTGGCAGTGGTGTATGATCTTGAGCTGGAACAACTTGATGTGAAGACTGCATTTGTTCATGGCGACATTGACAAGGAGTTGTATATGCATCAGCCTGAAGGTTTTTAGCAACAAGGTCAAGAGGATTTGTAGTGCCGATTGAGAAGTTTGTATGGGCTCAAACAAGCCCCACTACAGTGGTATCTCAAGTTTGACGTTTTCATGGCTGAGCAACATTTCACACGCTACGAATCCAATCCGTGTGTCTATTACAAGGTTTTGGATAATGGTGAGTTTGTTTTATTGTTGTTTTATGTTGATGATATGCTAGTTATTGGCACTAGCATGACAATTGTTCATGATTTGAAACAACAGTCAACTCAAAAGTTTGCAATGAAGGATTTAGGGACAGCAAAGAGGATACTTGGTATGACCATCATCCAGGACAGACGTAAGAGGGAAATCAAATTGTCACAAGAAAGGTATGTTGACAAAGTCTTGGACAGATTCCACATGAAGGATGTTACGCCGATGAGTACTCCACTTGCTGATCATTTTCGTTTGTCATCTTAAATGTGTCCAAAAACACCTCAAGACCTAGAAAACATGAAGGGTATTCCTTATTCATCAACTGTCGAAAGTCTTATGTATGCCATGGTTTGTACTCAACCGGATATTTCCCATGCAGTGGGAGTAGTAAGCAAATTTATGAGTAATCTGGGTAAACCTCATTGGGAAGTAGTGAAGTGAATATTAAGGTATTTAAAAGGCACTTTAGATTATGTTTTGTGTTTTGGAAGGAGAGATGCACAGCGGCGAGGTTATGTTGATTCTAATATGGCCAGAGATTTGGACAAATGAAGGTGAACAACAGGTTATGCTTTCACATTCGTCGGGGTAGCGATCAATTGGGTTTCAAGGTTGCAACAGGTGGTTGCACTCTCCACTACCGAGGCTGAATATATTGCTCTCACTGAAGGTGCGGAGGAGATGATTTGGTTGCAGCGATTGTTGGGTGATTTGGGATTCAAACATGTTTTCACTATTTTTTGTGATAGCAACAACGCTATTCATTTGGCAAAGAACTCCGCCTTTCATAATCGAACCAAGTATATTGAGTTGTGATATCACTTCATCCAGACTATACTTGAAGAGGGCAAACTGAAAGTGGAGAAAATTGATACAAAGGTAAATCCGACGAATGCATTGACGAAGATAGTACCAAGGGAGAAGTTAGAGTGTTGTAGGACTTCTCTTGGCATTGTCACGATGTGACAATAAGCTTGAAGTAGGGGAACGTCTTTGAGCAGCATTCTTATAGTCGTGATTGGACTTCAAGTGGGAGATTGTTGGAATGTGAAGTCCAACTCTTCAGCTTCTTATTCCCCTGCCAATTCTCTTGGTTGTTGATTTTCCTCTCACAATAGTGTATAATGTAATAGATAGAAAATATATCTTCTTGTTGATGTAATAGAGAACAACAGAGATAATAAAAGATTTTCCCCTGCTTCCTGTGGACGTAGCCATTCTTGGTGAACCACGTTAAAACCTATGTTCTTGTTATGTGTTTGTATTGTGTGTTTAATTTATCATTTATTTATCCGCTCTTTATAATCAACACACATAATTCTTAATTTTTATTTCTACTCGTTATGTTTGTACTGGTCAGCATTGACTTTACTTACCATGGTCGTTAGTTGTACGTTGGCCTTCTAGTATTAGGCCTAGGTTTTAATTGTCTAAAAGTTGATTTGGGATGGCTTTGGTGTTTTTTAGAGGCATACGTAAATATATTTAAGTGCTAGGTTTATATAAATATGGCAATGCACATGACACATTCTAAAGGAAAGAGATTAAACAATGCAGAAAAGGTGGTTACATCATTTGTGTGTGTGATTTTGTTTTCAATGTTCTAATATGTGGATGGACTCGCTCTTGTAAGTGGCACGTAAGTAAGTTGGCATAAAACAAAAGCTAGACAAAAATCAACCTAACATGTAAATTTGTAGATGGCCTTATAGCCTGGTCAATTTAATCCTGCCTTGTTATACAAACAATGGAACACTATTTCATGTTTTTCATAGGGGTCATAGAACATTTCCCAACGGCCAAGAAGGATTATAATTTCTATTGTTAAAGGAGCATAAAGTCTAAATGTTAGCCACCAACTCTGGAATTAAAACTCGCCTAAATCAATCTTCTATTGAGTTGTGTGGGCGTGTGATATATATAAGCACACTATATTGACAAATATGTTTTCAACACTAAATTTGCTCCGGACCAAATAAAAAACTTTAAAAAATTCATAAAATGTCATCATACACCAAATAATCAACACCAAAACTGACACCATCTAATTCTACCTCAGCAACCTCTATTCAAAGGTGCAATGCAAATCTAATCCATTGCCGAAATGCAATACAAAAGTATTATTCACGGCAGGGACTGTCACTAGGTAGCAATTATTTGTATTGGTAAAGTCCCAGCATCTACTGTTAGTAAATATTTTATTACCAACTATAATAAATGCTGGGTCGAAACATAGCAAACATTCTAATATATGGGTCACTTGAACTTAAGAGATTCCATTGCCTATCAAGCAACTTTAAATGTTAGTCAAATCACTAAACTTCGTTTACAAAACTATCCACATCCCCTAAGATTAATAGGGTAACAATGAGCAAGGATTAATAAAGAAACGATGCACACGGGTGAGCTGCAAGTCGGGGCATTCGTTGCTGGAAACTCTCATGTTCCATATCATTGAGACAAGCCTCGGGTTTGTGTAAGGATATAAAGCATCTCTAAATTAAAAGAGGTTTGTTTATTAATTTATTAAGAAAAATGTAAGAATCCATGAAATTATAATTTATGTTTTCAGAATAATTTAGAAGGGAGTAACAAGAACCATGCACACCATATAACATTTTTTATTTGTACATTTTCACTATAAAGCTCAAATCTTAAATTATGATGCTTTATTTGGCTCATTGAATACATTGTTACTCACAAGCAGAAATAGGGATAAGGAAAATTGAACTAAAAATTGGGAAGTGTAGATTGATAAAACAGCCATTTGCCCATAGAAAATCCTTGCTCAATAATATGAAATCATACATAATTCTATAGATTTTCTATTCATCTGTAAATTATACATGAACTTTGTTGGAATCAAATTCCAACTTTAAACTTCTTTCAAAACTGCCAATGAACATGTTATTTTTATGAAATTCTTAATGCTAAGCAATGAAAAATACATAAATACCAAGACAACAGTAAAGCTTACAGAAAACCTTGTAACAGTTACATTATAAGAAGGGCACTTTAATAACCCTTCAGCTATAATGATGTGAGTTCCTTGACAGTATGAATTGAGGAGCAGTTGTAGATGGTCGGACTCAGTAAAGCAGCTCTTCGAAAACTGGATCCACACTGTTAGCCCATTTTCCATGGTACAGGTCTAAAAGTCTTTCTGCCGGTGTAACACCTAAAATACAACTCAAAATGGTGAGGTTCTGCAAATCTTGAGTCAAAGTTTCATTAAGGAGCATTTACAGAGGTATACATCTTTCACAGCTTGAATTTCAAGAGACACGACATACTCAAATTTAAATAAGTCTTCACACATACTCATTACAACAAATCTTCACACACATTCATTACAACAACAAAAAGTGCAACAAAAAGTGCGATATTCTACTTACACTTGTCAATATAAAAATTAAAAAGTGGATGATCATTAAACAATAAACGCAGATAAGTGACAAATAACTTTGAGAATCCTGACAGGTCTAGCGAACAAGACAAGCTAGAAATTAAAAAATAAATCTTATGGCTGTAATCTATTCCATCTCTTTCTGTGCTGTTCTTGCACTGGTTACAAAAAAAAAAAGAAAATAAAATACAAAAATAAGTTAAAATTATTCTTGAATTATATTGCCCACTCCATCTTTCTTGGAGTGGTTTGTATAGGACCTTTATCACTGTGGCAAAAAGTACAGTGGGGTAGAGAGCATAGTTTTTCTAATCCCATATGCATGCAAGGTGAAGATTGTTTTGGTCATATATGTTGGTGTAATGCATTTATACACTATAGGTTAGGTATACTTTGGTGGTGTGTTGTGTTGAGTTATGCTTGTCCTTCTTGGAATGAGAGGTGTCACCCTCTTCCGTAGGAGTTACACTTGCCTTTCTTGAAGAGTGCGGCGTTGCCTCATTCCTTGGGAGTTACACTTCTTGAAGCATGACGTGTCATCCTATTCCCCTTGTACTTTCTATAAATACAACTTCATTGAGTTTATTGTTTTCACTTTTATGAATAGAATAGCCAAATTTTGTTTCATTGCATTTATGAGTCTCTCATTTTTCTTTGAGAAACTAGGTTATGGTAGATAGTTTTAAGGCATTTGTTCTTGGGCAGAGATTGCATGCTAGAATCTAAAACCTTACATGGTATTAGAGCAAGATTGTACTTAGGCTAGTTTCTTTCCACTTTGTAGAAGTTTTCCTTGGGAGTTGTGAGTGACATTTTAAAGTTTTTTTTTACTTAGGATAGTTTATATATATATATATATATATATATTAAAGAGTGACTGCTAGAGCAAATCTAAGCTCACCATTGTGTCTAGAGGATCTTAGAAAGTTAGTTTTGCTTTTGGTTTTGTCCAAAAACATCTAGAGGCCAAGCTAACAAGAGTTTCAAGTTGTATTTTTTCTGTGATTTTTTTGCAGGTAACTTCATTTCAGAACATGTTGGAGCAAATTTGAGATCACCATTGCATTTGGAGTAGCCGAAAACCCTATGGTTGCCTCAAATGGATTTTTTGTGTATGCACTGCCCCATTATAGGAGTGTTCAATATATGACAAATTCTTATCCCAAATCTTCAAAAGTTCAAGAGTCGCACTAATGTTCTATTCAATACATAAGCTAGAACATTAGTTTTTACGTAGGAAGTAGTGGATCTCCTCTTTGTGGCCAGCTTCGCCTACAATTAAGTCTAAAATATGATCATAAAATATCTATTTTAAATGAAGGTTTTGAACAATTGAAATTGTGCTTGCACATTGGTGAAAAACAAGTTTGTTACCTATTATCACAAACAAATAATCATGCCCTTTTCTTGGACATAGGTAACCCATCTACAAAACCATGGAGACTCTTTCCACAAAGTTAATAAAAAGGAATTATTGAATTACGATCAAATGAGAAAAACACAGAAATGGACACAAAACATTGCTTGTTATTACAGTCTTCAACAATTGAGAGATTACAAAGATTCCAAATGGAATATCACAACAAATGACTCTTCATACACAGGTCATAGAAACTTCAGTCTTCTCTCAAGCTCGACAATGTATATTCTTACTCTGGCTGCCAATCTCCCAACCTCTGCCACCCCTTCAATGACTTTTCCCCAGATAGTTAGAGGCACAAGAAGCAGTTACGGAAGTTGAAGAGTTCATCTTCCCTTCCATTACTGATTTTAGCCAGCCAACACATGGTTGACACTTCATCTTCCCTCTAGGCAAGTGTGCATGAGTGTGTCATATTCCCAAAATGGTAAATAAAGTAAAATAAGTATAACCTGTAATATTACTTTTTATGAATATTTAATATAATTAAAGTATTGATAATAGAGATTATTAATATAAATCTTATATACTATTATTATTATATAATATAATTATCAATAATAATATTTATCAATAAATACTAAATACATATATATATGAAAGGAGTAGCGCTTTGTATAGACAAAGGCTACGGTCATCCTAAACCCCCGATTACTAATACTACAGCAAATCATCCAATGATTTTGTAAAGGTAGCATTCACCAAACAATGTGCGATCCCTCAAGACATCAATCTCATAACAAATGAATACAAAGGTAATCAAGAATAAAATAATGCTAACTAAGGACACTAATAAGAGACGCAACCTATTATAACATTTCCAAGGTTATAAGAATGGTTCGTGGCATCATAGTAGGGGCAGAACCGGATACCATCGAGGGAGTAATTGATTAGATCATCGATATCTGATAAGAATTGAACAACCTCAGCTTGCTCATTCGATCAGTTTGAAAGAGACGACGGAATATTTGATCGCCACTTCATAAGTCTGAGAGGAATGTGAGTGGAAGTCGAAATCGTTGGATTACACGCTGAGGGTGGGTAAAGCAAAGGAAGCGCTCGCTCGTTATTAAGAGGTATCGTGAGTTTCCAGATCATACAGTGCACAGCATATATAATAAAGCAGGAATCACCAAAATAAAGAGAAACAACGAATGGATTATTAAGGGAGAACTCGTGGGTCCCAGATAATATTCGCATTCTTTGTTGGCCCCGTCCGAGGACTATGCCAATCATGGGTTCCAGATGATATATTATAGAAACATTTTGTGAAGATTGCATCGTGGGTCTCTGCTACCAGTGTGGACCTAAAGGAGATTGCTAGCGACATGAGTGTGGAGAATTTCAAATGTAATAAAAGTCTTCACTGATCGACTAGTCTGGGATAAAAGACAACAAATCACTAGGAGACGGTGATTTCATCCGAGACTGTGACCAAATCAAAGAAGATTACAAGACCTGGTCAAATCAATAATCCAGAGTAGTAGTGCATCACAATCTTCATCTTGGGTGATTGATATAGAAAATATATCTTTCCATTTCTTTGGCAAATATCTTTGTGAAAGGGGACATTACAATTGGTATCAGAGCAGAAGATTCTGCCATCCTGTGAAAAAAAAAAATTTAATGCAACATCATACAAGACAAACAGTTCGTAACAACAACAACAACATGGATGCTCAAGATATGAGGTCATTCATGGAAATGATCACCAAAAACATGATGGAACAAAATGAAAGAACAACCAGAATCATGATGGAACAAAATGAAAAGACAACGCAATCCATGAGGGAGCAAGGTGAAAAAACTACACAAATGTTCCTAGAAGCACTTCAAAGGGTAGGAGACACCGTGGAACAACTCAAGGCCCCGTCGACAAATGGAAGGGAAGTAGCTTCGAACCAAGCCGAAATTAGCAACTCTTCCTCAAGTTCACGAATTCCAATACCATCTTTCCTACCAAGTGAGGAAACTCCAAGAAGGGAAGAAGAAAATACACAAGTTATGAGCACTGAGGACATGGCTAGAGCCTATGCAAATTTAGAACCCGAAGTAAGAAGAGCAGTTTCCTTCCATGAATTTAGCAACTCTAAAAGGAATGAGTTAACACGAAGTGAGAGAAGACCTGTCCATAAGGACTTAAAACAAAAGGCCAATAAAGTAAACCTTCCTCACTTTGACGGAACCACTAAAATCACCCCACATGCATGGCTTCAAAAACTTAATGACTATTTTGCACTTAGTCCCATGACCGAAAAAGATGTCCGCCAATTTGCAATCCTACACCTAGAAGGGACAGCCTATGAGTGGTGGCATAATGGAAAAAGCACCCTAGGCCATGAAAACATTACATCATATGCTGAATTCTCTAAAAGGTTCCTTAAGAAGTTTGATAGGAGACATCCCCAACAAGACTTTAAGGACTTAACCTTGGTAAGACAAAAAGGAACGGTGGATGAGTACATAAGTGAATTCGAGAAAATAGCTATGCGAGTTACCGGAATTGAAGATGAAAGACTAACATTTCTATTTATTGAGGGCTTGGATGAGAAATTGAGCGGACTAGTGGGAGCACTTAAACCCACCTCATTGGATAATGCCATTGAAATGGCAACCCGTTTGGAAAAGAACAAACCCACAAATCTCTATACAAACCCATCCCACAAGAAGGAAAGATTCCATAAACCTTTCTCATCCGAGAATGAAATAAAGGAGAAAAACTAATGTTACAGATGCAAGGAACCCTGGACTCATGGACATACTTGCAAAGGAAATGGGAGACCCTGGACCAGAGATGATACAATGAAAGATGATTTCCGAAAAAGGACTCTATGCTTCAATTGCAACGAAAAATGGGAGCCAGGTCACCGGTGTGCAAGAAAAAGAGAACACCACCTAAAAATCATAACAAATGAGGAATGGGAGGAAAATTTTGAACCAAAAGAAAAGAAAAAGAAACATAGTGAAGAAGAATGTTCATGATGGCTCAAGCACAAGCAAACCCTGTTCAAGACATGATAGGTAGGAAGTGTGCCCTCCATCATGTTCTTGCCAAGATGTGATAGGTAGGAAGTGTGCCCTCCATCACACTCTTGATCCTTAATATTAAAGAGATGATAGGTAGGAAGAATGCCCTCCATCATGCTCTCATCAAATTATGTTGAAGGGATGATAGGTAGGAAGAATGCCCTCCATCATCAAGACATGATAGGTAGGAAGTGTGTCCTCCATCATGTTCTTGTCAAGATGTGATAGGTAGGAAGTGTGCCCTCCATCACACTCTTGATCCTTAATATTAAAGAGATGATAGGTAGGAAGGATGCCCTCCATCATGCTCTCATCAAATTATGGGATGATAGGTAGGAAGAATGCCCTCCATCATCAAGACATGATAGGTAGGAAGTGTGCCCTCCATCATGTTCTTGTCAAGATGTGATAGGTAGGAAGTGTGCCCTCCATCACACTCTTGATCCTTAATGTTATAGAGGTGATAGGAAGGAAGAATGCCCTCCATCACACTCTAATTTGCAAGTATTTCTATGGATCAACTTGAGGTATGGATAGCTATATGTTGAAATTAAATGTTATTTATGTCATATCATTAATTAGATTATGATGTATTGATTTCATTACTAATTTATGGATCTTTAATGTTGCTAATGTTCCTTTCTAGTAGTTATTCTTGTGTGCAGGTTAATAGATCAAGAATATCCCAAAAAGGGGGGACATTATCTCATCATCAACCCCCAGAATCATGCTATATGTCATCTTATCATCAACTTGCTTAAGCAATCAAGGTCTTCCTTACAACATCGTCAGATTCATCTTTTGGGATTTTCATCAATATTATTCCAAATCTCCAATCTCAGATTATCAATACTCCCAAAGTTTTCTTTAACATTGAAAAATTCTTCCTTCCTGCATTCATTTGATTAACTACATTTCCTCAATCATATTGCTATTCAAAATCAAACCAAATCTTCTTTGATCATAAAATTTTTTGTCCATGACATCATACAATCAACTATGCCTCAAGAACATAACTCTTCGCAATTTTGAGATCAATAATACATCAAAAGGTAAAACTAAAAGATGACAAGTACAAGACGGAATCTCATAATCAAAATTCAAGATGTTTTCATCATTCACTGGAATCTTGGAATCTCAATACTCTCAAATTTTCTTTAATCTATGATACTTACATCCCATCGTTATTATTCAAACATCAAACAGATACTCTTTGATCACAAATTCTCTTTCATGGAATCACAATCAATTTCTCTTCACTCAAGCATGTTCATCTCAACACATCAGAAGATGGACGATTAAAGTGCAAGGTAATTAAAAGAACTCGTAATTGCTTGAGGACAAGCAATCTTGAGTGGGGAGCGCTGTCATATTCCCAAAATGGTAAATAAAGTAAAATAAGTATACCTGTAATATTACTTTTTATGAATATTTAATATAATTAAAGTATTGATAATAGAGATTATTAATATAAATCTTATATACTATTATTATTATATAATATAATTATCAATAATAATATTTATCAATAAATACTAAATACATATATATATGAAAGGAGTAGCGCTTTGTATAGACAAAGGCTACGGTCATCCTAAACCCCCGATTACTAATACTACAGCGAATCATCCAATGATTTTGTAAAGGTAGCATTCACCAAACAATGTGCAATCCCTCAAGACATCAATCTCATAACAAATGAATACAAAGGTAATCAAGAATAAAATAATGCTAACTAAGGACGCTAATAAGAGACACAACCTATTATAACATTTCCAAGGTTATAAGAATGGTTCGTGGCATCATAGTAGGGGCAGAACCGAATACCATCGAGGGAGTAATTGATTAGATCATCGATATCTGATAAGAATTGAACAACCTCATCTTGCTCATTCGATCAGTTTGAAAGAGACGACGGAATATTTGATCGCCACTTCATAAGTCTGAGAGGAATGTGAGTGGAAGTCGAAATCGTTGGATTACATGCTGAGGGTGGGTAAAGCAAAGGAAGCGCTCGCTCGTTATTAAGAGGTATCGTGAGTCTCCAGATCATAAAGTGCACGGCATATATAATAAAGCAGGAATCACCAAAATAAAGAGAAACAACGAATGGATTATTAAGGGAGAACTCGTGGGTCCCAGATAATATTCGCATTCTTTGTTGGCCCCGTCCGAGGACTATGCCAATCATGGGTTCCAGATGATATATTATAGAAACATTTTGTGAAGATTGCATCGTGGGTCTCTGCTACCAGTGTAGACCTAGAGGAGATTGCTAGCGACATGAGTGTGGAGAATTTCAAATATAATAAAAGTCTTCACTGATCGACTAGTCTGGGATAAAAGACAACGAATCACTAGGAGACGGTGATTTCATCCGAGACTGTGACCAAATCAAAGAAGATTACAGGACCTGGTCAAATCAATAATCCAGAGTAGTAGTGCATCACAATCTTCATCTTGGGTGATTGATATAGAAAATATATCTTTCCATTTCTTTGGCAAATATCTTTGTGAAAGGGGACATTACAGAGTGCCAATGATTGCACAAAATGTCGTTGACCAAGTGAGCACACCATCATGCAAGGTTCTGCTTATGCGCAAGACCTCCATCTATATGCAGGACCATCATCTGAACAATTGTGCCAACTGTGCAAGTTCCAACCTCCATGAAAACCTCTACTATGGAAGGCTTCAATCCTTTATTGCAATTGCACAACACTATTGCGTGCACAAAAATTTGCGCAAGCCACTTATTCTTCTAGTCTATTTTTATTTGATATGGATTGCTCATGCACCTAAATGCTCTAGCATCATATAACTTGGGCAAGTGAAATGAACCACAAGCTCTTGCTCATGTGCATGCCATAAGGTTTATCACTATTTTGCCATACTTAGCAAATTGGAATGTGCTCAAACACGTTCAATCTTCAACTCCATGGCCCTTTCACTTGACTAGGAACTCCTTATACTCATTCATGCACGTCTTGTTGATTCTAGTATCTACCCACTCAACTTCCTCTCGCACTTTCTAAGGCAATTCTTATCTCCAATCCACCACTCCGGAATCACTGCTGTCACTTCTATCATCAGGTTGTCCCTCAATGCAAGGGTACAACTCTGTGATATTGAAAATAGGTGATATATCTATCCCTTCTAGTAACTCTATCTCGTATGTGTTTTTTGCAAATTTTCTCAATACTTTACATGAATCAATTTTTCTTTCATTTCGATTCGTTATATGTTCCTTTTGGGAAACTTTCCTTGCATAGCTGCTCCAAGACCATGTCACCAACTTGAAATACCTATTTTGTCCTCTTCACATCTGCATGCTGCTTGTACTGCACATTACTCTTCTCCAACTATATGTGCACATGTATGTGCACTCATTATGCAAAATCTTCAGCTTCGATACTCCTCCCTTTCACTCCTAGAACATCACATAATTCTACAACACCTCTTGGATTCTGCCCATAAACAATCTAGAATGGGGTTCCTCTAGTACTTCTATTTACTGAGTTATTTTAAGCAAATTCTACTTGCACCAAGACTGAGTCCCTCTAGACTTCTCTCCCACTAACACCTCAACAGGTTTCCGAGGCTCCTGTTAACCACTTATGTCTAACCATCCATCTAGGGATGACCACACCAAACTAAACTGCAAATGAGTGCAGTTTCTTCCACAACATCCTCCAAAAGTGTCCCACAAACTTGATATCATTGTCAAATACAATACTAAGCAGCAATCCATGCAACCTAACTATCTCCTTGAAAACCAAATTTGACACTTGAATAGCATTGATAGTCTACTTACAAGCCACAAAATGCACCATTTTGGAAAAGCTATCTACTACAACAAAGATAGAATCATGGTCCTTCTAAGTTCTAGGCAATCCAAGAACAAAGTCCATGCTTAAGTGCTGCAATGGCCTCTCAAGTAAGGGCAAAGATTGATCCAACTCCACATTCTGACTTCTACCTTTTGCCAACTGGCAAATCCTACACCCCTATACATATTTTCACACATCCATAAACATGCATGGCCAAAAATACCCTTCACTTAGGCTATGCCATTGTTTTATCAATGTTGAAATGACTAGTTAAGCCACCACTATCCTTCTCTTTGATTAGATTCTCACACATTGATCTTCTAGGTATGCACAATTGCACCTCTTTGAACGACCCTTCCTGCAAAAACTAATCCAACCAAAGCATACTTTCTGGGCAAACAGGTTCTACACACACCTTCCATGCTTCTTTGAAATTTTCATCCTCCACATACAACTACTTCATGAAATCAAAGCCCATGACCACCATACACATCTCAATCAACAAGATACATCTTCTACTCAATGCGTTGACAACTCAATTAGATTTCCCACTCCTATGTTTCAAGACAAATGAGTAACTCTACAAGAAATCCACCCATTTCATATGTTTTGGATTTACCTTACCTTTACCATTTATGAATTGCAACACATGACGATTTGTGTACAACAAAGTCTTTTGGCAACAGATAAGTGTCTCCACTTCTTCAATGCTTGCACAATAGTAGAAGGCTTGATCATAAACTGAATACTTCTTCCATATGTCATTTGGTTTCTCACTGAAGTATGCTAAAGGCTTATCTTCTTGGTTCAAGCACAGCTCCAATAGATGTGCACTTGCATCACAATCTACCAGAAATATTTTGTTGAAATTAGGCAACACCAACGCAAGCTACTTTGTCACCTTCTTCAATTGCTGGAACCCATTTTCAACTTCTACAATTGAGACAAACTCCTTCCTATCACCCCTCATTGCCTCTATGATAGGTGCACAAATCCCACTTAAGTTTCTTACGAACTTTTGATAGAAGATCACCAATCCATGGAAACTCTGTACTTCAAAAGCACTCTTTGGTGATGGTGTTGGTAGCCCTATAAAACTCAATTTTTGTACCCCTTTTTGTTAGTTTGTTGTCAACTAACAACCCGTGCAAATTGTTCGAAGTTGCACTGTTCCAAGTGGAGAATAAAGAATATGCTGATCGACAGTGACTTTGGCCATGCAAGCAGAAACATGACAGGGCAAGGACAAGTGAAATCTGCACCCAGCTTTGAAGGGAACATTTCATCAAGTATAAGCGCCAAAATGTGTCAGAAAGACTAAGTGATGTGTGGCACACTTTTCCAGCAGTTGAGCCACTGGAATGTTCTGCCACGTATTATGAAAATGGGCAATAAGTGATTAAACCTCCACCCAAGATATGAATGAAATCGCTCATAAAAGCGTGGTGCACCTTTTTTTGGCATAAGCCAGATAAAGTTTCACCTAAAGCCTAAAAGTGGCAAAGACATCTTGAAAACGCACCAAACATTCAAAGGGAGTAAAGGACTTAAATCTAGAACACTTTTTGATTGGTTTAGCCCATCTAAATCTCTGTCTAAACAGAAGGAACGTGGCAGTAAAGTAAGTGAAACACATCTATGGCAGGGATATAACAAGAAGCTGAAAAATGGAAGCACATTTTAGGTGGCAATGCCACTAGAAAGTTATCTTAAACATCAAAAGATGGCAATAAGTGCATGTACGTGGAACACTATAAGATCAGCCATAAAGTCAAAGTGATAGGCACACTTTTGTGATGGCTCTAAAAGTTCCTCCAGCGCATTTTTATGTTGGTTGAACCATAAGTGATCTGCAACCAGCAAAAGAAATAGAGCAGTCCGCAAAAATCATGGCACATTTTATTGGCAAAAGCCAAGCAAAAATCTCCTCCAGGCACAACTTTTCAGTGGGTTTGCCAATCATTTTCTCCACCCAGGTTTGCAAGACAAAGTTTAAGTGATATTGGTGCACTTTCGGGCTGGCTTTACCATGCTATAACTCCTCTAGGCACATGGTTCTGGCATCTTCAATCAACAAATTCAGACTTTCATACGAAGCTAACACTTAGTGTTGTATTGATAATCAGTTTTTGTTTTGAAACCCTTGGCTGGCTCACTTCGTCACTTTACTTAAACTTTGTTTGACTGTCAAGCAGAATCTGTATATCTTGGACACTCAGAAAATTATAGGGTGTTTACCCTTGGTTCAGTGGCTGAATTCTAAGGTTTGATTCAAAATTTCAAAGCATTAGAAGACTAGAGTTTCAATTCCATGCCATCAAGTTGGTATGGGTGAAGTTATAGTTTCAATTCCACGCACTATAATGTCTGAAATTTCGATCCTTATCCCTACAAGGATCATTCCTAGAAAAGTATACATCATAACTCCAAGTGCCATCCATAGCATCTTGCTCATCATGGGAATTGGTGACTTCTTTAAAAACCTCTTGTACCCCATCCATGAAAGCATCAACCACTAAGGGACATGGAGTAACTGTTGTCTTCAAAACCAACCCCAAAGAAGAATTAGCATAAGCTAGAACACCATTCAATCCAAGGGATGGATTGTCAAACAAGTAGATTGTAATGTCCCTTTTTTGACGCATAGAATTTTGTGCGCATTATGCTTGTTCCTAGTCTCTCAAAGGCTATCCGGCATGTTTGGGAAGGACTCCAATGTTCTTGGAGTGATCGTGGTTCAATCTGCAGATGGGGAATGGACTAATATTGCCTTGGCAATGAGTTCAGTGGATGATCAGGTTCATAGTGATGCTTTCTGATGTTTGATCAAGTTCCCAGTTTGCTCTCCAAGATTCTTGGAGAGGCTGTCTATTTTTGCAAAGTCACCTGGAAGGCATCATTGCGCATCCCAAACCTTACAATGCATATTGGTTCAGTTTAATTTGCATTTGGAGGCCGTTTGGGATTTTCCACAAGAATTAATATTTAATGAGCTATTTTAATTATTATTTTCACTTAAGCTCCTAAGGGTGAAAATAAGTAATTAATACCTAAGTGTTATAGCTCATTAGAAAGGTTTTTAAATGTTCTAAATGTTAAAACATTTAAAAAGGGGGCCTCACACTTGATATTTTATTATTATTTCAAAAAAAGCCTTTTTGTGAGAAGAAATATGAAGAGATAAAAAGAAATAATATTATATTCTTCTCAAAAGGTTATAAATAAGGGATGAGAGCTCATTTGGAGGGGGATGCTTTTAGAATTGATTTTGTTTGCAGATAGATTGAACCTGTGAGTTCTTCTATATTCTCTTGAAAACGAAAACCCTCTTGTAGAATGCTCTTGAGGACGAAAACCCTCTTGAGGTTAGGTGATTTCACACAGAGATCACATGGAGCTTCATGGAGTTTTGGAGTGTTTGTTTAATTGATGTTTTGATGATATTATTTTATGAGATTTTGGTTTGCTTGGAGAGTGATTGTGATTAGTTATTTCAATGGAACATTAATAAACGGAGTCTCATTTCTGGGCCATACACTTGGCTGTACCTTCATGAAGGGCAGAATTTTGTATTGTTCATCCTTATGCTTGTTTGGAGCTTATGATGATGAGATTTTCTTTGTATGGTATAGGCAGCAATTTCTGAGCAGGTTTGAGTGGGTTAAAGTCGGTATTTAGTATTGTTTGATGCATCCATACAAGTTCAGAGCCGTACAGTTTCAGGGCATGCTTTAAAGATTTGGGACTGTATGCTTATTAATTGATGCACATATCATATGGAATGTTATTGTTATGTATTGGCAAGTAATCTTGATCACCTTCTTTGAACTTCTGGGCAGATTGTATAAACATTTAATGATTTATAATATTTCACAGCCGTACATGCAGCTGGGTCGAAATTCATAACTGGGAGTTAGATGTGGGTTGTTTGATGTAAATAATGTAGGGGGAATACTTGTATTAAGTTGGAAATGCTTTCTGAGTTTTGATTTATGAAATCTGGGCAGAATTTGATGATGTTTGAAAATCCATGATGTCACAGACCATATGGACCTGTAGAGGAGGTTGTTGAAATTCAAATTGAATCTTCATTGATTTGGGTCTGTTTTGGATTGCATTTGGGATGTCTTTTAGTGTGAATGGAGTTGCATAAGAGCTTGTTTTGAGATTTGATATTGTGCTCTCATATTTCTAAGATTGGTTTTCCATGGTGCCGTACATCAAGAGTATTGTCTCTGTAGAATGCAGTCATGATTGGCAGATGTTAATAGGCAGTATTTGGGCTTTATTACAGGGTTAATGTGAGCTGAAAATAGCAGTTTATGGCTGGTTTGTTCTTTGTAATTGTGGTGTATATGATCTATGACTGGGCTGCCGTACCAAGAAGAGGACAGTCTGGAAACAGAGTTACTGTGGAACAGCAGTGAATCTTCCTTGTCTATCATCATTTGGCACTTGAGATATTAAGCTTAATAACATTCTTTATGTTGCAGGGTTTATGTGTGATGCAAAGTCTCATGGAAAGTGTTATCATGTTCTAAATATAATTCTTCTGATTGTAGTATTTCAGCTGATAACATTGTAATCTTTCTTTAACTTGCAAAACACATAACCCCTGGATGGTTCAACCGCCAGTGTGAAGGAATAAACAATGTTATTTTGTACTTCTACCCATTGAACAAGTGGTGAATTCCCACTGGATAAGTGGATGATTTTGTAATGTCTTTCTTTATTTTCCACCCATTGTAAAGTGGTGAATCCCCACTGTATAAGTGGATACCTGCTCATAGCAGATGAATGTTTTTACTTTGTTGCACAATTCTTAGTTTGTAAGCCAAAACACATTATGCTCTCACCTCGCCCGATTTGGGAACTTGGTGCTCAGAAGTGTGGAGGTCTTTAGTTGTTCATGCAAGATTGTGCTAACACTGTGATCATCCTTGTTACATTTTTTTGAAAAAAATTTGGGGTAGCATCTTACATAGATGTCACAATTAGGTCCTTCTTCCTTCAAGGTTTCATAAGGAACAAGTTTGAAACCTCCTCTCTTACCTACTATAATGAAATTTTCAGCAACTAGACAACCACATTTTGACAACTTCTCAATGTCAAAGAGGTTGGGGTCACCATGAACCATCACGTCCCAAGCAAAAACTTCATCGCCAATAACATATGATGGGCATGAACTACAACTCATTAACTCTACTGTCTCATCATTTGCACACTTCCAATCTGGTGGTCTCCTAGGGGGATTACCAACCATAAGGTTCAATGCTTCCTCATGATATGGTTCCGCTATACTGACAAAGTGGGAACCACACTCTAATTCAATTTTTGGACCAACTCCTGAATCCCATATCTTGATGTTATCATCAAATGTGTTGCCTCTATCAGGAGTTGTTTCATCATCCAATAAGAAAAGAGGATTATCATAAGTTGCTTTTACATCTAAGACAAAGAGAGGGTTATCATGAACATGAAATTCATTACCTTCCTCTTGCACAACCCCAACTAAATCTGCCCTTGCAACTTCTGACTCCTTTGGCATGATCTCCAAATCATACTCCTCTTCACAGTCACTTTGATCAAATGATATGCCAGCACCAAACTCAAACATTGAGTCATCACTAAAGGCTGATTTAAAGCTTTCATCAAGCTCTCCTTCAACATGCTCTTCATCCGAGATCTTTGAGAAGTCATATTGTTCTTCACTTTGCATGGGAAATTCCCACTCATAATCGGAATTGCCTTCACTAGAATGGTGAAGATGCTCCACATTAGGTGTCGTTCTGGAAATTTCAGCAGCATCAATTTCTTCAACTGCAGCAAATTCACCTTTCCCCCTGTCCTCATCACGACACTCTGCTACAATGATCTCAGGCTTGCTTGATAAATCGCCTTCTAGCAATCTATCAATCATTCTCATCTTAGTTTGTAATGTAGTGGCATCTTCATATCCATCAGGCTCCTCATCAAATGTAGGACTTGCAAAGTCCAATACTTCCGATTCCAAAACATCTTTCACTTCTTCAAGCCTAGGCTCAACTTCAGAAATTTCTGTTGTAGTCTCTTCTAAATCAGCTAGTTGTTCAACTATCACATCCTCTTTTTGTTTTGTTGCCATGTAAGCTTTCAATTTTTCTTCACATTGGAAAGCAACCATTTCAGCTAGCACATTAGCAGCTGATAGAGAATCTTGATCATCCTTTCTTATGTTGTTCAATAAACTTCTAAAAGAGAATGGGGAACATCATTTCTCTCATTAACAACCAATGTCATGATATCTTGCATTGCTAACAAAACATCCATATCATGATCTTTCCAAATTTCAGCAAGGAAATAGCCATATAGTTGGAGCATTAGGTTTTCACAATCATAGTCTAGCATCATCACACAAGCTCGAACCTCGGCAATAGTTCCTAGGATTTTGACCCTCTTTGTAACAGAAGGGCCTTTGACGTCACCCAAACCATGAAAGCTTTCCACGAACAACTGTAATATCCCCTTCATACTTTCATCATCATAAGGAGTTTCAAGAGCTGATATTCTTGTGATTTCACTGATGCATGCAATAACAAGAAATCTTACATCCTTGTCTAGATGCCTTAACAAACCAGGCTTACCCAACAAAGTCATTGAAGGAATCAAGGCCACCCACATTACCTCAGAAGGTGACTAAGGAACTTTAGACAAACATTTCTCAACTTCCTCCAAGGTGTTGAGAAGACTCTCTTTTGACCCTTGCAGAGATTCCAGCTTCATCCCTGCATTGAAAAGCCTTTCACACAGATCATTTTCCCTGAGAGATGCCATGCTTCACATCCACTGAACAAAATCTTTCACTACCAGATCACTGAAAACACACATGCAAGTGCTAATCACCAACATGCAAGGCTGAAATTTTGTTCCACAACTGAAGATCTGCAAAGAGTGAGTAGCAACCCAAACAGGGAGGCAAGATCACCAGCTCTGATATCACTATAGTGTGCTGCCCTAATTTTTTGAAACACAAGAAGACAACAATGGATTGTTATGATGTAAGATGTCTTCCACACTTTTCTGATCACCCATATCCCGATGTGGGCAAGGTGAGAGCATACAAGTGCTTCAGAGTAAAATTATAAACCAACTGAAGTAACAATCTTCCACTCATTCAGTGGGCATCCACTTATTCAATGGGAAGTACAATGAAAGGAAACCAGGTGCATCAACTTACTTAGCGGGAACCTAAGCAATGAAGTACGGAAAGAAAGAGGCACATCCACTTATTTAGTGGGAAGCTTTCACAAGCCAAACAAACATACTATCTGGCACATCCACTTATTCAGTGGGAAGCCACTACAAAGCTTATATCAGATTATTACAATGAAGTGTCTCATGTTGTGATACATATGATTAGCTCCAAAAAACCCCCACACACATATATGGTCTGATGCTATCAGTATTGTATTTGCAAATACAAATCAAACAAGAATAATAGAGAGCATTTCAAGGGAATTATACCATGGAAGTTGTCCTGCATCAGGACTCAGAGAGGTACCATGCATGATGTACGGGGACCACAGGAATGCAAGAAACCCTTAAACCAAACACCAAATCTCCCTCAAAACTCTTCCACACTAACCTCTTATCCAAACGGCTCCCAAACAGCAACTCCATCAAAATCAAGGCGACCAGCAACTGAAAATGCTCATGTCAGCTACAGGTTGTACGGACTGATGGTACTGTATGACAGGGATTTAGGAGCTCAATATCTACTCAAAGAAGTCTACAATCTGCTCAGAACTGGGCATCAACCTCATACAAATGTTGATAAGTCTTCAACGGAGGCAATACCATCATCTTTAGTCACTATAACATCATCATGCCTGGACAATGTTGTGACGTAATCACCCATCGCCCCATTGCAAATGGGGACCCCGTCTTTTTTCTTTCTTTTGTCTTTGTTTTGCTTTAGGTTTAGTTTTTCTCTGAGCTTGTAGGGTTTTGGTAGTGTTGTTTTGCCCAAGTCTCGACATATTCTAGCTAAGGAGTCTGTATCTTATCATCCTGATGCGTGTCTTGAAATCCTGAAATTGACTAAGTCTGATGTCCTGAAGTCTAATTTTATGAGATCCTGAAATCTGGTGGATCCTCAAAAATCTAGAATCTGCATGTTGAATCCTATGGATCCAAGACCTATCTCAAACATCCTGGAAGTATATTTCAAAATATTTAAAGTATAGGAAATTCAAATATATTTTTAAATATACTTCCACCCAGGACGCTTCAAAATTGGGCAAAAATATTTAAGTCTTGGACCTTGAGCGGAAAATCCATGCCTATGAACAATATGCGCTCCAAGAGAAGGGAAATTCCATGCTTATGAGCATTATGCGCCCTGAGAGTGGAGTCATCTCTCAGAAACTATGGAGTGTATTTTTAATTTCTCTTTGATCTCTCCTTTATAGCGTCCTAACTCCATCTTCTAGGGAGGTCGGCCAACTTTGACAAGAGAAACTTTGAGAGATTGTTGTAAAGATACACTTCAAGATTAATGCAAGCTCATTGCTGAATGTTTCATGGTGATCTTGTGATATTGGAATGTTAGCATGATTTCCATTGTCTCCAAGATGATTAAGAATCATTTCCAAGTAGAGTAGAATTAGTATGAAAGTTCATTGAAGTAATGTTAATATGTTAAGATATTTGATGAATTCCTTCTTGGTTCATACTTTTTGTGGATCGTTGAAGGCAACTCACTTTGCAAAGTTAGCCTAAACCTTTACATGCTTTAGTTCGGTTGTGGATGCTCGTTCAAGCTATGCCAACTGTGGATGTTTGGATGGAAGTTCACAATATGAAAATCCTTGATTAACCTTAGAAGATTGCACTAACTTCATGTAATTGTTGGTTCTCATCGTCAAGCGAAGTTCAGTTTCATGAGGAATTTGTCTATCAAAGCAGGTTACATTATATCATTGTCCTCAGAATAGTTCTCTCAACCCTTATCCTTTTTCATTTTCTTTCATAGTCAGTTTGAAGTAAATTCCATTTCATAATAAGGAGAATAGCATATTGACAGTGGAACAAGGAGTCAATTCAGCGTAAGTCCCTTTGTGAGTAACAGCAATATCACATCAATACTACTAAGTCTATCCAATTTGCAAGTCAAGAACTGACGTTAAAGAACCTTGGAGTTGACTCGATTAATCACATTGTTTAGCATTCGAGAGACTTTGTTCAGGAGAGGATAGAATACTTGGTATTTTATTCTGAGTTTGCATGTGCGTAAAAAACACATCGGCAGACAGTACGGCCTGCATGAGTGTAGCAAGGAAAAACACCAAGGAAAGTCTCCCAAAAGATATATCAAACTCACACACAGAAAACTCACACCACAAACCAAAACTTGCAACCCAAACTGATTAAAACACATCAATCTACATATTAGCTCTGTGCAACTCCTAACAGTGAAGTTGCCTCTTCCAGCTAGGGTGGATATCTCACCACCAAAACTAGACTTCTTCAAGAGAGTTTTCATTCTCAAGAAGGATGAAAATCTCACAGGTTCATTCCTGCAGCATAACAATATCTCAACAAGCATAAAGAGCCAAATGAGCTCTCAACTCCCTTTTATAGGCACTTTTTAGGAGTTTGCATGATAAAATGAATTATAAAATAGAGAAATATACTTTTTCCCTCAAACTCCCATATTTCACCACATTAGCACTTTTATGTGCCTAAATAAAAGATTAACATTTCCCCTTTCCAATGAGCTATCATACCCTTGCACTTTATTATTATTTTCCAACTTAGAAGTCCAAGTGCATAATATTAACTGTTAGCTCATTAAAATACATACTTTTTGCGGAAAATCCCAAACTTCACCGAAATGCCAAATAAACTATACCAACATGCTCCATATGGTTTGGGATGAATAACGACGCCATCTGGGTGACTTTCAAAAAATAGACGGCTCCTCCAAGAATCTTGGAGAGCTATCCGAGAAGCCGAACAAACTCTGAAAGTTGCACTGACATCCCAAAACATCGCTAAGCTCAAATCCAACATCAATTGCTCTGAAAAACTAATTCGCGGCCATTCCATGAACATTGGAGTTCTCTCAACTATGACGAATAGCTTCCGAAGGACTAGGAACAAGCATAATGTGCACAAAAGGTCTATGCGCCAAAAAGGGAACATTACATCCAAATTCACTTTATTTTGCTTTCAAGTCCATCTCCATAATAAAATATTATTTTATTTTATTTTTCTTTTTTCTTCAACTTAGGCGGCCAAAATAAAATAATAAAATATTAATATTTTATTATTTTTCCCATATCACACTTGGGCAGTCACCTTTGGAAAAATATAGTATTTTAAGAAATAAAATATTATATTTATTGTCATTTTAATTTATTTTATATTCTCTTTATTTTACCCAAGTGGAGCATCCAATATTAATATTTTTATTATTAATATTAAAATATTAATATTTTATTTATTTTTCCCTCCTACACTTTGACAAATAAAATATTATTTTATTTTGTCATATTTTCTTTTTTCCTTTAAACATGACTTTCCATTCTCCAAGCTTTAAGTTATTTTCCAATTTTCCAAATATCTAAGTCACTTTACTCATTGTAGCCGACTTTCCAAATGTCAAGGTCACTTTGCAATAATGGCTCAAAAAGGGGGCATTACAAGTCCTCCCACCCCGAGATTGTTTGCCCTCAAGCAATCACATGTGACCATTTTGCATTAGAACCAACCAATACCCGGATCACAAATGAATCTAGGACCTTTGTATGGCCTTCCCTTGGAGAACCTATGCTGCAATACATATGTAGAATGAACTCTTTGGAATCTTCTTTTTAGAAGAACAATAATTTGTTGCATGTATTCAATTAGTTTCCCAAAATCTTGCAATATTTCATCATGCTTTCGCTGATCCATGTTGACCAAAACTAAAAAATCCACATAGATACTATCCCTTTGCATGCTTAGAATCCATGAATCCTACCTATGTATTTGTGAAAATATGTTGTCCCAAAGTAAATCATTGGAATCATTAGAGAATGAACTGTTGTTCATGGATATATAATCATGTCTTCTCCCTTGCACTATCTTTCCATCGAAACCTTGCAATTATAAAAGTCCATGATCAATTTTCTCAAAGTGACTTGGGCTGCCACACAACACATTTTATGATTTTCCTTCATTGGTAGGCATAACACTAGTGGCTGTTCCACCAAGTGTGTGATCAGATATTCCATCCACATCTATGATTTGAAGCCTTCAATGGGTTCTCAAAGAGAGGTGACTAATGAACCTTATGATGCAAATTAGGTATACAAACAAAAATTTCTGAATCATAGCTCTTTTCTTGCTCACCTAAATCTGCATGTCCTTCTTGTTTGTTTGCCTCAAGAAGCTCCTTCATGGCTTGCTCATCCTCTATGCGTTCTTCCCTTGAAAGAAATAGAGATCTAAGGTGTGTCTCCCTTTGCTTCCTTGCTTGATTTAGTTGATTGCAACGCTCCTTGACCTCTTGTAGATGTAATCTTGCTTGGGCAGCCAACAACTTTGCCTCCTTAGCCCTTTGTAACCATCCATCACACATGTCTTGAGTTTTCTTGACATCCTCCATGGTATGATGTACAAACTCAGACTTGTTATGGCTTGAATCTTCAATACCTTCCTTATGCTCAACACCCAAATCATGAGTGCCAACAATGGGAGGTTGTTCCTCCTTTTCCTCATGAGAGGTGGCTGCTATCTCTTGAAAGTGTGAGGAAATGGGACTGCTGTCACATATCAGAAAATTAGACCTGTTGTCATACCTTCTTTCGTTGTCCTTTAGTTCCTCAATCATTTCTCCTTCCTTTGCCATGTGTTCTTCAAGTGCAGATCTGAAAGGTGACATGTTAGGATAAGATGAAGATAAGGGACTGTTGTTACACATCAGAAAATCAGTCCTTACCTTTTACCCTTCTTGCCTTCTAGGTCTTGGCTCTACCCTTGCTCTTCTTCTATTCTTCCTTAGATTCAAGTATTGATTGAAATTTAGATCCTCTTTGACCTTATCAGGAAGTGTTCTATACTCATCATAAGCAACCATTATATCATTAACAAATTCAGAAGCCATGATTCACAACCCAAACAATTTGGCAGGATACACTGCTCTGATACCACTGTAAGAACCCCAAGTAGTTCTGCTCTAATTTCTGAGTTTTAGTGGTTTGACATTTCGTCAAACACTTGTCATGTAAATAGACTGAGTTCTGATTTCTGAATTTGTATTTAGTTTTCATGATGGTTTTAGATGATTTTCAATCGAAATACATTTGCCAAAACATAAGAAACATAACCAAATACTTTACATACATAAACAACACAATGACAACACCATTTAAGCCTTATTTCTCCTCTATATTAGGTCTGATTACAAACATATCAAGTCTGATTCAGACTAGGACAGCATTTACAAATGCCAATTCAAATTAAAGATTTGAATATCAAGGCACTTATAACATACCCAAATGATAGTATCAATGATATGGTGCATAGGAATGTCAAATCATGCCAAACCAACAATGAACAAGTGCTGATTACAACTCTGATTTTTGGGACAGATCTGATACTGTCTGATATAACAAATGCTTGAAATCTGCTCCTTGAAATGCCACAAAAACCCTCCCAAAGGTTAGCGCTAGATCCTATAGGTAGCTTCTCAAACCCTAGGTGTTGAATGATGGATATTAGATGCCAATGGAATGTTGGATATGACCTCCAACTCTGATCTGTCAAATCTGATTGGTCTGATATAAATTTCTGATGCAATCAATGACTGAAATCTTCATACAAGTGCCAAGATTATTCCTCTATGATGAGCGCTACCCTCCAATGAGTGTTAGAAACCCTAGGTGATGAGTCTAAGAGTATTTCTTCCTCAAACAAGTCTACAAACTGGCTCTATAACCACCCAGATCTACAAATTACTTTCAATGATAACAATGGCTCTAGAAACCCTAGCGGCCAGCAAAGGTACGATTCAGATCTGCCTTCAAGACCCTATCAATTCCACCATGAAATCATGAAATTCCAATGCCAAAACCTTCCTCAAGCTAGCCGTACCATTTTTGCTTTCATACACAAGCCCTAGCAACTGTAACCTGCAAATATGTATAGAAAGTCCTTCAAATCTGCATAAAACTTCAAACCCCTAGTGCCACTATGAAGCCCTAGCTAATATGATCAATTTCAATTAAAACCCTAGCTTCAATCCACACCAAAAACTTGCAATTAAATCCAATGATGAACCCTGGATGGATCCACCTCACAAAGTGTAGTGGGTTTTTATCCAAACCACCAAATTCTAAGGGTTTTCGTCCTTAGAAGCCTGCTGAAACAAAGTTACAGCCAAAGAGAAAATCTCCAAGTATCAAATGACAAATTCACAATATATTCCAAATGACTCCCAAACACCCATTTTATAAGCCAAACACCCATTTTATAAGCCACAAGTTGGGCACCCAAATTCACTTTATTTTATCTTTCTTTCAAGTCCACCTCCATAATAAAATATTATTTTGTTTTATTTTTCTTTTTTCTTCCTCAACTTGGACGGCCAAAATAAAATAATAAAATATTAATATTTTATTATTTTTCCCATATCACACTTGGGCGGTCACCTTTGGAAAGATACAATATTTTAATAAATAAAATATTATATTTATTTTGTCATTTTAATTTATTTTATTTTGTCTTTATTTTACCCCAGGGGAGCATCCAATATTAATAATAAAATATTAATATTTTATTTATTTTTCCTTCCTCCACTTTGACAAATAAAATATTATTTTATTTTGTCATATTTTCCTTTTTCTTTTTAATGTGACTTCCCATTCTCCAAGCTTTAAGTTATTTTCCAATTTTCCAAATATCAAAGTCACTTTAGTCATTGTAGCCAACTTTCCAAATGTCAAGGTCACTTTGCAATAATGGCTCAAAAAGGGGACATTACACAATTCAACACCAATCTTCGACAATGATTATTCATAAAACCATGCTCCAACAAATTAGAACTCATCATCCAACAATGTAAATTGAAGGTAAATAAAAGGAAAAACAGATACAACATCATACATACATAATAAACAATAGGTATACCTTCAAGAAATCCAATGTGAGAAAATTCCACCAAGGAAAAGGGGTCCATCTTATTATTTCCTTTGATTTGCCAACATAAACATATGTAAATAGAGAAGTATGCCTGCAAAATGGAGCTAGACACCACTGTTGCTCAACACTTTAAGTTCCAACAACAATGTCACACCCCTCTGCTCTTTAATCCACTAGCAACCCTCCTACATTGTTGAACTCTGCTAGGAACTGAAAACAAACCCCATATGACCAATGAAATAACATTTTTTTAATCCTTCTCATTAACACTTCAATAACAGGTTGAACTCAAACCTACTATTCCAGCATGTGAAATGACTGACTGAACTGTTCACATCACCTTGGAGTGGGGCTGGAAATCATATGGTCATTTGGGACGAATTTGCCTAGAAGCAAATTAGTCCAAGTCAAACTTCCTTCAACATCCAAACTGGAAAATGACTTGCCACTCTCAATTTTACATTGAAAAATGTGTTGTCCTATCCATAGTTGAAAAACTCGCCAAAAGCAAAAACCCGCCAAGCCTGAAAAATTTGACTCGGCAAAAACTCGGCAAAAAACTCGCAAAAACTCGGCAAAAAACTCGGCAACTTAAAAAATTGTTTAAATTTCATTAAAAACACATTTTTTTTGCAAAATTCAATGATTAGATGCATCCAACAAGTCAATAAATGAGAAACAAGCTGAGTCTAGTTGTATTTGATTGATTTCAAAGTAAATTGGATACAAAATGGCATCCTCATGAGGAATGCGCTGATACTGATAGTCTGAAACAAAATGGAAATAGCAAATTGTTTTTGTAAAACTGAAACTGAAAGTAAATACTACATCTTCCTCTTCCCCTTCCCCTTCCCAAGTCTACTGAAAACTAGGGGAGTGGTAGAACTAGGTCTAGTCCTAGGAATCTGCTGTGGCTCCTCCCTCCTCGGCATGACAAACCGTGGCTCAACCTCCATCCTGGATGTAGATGCTGGTAGTGGTCCTGGTGGCAATGTCTCCTGACTCTCCTCATCCTCCTCATCCTCCTCATCCTCATCCTCCTCATCCTCAATGTCATCCAATGAGAATCCCAATCCATCGATTCCAGCGGCAGCCCCCTCCTCCATTGCCTGTCTCTCCAAATCATAGATCTCATCCTCAGAAAACAATGAAGGCTGCTCATCCTGCCCTGTCCAATCACTGTAAGGATCTATCTCATCCAAATCAATTGGATCATCTGATATTTCCTCTACCCTTCTTGTGCGCAGCCGAAGATTATATTGCACATAGACAAGGTCATTGAGGCGTTTCTGAGCTAGCTTGTTCCTCTTCTTTGTGTGGATGGCCTGAAATAAGCTCCAGTTGCGCTCACAATTGGATGAACTACATGGTTGGCATAAGACACGGAGGGCAAATCTCTGGAGATTTGGGGTATTTCCACCCCAATTTGTCCACCAAACCTCTGCAAAAAAAATATTGAAGAGTTAGAAACTTAGAAAGGAAAGTGAAAAGTTCAAAACATATTAAATATCAAATTATCAATAGTTGTAACTTGTAAGTTTGTAACTTATAAATTTGAAATTTTATACCTGGTGACTGATTGTTTATTGCTCGTGTAGCCAGGTCTGAAGAAAAGAGCCTACCCCTTCTTTCCCTATAAGCTTGCAATTCATCAACAATGAGGTCTGCCACCTCAGCCTGGGGTGTCATCCTCTGAATGCAAGAAGTGAGGCCCTCCATAACCTCTCCAGTAGGATCTGAGAAGGTGCCTGAATGGAAGAAACGGGGGTTCAAAAAGTACCCTGCTGCATGGATGGGTTGGTGGAGTTGATTGTTCCACCTCCTATCAATAATCTCCCATATGGGATCAAATTTGAGGCTGTCCCCCTTATAATAAGTTTTAATAGCTTCCTTGGCCCTATCCATGGCCTCATAAAGATATCCCATTGGGGTTTTATCCCCATCTACCAAGCGGAGGACTCTAACCAAGGGCTCCGACACCTACAATATAAAAATGCAAAAAGATTAAAGGTACTAATTTACAATGAAAGACATATTAAAAATAAATAAATATTCAATTTGAATTTAAATTCGAAGCTTTGAAGTTACCTTCACAATCTCTGTAGCTCTTTCTACAAATACTTTGTCAAAGATAATGCATGCAACCTTGTCTCCTTCTGGCTTCTTCGCATAAGATGATTCTGTCCATCTTGGGCACACAAACATTTGTTTCAAAGCCCCCAATGCACCAAGAATGCTTTGCAACGTTAAGAAAACCGTTGCAAACCTTGTCACACCGGATCTCACCAACTCTTTCCCTTGGGTGTAATCCCTCATCATGTTAAGAACCCAAGGGTGATTGTAGATAAATTTTGTGATCCTCCTTGCATCCTCTACAATCGGTGTGACCCAATCAAGCTTGCCTATGTCCTCCAAAAGAAGGTCAAGGACATGTGCTGCACAAGGTGTCCAAGAAATTGTGTGGTGTCTCTCTTGGAGGATTCTACCAGCTGCCACATATGCTGCTGCATTGTCAGTAATTATTTGCACAATATTTTCAATCCCAACCTCCATGCAAACTTGCTCCAACATGTTAGCCAAATTTTCTGCATTTTTCACTATGTTGGAGGCATCCACTGATTTCAAGAACACCACTTCATTCTTGCAAGCTACCAAAAAATTAATGATGGTGCGGTTTTTACCATCCGTCCACCCATCGGAAAGAATAGAGCAGCCATATTTTTTCCATTCATTTCTTTGGTCTTCCACCACTGCCCTTGCCCTATCCCTTGCATTTGTAAGCAACCTACAAGTACAAAGTGAAATTAAGTACAAAAATTTTGTTTGTAAACAAAAAATAGCTTAAATTCATCATAAATTTCTATAAATTAAAGAACATAAATTTATCAAAAACTTAAAACGTAAAAGATTATCATTAACTAACCTCCCACTCAATTCTGTGCGAGAAGGTGCCTTGAAGCCCTTTCCTGCAACCGTCAGTGCAGTAACCAAATTATGCCAATAAGGAGAATTTGCCACATTGAAAGGGATGTTGTTGAAATACCAAAAATCGGCACAAGCAATGTATGCATGCTCATGCACCTCCTTATTCCACCCAGTTGCCTCTAAGGAAGTTTGTGATCCAGGTGTGTTTCTAGGCACAAAAAAACTATCTACTGTGCGTGTAGGTGCTGATCCTGGTGCTCTACTGGAAGTAGATGAAGGGCTCGCAGTGGTGGTGGGTTGCCTTCGGTTACGTGGACCACGAAGAGAGCCCACTATGCCCTGAAGTGCATCATCATCCGACTCAAGGTTGACTGGAGCACCTTGAGAAGAAGCTATGGATGCTTGCATGGCTGCCTTTGCCTTCTCCCTTTGTAATTTTCTTTCTTCTGCGGCTGCAAGTATGGCATTCATTTGCCTTTTTATTTCTTCCGTGGTTCCAGTACAGGCCTTCGCATCACGACGACTGATGCCTGCAAGATGGTATTTGAGGCGGTTAATGCCTCCACGGTATACGTTTTGGCATTTGATGCAAAAAACTGAGCCAGGGTACGGTCCTAGATAAGCATATTTCCACGCAGGATCTCTAGCTCCTGGAGGACGTTTGCCTACAAATGATGATGATGCAACAGGGCCTGAGGCTGAACCGGATACAGAAGCATCTCTATCTGCCATTATAAATTAACCTGCACATACAAAGAGAAAGCACAAGTTGTTAGATTTTTAATAGAAAATTAAAAAACAACCTAAATTAGATTTCTACTTGATAGATTAAATTTAAACTAACGTAAAATTCTAAAGTTAAACATTTTGTTCCAAAAAAACATGGATTCAACAAAAAAAAAATTAACTAGGGTTTGGAAAAAATATGAAAACAATGAAGAAATAAACAAATTACTCTAAATTACTAAAAATGCAAACTAATCTAAGACTTAAACAAAAAAAAATTGGATTGAAATAAGAAGAACGAAGAAAAATGAAAAAAAATGAAAAAAATGTGAAAAAAATGAAAAAATGCAAACAAAATAGTGATGAATCTTGTTTTTATGAATATAAATCTTGTTTGGATCAATACAAATCCATTTATACTACATTCATGATGTTTTTTAAACTTAGATGCTTCGAAAATGAAGAAGAAATTTCAAAAAAAGAAAGAGAAAGAAAAAAAACAAAAACTTCCCTGGAAATCTGATTTGCCTTTCAAACTTGATTCGAATCCGCCTCAAAATCTTCTTCGATCGATGCCAAATGCTGCAAATAGGTGTAAAATGGTTTGGAGGAGTTTTTTTCTAGTTTGGAGCAAATAGAATGACAAAAATGAGTCAAAAAGACCCTTTAAACCGCGCCGAAATGACCTTTTCCCACGCGGGCGAGTCTTCTCTGCGGACTCGCGAGTTTTTGGCGAGTTTTTCACAAAAACTCTTGTTTGTTTTTTGCGAGTTTTTGCCTGTAAAACTCGTTTCTTTTCAAAAACTCGCGAGTTTTTGGCGAGTAATGCATCTATGGTCCTATCAATCTGTCATGCTAACTTATTTGAGCTTCTATATTTTGGCACACCATCCAAAAGCTCTATAGAACATCAACAAACTAATATATTCAATTTCCATACTTCAAGGTATTAGTTTCCTTGTCATCAAATGAATGTTTTCTATGTTGCATTGATGTCTATGTTGTTTGTTCAATGTTGGAGGCCCAACTATCTGATGTACAAACCATCTCCTTACCGTCTGATCTATTTCAAATCAACATATATTTCTACCAATATAGACAATAATTTTATCTAGACATTCCTAAAGAGACACATTAAGAAAATGAGAAAACTATGCATTAAAAATTGGTATCTCTTTCAATGAATTTCCTCTGCCTGTCCAATTTCTTTGTCTGATATAACTTTGCAACCCTACACTTAGGGAATGAATGCCTGAAAAATTCAGGGATCCATAGAGCTTACATTAATTGCCCTGATTTTTCTAAGACAGAACTAACGAGGAATTTATTCCATACTAAAATCCATTTACAACATGCTTTGTTAAATTCTACAGCTCATGCCTAGATTTCTGCAGATCTATTTTAATTTGACCATCCAATAGATTCCAAATCCCCTTCCCCATACACCAATTATATTCTAGATTGTCTGGCAAACCCAAGAAAATTTTGAATTAATGCAAATATAGTTTTACCAACATTATATAATAGTATCTTGCCCTGATTTTTCTAAGACAGAAGTCACAGAACTAACGAGGAGTTTACTCCATACTAAAATCCATTTACAACATGCTTTATTACATTCTACACCTCAAGACTACATCCCCACAAATCTTTTTGACCATTCAGTAGTTCCCAAATACCCTTCCACATACACCACTTCTACACTAGATTTTTGGCAAACCCAGGGCCATTTTGGATTAATGCAAATATAGTTTTATCGACATAATATAAGCAATGTCTTGCTTGAAGTTCATATCAAGATAGCCAAGTATTCCCACATAGCATGAACATGGCTATTTGAAATATTATCTAAGTAAGCCCAAAAGATGCTGTTTGGAATTATATCTAAGAATTTATTTTCCTAATACAGCAATTGTAGTTTCACATAGTTTCAAGGAATTGTGCATTTACATTACCTACAGGTTCTGACTACTAAACATACAATATGATTCATTGCTATTTGGAGTTTGATTTACTTGTTCATGATTCCAAAAGATGAAAAAAAAAGTTATAATACTTGTCAAATGATATGTCACCTGTTCTAACTACTTCAGATACTTCATTCAAAAAGCCAGTTTCCTTAAAGCCTCTTCTTTGCAAACCATCCTGCAACAATGAATAATAAGACCACTTCGGCCGGTCAGAATTTTAAGTAGATAAATGAAAGCAAGATTTCTAAGTGAGACACAATAAGAACCATTTGCAAATATATATACTATAACCACATAAGACTACTACTTCTAAAATGCTATTTTAATTCTACTAAAATATTAGTATGCACTAGGGGTGCAAATGGCCCATGGGACTGTAAAAGATACAATGAACCGAGTCTACAATGGTTGTGCCTAATGCATCTCTGAAGACTAGTAAAAAAATAGTTTACAACATATGTAATAAAGCAAGATGCACAAGGAAAACAACGAGAAGAAAAAGAAGCAAAAAAATCGTTTGGAAACAAATGTCAGTTAAAATAAAGCATTTGTGCATGATTTATTAAAGTCAGCCAGGAACTACCCACCAAAAAAATTGTGTACAAGCATGACTTCAGAAACAATATAATATTAAGAACATCAAGAAAAATATTAAGCAAGATAGACAAGCATGTCTTACCTTTGCCAGCTGCAAAATATCTTCTGCTATATGTTTCAACAGTCCGTCTCGGAAAGGAGTCTTCAAACCCATCTTTGTAACCTAACATATCCACATTTTTTTCTGAGAGGAAAGCCATTTGAAGGCAAATTGAGCATAAAAATCTCATCAAAGAGAATTCTGCAAATTAATTATATTTTGTCCAAGATTAAAATCATATCCTTTGCTGTATTGCATGTGTATCTACAATAAATCCTTAAACAGCATGATGTACCAAAAAGAAAAATGGGAGAAGAACCAATCAACTTATCTAATAAATCAATTGTTCGTAATGTACATGAGATTGCAAAATAGTGAGTCTTTTGTATTAACTCTGCTAGTGACACTCCAATATATGAAAAGCATAAACACAAATTGTTGAGAACATGTTCACACATTGTTGTGGAATTTATAATCCATTGTTGCCTGATTGCACTTTTGAAGCATGAATATATTTTGCCATAAAATCAATATGCTCCAGATATTCAACATACTTTTGTGGAAAATTAGATTATAGAGCTCATTTGAATCCCCATTGACAAAAAACATATTGTTAACAAATGTTATGGAAGTTATATAAGCACTAGAAAACCAAATGCCATTTCACATACTAGGAAATAAAAACCCAACTCCCCATCAATTTCTTGCATCTTATAAATGTTTATTGTGTACATTGGAAATGATGACTAGCTATTTGCTTGAAGGTTAGGACACAATGGCCTTCCACCACATAACTTAGCGCAGGTTGGAGTTGGCAATGACTACATCTATGATCAACTTCCTGTTGATACAGAGCCTTAGAGGCCATTAGGTACCATTGAATACCTTTTAGATAGGCTAAAGGCCCCACCACGTTGTCTTACAACACCATGTTCATCTAGATTTGTGCCTCATTAGGTCCACTTAACCCATCAGGAACCCTTTTAGGTCCAGGGATTCATCTTAAGAAAAACCAGTTATCTTTAACATTCCTTGATTTATAGTGGTGGATAATGGGTTCAAATTGAGCCAAACTTGTCAAGCATGACGATTTATTAAATGGAAGAGTCTAAATAGGAAACTGCTAACCCTCCCACATTGACTACTTGTATCAATCTATCTAGCACTCACAAATACTGCTGCCACAATCTCTCTATGCACTTGCTTACTAAAAATCAGAAACTCAATGTCTTCTCTACAACATTTTGTCGCAACAAGTTTAGGCCTTCCAAAACAGATTGTTTTGTCAATGGAGTCAAGTCAAGCTATCATTCTTGCAAGAAGTTCCTATTTATCTAATAGAAACCATTTAGCAGCTCCACCCAGGACTTGATCTCACCTCGCCACCTTAGGGGATGCAAATGTGCCAAAGACTTGTTTAGAGATGGGCCTTGTTTGTTAGATTATATACTAGCACTTGCACCCATAGGAGGTTCAAGGAATATGCCGATAAGAACAATGGACGAGTTTAGAAAATTTTCCGACGTGAATTTTTACGGCGTGAGACAATTCCGAGCACTATAATGCTCACATATAAAAGCCTATCGGCTAAATTATTCATATATTTGCATGCTTTGCCCTAACCTTTGGCAAGTTATTGAAGTCACCCAATGCACCTTCCATGGACCAGTGCCATAAATTTGTAAGCCGCTCTCTATCCCTAAGCTCTGCTTATGCCATTCGAGTACCATAGAGATAGATTTGAGTGTTTGTAATTAGGACTGTATTGTCCTCTCTTTCATTTCTTACTTAGGGAAGCTTCATTACATCAAATTTTGGGGAGCCCAAAGAAAACTCTTATCATAGGTTCCAAATCCAAACATTTTCACAATACTTTCATATTTTTGGGTTCTTACCCTACCCACCTACCATTCAAAATGTCAAATCTTCAATGTGAATTTGACAAGTGTTTTGATAATCATTCAATTTTCCATGCTCAAGATATCAATGCCATCACTAAATACAATTCCTCAATGAATCAATCAAACAAAGACAATGTTTCCATTCATGACTAGGGCTAGTGAAAATGACTAGGGAAATCCTAGCAATGTTGACTTCATTGACCCATATGCTCTCGTCAGCCTATTTCCACCCAAATAGGTCAACAACGTTTAGGAAGTACTTGCCATTTATCCCGAGTTCAAACATGGAACTACACCAGATTTATAAATTTGCCTCCAACAAGGTTGAATGGCCAACTACAACATGGCCTTCACTGATCCCCACAGAAAATAACCTAGACATCTCACATAACCTTTGAAATTTCCTATATAAACCCTAGAATCACTAGACACGCCAAATCTACCAATGATGATGTGTTCAGCTTTAACAAAACCCATCCAAAATATTCCTAAACATATCTAGGAGGGTTGGCAATGGATGTCTCATCCTCCAAACAGAAAACAAATTATTATTTAAGATGTAATGTACTTGTGATGCTTTTTTTTTAAATTGTCAAGACTGGTCATTGGTATGGCAAGGTTAGAAGGAAATTGTTATGGTTCAACTTGAAAGTCACACTTACCATGTTCATCTCTATTTGTTATAGGTGGGTCAATAAAGTTGGAGTAATCCTTGAAATTCTACACTACATTTTCAGTTAATCTCTTTCAACATGAATATATGTTTGTGACCATTATATCATAGTTCAAAAAACCACAACTTACTTAAACTTGGAAGACCCAATTTTGACTCAGACACGATGAAAACTCACCAACATTCAAAAAATACTTATATTCCTTCAAAAACATAAATTTCATCCAAAATATAGTTACACAATGTATCAAATGAGTCTATAAAATGTTGGTGAAGTGTATAATGATGATTGAAAATCATCATCAAAAATTACATATTCATGCAAGTTACAACAATTTACAATTTTCTCTTCCTTGTATATATATCTTGGTGATGGTTTGGGTCCTAGTCCTTGCTTGCAGCTCCACCCTCGAAATAGAAGCCTTGCTCAACTTTTTCATTAAAAATTAAAAAAACAACATTTAAAGTTACACATTCAGCTTGCAGAACATACTCAGCTTAAGCAGCAACATAATTAACTTGTGCAGCACACACTTTGTCATGTGCAGTGACTTGCATAGCTTCTCATACCTAGTCTTGTACAATGGCTGGTATATGCATATAACCTTGCATAGCCACATGTCAAGCGACTTAAAATCAACTTATGCAACATTTGACAACAAGCTTATACAAGCATATAGATTTATCTTGCACAACCAAGAGGAAAACGGCCTACATATCCACATATCATTGCTTACACAATACATAATATATTTTTACACCTTTTCTAAGTGTTTTTTGTGAGGCCCACATCCTTTTCGCTTCTACCAGGTCTGAGTTGTAGACTCACTAGGTACACAAAAGTACTCACGGTGACTATGCAACTTGGACTCACATAGACTTGGAACAAGTAAATGCACAATTAACTCATTTCATAATCTAACTTACAAATGAAACATGTTGGAAATTGCATCCATAGAAGAACAGGAAATAGTAAAAGAAGCAAAAGAAGGTCACAACTTATTTTGAAGGCACAACAGTGTAGTGTAGTTCCAATGTGGATGAAAGGATTGTTTGCACCTCCCTTCACAAAAGGTTTATTTAAGTACGAATGAACGGTAAGATGAAGGAGAGAAAGCTGAACTTTTTCATATTAAAATTCAGGTCAAGAAGATAAAAAGTAAATGCTCTCTTTGATTTTTGTTCTGAAGCTAATTTAGTATCTAAGTAAGCGGAAAAGATTGAATTGGAAACATGTCAAGACCTCAAACCATATCAATTGAGCCCAGTAAAAAAAGACTAAAATTGTCAATAACCGAATGATGCAAAGTTTTTGGTGTTAATCATCATTTCATTGTTGAGGTTGTTGTAGAGGTGGTTCCTCTTAATGCATGTGGTGTAGTATTTGGGCCCATACATGTACCTTAGAGATGTTATTTATTGGAGAAGGGACAACAAGTACAAGTTGATTATAGAGGGTAAAAGCTTCATTGTAAATGCATAAGAAGGCAAATTGAAGGGCAGATCAAGCAACGAGGTTGAGAAATGCTAGTGGTAAATTCAATTATTTTGAAAGATAGGCAAGCTGATGCAAAAGTTGAATGTGAGAATTATTCTATCTTATCTACTAACCCAGACCAGAAGCAAGTGGGACAATTGTTGTACTTATTTCATAAAACAGGGCTCGGCAAAAACCAATGCAGGGCCAAATGGTATCCAGGAGGCAAGGTGAGGGAATGGCTTCCTCATCTATTAAGTTCCTAAGCTTTTGGGGACCAAAGCCTCAACCTCCTAATTCAGGATAAGTGATATACAACACATCAATTCAGTTTGTGAAATCAGCTTACATAGTCACTAAACAGTTCTCATTAAGCCTCTCTCATGTCGAAGACATTCTTAAGACTCGTTGTATGAGATAAATATGTCAAACAGAGTTGCAAAGCCAAATCGTTAGGCCAGAATAAAAACAAAAGTGTTACTGACTTGGACACAACTGATGTCATCATGAAATACAGGCATTAGTCACATATTCAAGCCCAACTGGAATAGTCAAACTCGTTAGACTACAGTTGAATCAGTCAATATGCAATTAGGGTATGCTAGATGATTTCAT
Organism: Cunninghamia lanceolata; assembly: GCA_027924645.1. Lineage (NCBI taxonomy): Eukaryota > Viridiplantae > Streptophyta > Pinopsida > Cupressales > Cupressaceae > Cunninghamia > Cunninghamia lanceolata. The sequence continues at coordinate 2,718,667 of BSBN01001278.1, read as the reverse complement.
TTGCAACCAAAATCATCCCAAATAAGACAAAAAGATAAAGCTTACAAGATCTAAAGAAGTTGGAATTCAGTAGTGTTGGTGTTTTATTTTTTCACTTGCGTGAAAACAAAAAACAGAACAGTGGGTGAGCAAATCCTCTCTTCAAATTCGCAGGGTAAGCTCCCTGACTTAATCTACTCTAAAATCTTAAACAAAAACAAGCCTGCTACTATGAACATTGTACAATTTATTCTTCTTAGGGTTTTGCATAAAGATAAAATGAATAAGCATATCTGTTTTTGATCTTAGAGGTTAGAGCATGAAACTTTGAAGAACTCCTATCTCACCAATGAATTTTCTCCATATATGACAGCAAAAACAAAGACAAAACAATATCCAAGGATTAAAACAGAGATCCTTTGGAATGGTATCAACAATTTGATTTGGCAAAGAGAACATAACACACAGAATAGCCATGATTTGAAGAAGAAAGATGAAGACAATTAATTATCACAAAGCATTCAAAGCTACTTCATGGATTCGAACACTAATGTCACACAAAGTTAACACGGATCTTCTTATTAATTGGATTCTTCCTTGAACAATTACAACAATTGGGATTGGATTTTGAACGGAAATCTTTGCAGCATAAGCAAGCTTCAACTTCGCATTCATTGCACACAGAACACTTAAACAATTTAATCTAACTTCAAACTTGAATCACAATTTACACAACATAAGTCTGGCATCATCTCTCATTACATTGTATGTGTAAATGACACATTTATAACTTCCAACTGCAACTTCTTGAAGCTTCAAAGATAATAAAAATAATTGCTTTGAAAGCAATTCTATCCTCATCTTCTAAAAATAATATAAGTATAAAATATTACTTTCTTTCCATTTTTGCTTCTCATCTTGAGAGTCCATCTAAATCAAGGGCTATGATCTTCATCTTTTGTCTTTAATTTGCTTTAACAAATCCTCAATCTTGGCTTGGGTGTTACTTTGAATGAAGAGCCCAGATTCAATGATTTTTCTCCTTTATTTCACTTTATTTTCCTTCCAATCTTCTCTTGAGTGCATATACTAACTTGGTTTCTTTGTTTCTATCTTCTTTTTGGCAAGAAAAACATGTTATTTTGGTGTCCTAAAGAACTTAGGCACCCAATCTTTTTGTTTTTTTAAATATGATTCTCATCAGGGATTTGCTTATGTGGATGCCAACTTTGAGTTACCTTGATTTTGGCACTTATTGGGGGTTTTCCTTGATGAATTCAAACTTAGAGATTTGGACCACTTAATGCCAAATCGACACTCATCGGGGATTTTCCCCGATGGATGCCAAATCAAGAATTCCATGCCTCAACAAAAGTTGGAGCTCATCGGGGATTTTCACCGATGAACGCCAAATCAAGAAACTAATGACTTGGATGTCAAAAATGAACAAGGAAAGGGCACTTGGAGTGCTTTTTGATGAGTTTCTAAATGATTTCACATAAACTTTTAATCTTTCATTAAAATTGCTCCATTTTTCTGGTCTCAAATGTTGCACCATAAAACCTTTGATTTCAACAAGTTTTCCATCTTTTATTGCCTCCTAAAACCATTTTTGTCTGATGAAACTTGGATTTGTACTATTAACCTTCTAACATTGCCATCTATCGCTTTTCATCAAAAAAGTAGAAAAAGCAAAAAACCAACTTTCTAAAAATAGAGAGTTGTGATTTTCATGCTTATCTCCTCAATCCGAGACAACCAAAAAAAAAAAAGTACAAGGCAAAAAGTAGCTTTTTCTAAAAATAGAAAATTTTATCTGTAGACTTCATTGCAACTTCTTATCTTGAATATTCGACCTTCCAAAGTGACAACTTTATGCTTGGAAGACAATCCTCACATATGATTCTGTTTCAATCTGCCAAAGAAGATTTGCCTTAGCTTCAATCTTTAGTACTTGTGCCGCATATCTGCCATCATAGTCTTTCTTTGAACTTTACCCTTTCTTTCCTTTGCTAATGATAAAGCCTCTTTCTAGATTCATAGCTTGATAATCTTTGTAACAAACAACCTGCATACATTGTTAGTACACCAAGGCAGACCAACACCTAAGGACTTAACCATTTTGATAGGGAAGATAACATAGTTGACATGTATGTTACCGATTCAGCCATACAGACCTGCCGGTGCAGGTCTGATCCATCCCAGATCCAGATCTGGGTTCGGTTCTGGCAGGGGTTCGGACAGGGTTCGAAAAACACTCTGTGGGTTCAACCAGTACGAAGGTGAGCGAATTTGTGACGAATTTGCCCTTGTTCTTCTATTAACGCGACGAATCTGACGGGTTTGGGTTTTTTTCCTTGGTTGTTGGCGATTTTTGTTCTTCTGTTGCCACAGTTGATTTTGGTGAGGGTTTTTGTGCCTCTACTCCATTCAAATCGTCGAAGGCTCGACAAGCACAAACAATTTCAATTTATATTTATATTAATATGAATATAAAATATAAATAGGGCAAACGATTTATATTTATATTTATATTTATATGAATATAAATATATTAATATGAATATTATTATATATATATTTATATTAATATGAATATTAATATAATTTATATAATGGCGCGAACATTTGAAGAGCGACAATTCGCAAAGCGACAATTCGCAGAGCGAAAATTTGCAGAGAGACCCATTCCAGAATGGAGAGAGAGAGGGATGAAAGGAGGCCTCATGGAGCAAAGAGATGGGAGACACTTTCCTCAAAGGGAGCTCGAACCGGCTAACAGGAATGGTGGATTCGCCGGCGGTGTCAGAATTTTCCACAGCAGGAGGAAGACCTGCAAAAATGGCACGATGTCCGGTTTCCTCTGAGAAGAGAGCGGCAACAGAACGGAAATCTTTGCGGCCCAAGGCACTGGAATCAAAGACAGCAGAACTATCAACAATACAGGGGAAGAAGAAACCCTAGAGGTGATGGTCGGTGCAGGGATTTCCAGAGGCGCAATTTGCAGCCCAGAGATCAACATCACGGAAGGAGGGAAGAGGCCAGAGAAGAGGAAATCTCAATCACCCTCACTGCTAACCGTCTTCAAGATCTTGTTTTGAAATTGGAAAATACTGCATTAATAATGAAATGGCATGGGAAGGATTTAAATTGGCGAAGTCTGGAGACATGGTGGTATGACAAATGGGGAACGGAATTGGAATTCAAGAGGATGACAAATGATTATTTCGTGGTCATCTGTCCTTCGGAAGCCATCAGGGCTCAAATTGAAGAAGGGATTTGGATTCTTGATGGCTGCGGCTTTTACATCAGCCGATGGAAGGCCGAGTTCGATCCAACTTCACACCGCTTGGAAAAAATTCACGATTGGTATATTTTACCTAACCTCCCCCTTGAATATTGGGACTCCAGGGTTTTGGAAGAAATTGGTAACGGCATGGGATCCTTTTTGTGTGCGGAGGAAAGGGGCAACCCAGAAGGGTCAAGCACACTGGTTCGAGTAGGCATCAAAAGCAATCCAAATCGTAGAATCCTGAGTGAAATTAAGATTTCGTCGGGATTAGGCGTTTGGACGCAGAAAGTTATCCATAACCCTCTCCCCACAGATACTTTGGTCAAAGTGCTAGGGTGGAAAAGCAACCCTTTTCCAAAGGAAAATTCGGAGCAAGCGTCCAATAAACAACTCATGGAGGACGAAGATTATGTCGAATAAGGTCTCCCTCTCCCTTCTAAAGTGGAGCTTCAAAAGGAATCCAAATCAGCCCAGAGGCTTGATGATGCTCAGAGCATCAGATCCATTGATCAAAAATTGTCGCAGGCCATTGAGCTGATTGGTAACATAGTGCGTAAGGAGGATCTTGATTCCCTCATAAATGTGGGCAATGAATTGGTGGATATTGCAAATGCGGCCAAAAGAGGGGAGCTTGACATCGACAATTTTGAAGGTGAAGATTGGCTTGCAGAACAAGATTTCGAGCTGATGGGAAATGAAGGCTTCCTAACTAAAAAGGAAGACCCAAGCAAAGTCTTGAATAACCTCGTAGAACAAGGGGAGTTAGGGTTGAAATCCAAGGAACCCACCAAAACATTGCCGGATTGTGGAGAACACAGAGGAAAAGGCAGGATTCCGAATAAGGAAAAACTCAAGTGGGATGGGGAGGCTTCAGGGCAATTGAAAATCCAAACTCTATTGAAAGTAGGGAAGGGGAATGCCCTTCCTGAACAACAATGAAAATCATAACTTGGAATGTTAGGGGCTTAAATGCCCCTAACAAAAGATGTTTGTTGCGGCAGCATCTGAACTCGCAGCAATCGGACATTTGTTTGATTCAAGAGTCTAAGTTAGGAGAACACGAAAGAGCAACTCTCAGCCTCAAATTGAGGAAGTGGAAGATTTGTGGAGTCAATGCGGAAGGAGCCTCAGGTGGACTGCTCACTCTTTGGAAGCCGCAAACAGTCTTGATTGAAGAGGTGGCTTCAAGCAAGTGCTAGCAAGCCTGCAAGGTAAGGAGCCTCGCCTCCAATCTAAGTTTTCTTTTGGTAAACGTTTATGGGCCTAACAACTACATTCATAAAAGAAGTGTTTGGAACGAATTGGACAAAGTTTGTAAATTCCCAGGGTTCGAATTTTTCATCTTAGGTGGGGATTTCAACGCAATTTTGAAAGAAAGTGATAAGAAAGGGGGAGTAGGGAGGAAACTTCGGTCTCAGTTGCATTTCGAAAGTTTTGTGGATAGAAATGAGCTTTGTGACATTCAGATGGGAGGTGGGCAGTTCACCTGGACAAACAGAAGGTTAGGCTTCTGCAACATAGCCGAGAAATTGGATAGGTTCCTCTTCAAAGGAGACTTTTGCAGTCTTCCCTTTAATCTCGACTGTCAATTGCTTCCATTACCAGGGTCAGATCACTACCCTGTTCGCTTGGAATTATTGGGAGAAAAGGGATCAGTCAGGAGTCCCTTTAAGTTTGAAAATATGTGGTTTTAGCACAAGGATTTTTTGGATCTAATCAAACAATGGTGGAATGAAATGCAGCCCGTAGGCTCCAAAATGTTTAGCATCGCAGTCAAGCTGAAGGTTATTAAACAGAATCTAAAATCATGGAATAAAAATAACTTCAAAAACATCTTTGAGGAGAAGAGGCAATGTGAATCAGAATTAAAAGCCCTCTCGGAGAAGATTATCAGAGAGGGAATGGATAACCACAGCTACTTGCAAGAAAAATTGCTGATGGAAAAAATGAATGATATTCTTACCAAAGAAGAAGTGTTTTGGCGACAAAAATCCCGAGAAGTTTGGTTATCGGCCGGGGACAGAAACACAAAATACTTTCATAACGCAACAAAGGCAAGAAGGGAAGTAAACAGGATTTCCAGGGTAAAAGATATTAATGGAAAACTTGTGGAGGATGTGGAAGAGGTCAAACAAGCGGTGGTGGAGCATTTTCAGAACCTCTTGCATGAGCCGGAAGGTTCCCTGCTCACAGCCCAAGACGAGCTTGTGGGATATATACCCAAGCTGGTAAATGATGAACAAAACGATATGCTAAACAGTAAATTCTCGGAGGAGGAAGTGAAGTTTGCGCTCTTTCAGCTCCATCCAGATAAAGCGCCTGGACCCAATGGTTTTCTAGCTAGTTTTTTCTAGAAATGCTGGGACATAATCAGCACTGACATTGTGGAGGCCTTAGAGGAATCTAGGACCTCTGGACAACTTCTAAAGAAGTTAATAACACTTTTTTAGCGCTAATCCCGAAGAAAGAGAAGCCTAAACTTCTGGATGACTTCAGGCCAATCTCTTTGTGCAACACTTTTTACAAAATTTTAGCAAAAACAATGGCAAACAAGTTAAAAACACTTTTACCAGATTTGATTTCAGAAGAGCAGACGAGGTTCGTCTCAGGAAGGTCCATCTTGGATGGGGTAATTATTGCTCAGGAGGCCATCCACTCAATACAGACCACGCGAAAGCAGGCAATGATATTAAGACTTGACATAAAAAAGGCTTATGATCGGGTCAATTGGCGTTTTTTGTTTAAAGTCTTGGAAGGATTTGGCTTCACTAAGAATTGGCTAGACTGGATCTTCTCCTGGGTGGTAAGTCCGAGATTCTCAGTCCTCGTGAATGGAACTCCGGAGGGCTTCTTCAATGTCTCTCGTGGGTTAAGACAGGGAGACCCATTATCCCCCTTTATTTTCATTTTAATGGCTGAAGCGCTTGGCAGATCGCTTACCAAAGCTTGGAACCTCAGGGAGATCGCGGGAGTTCAAGTCACAAGTGGCGCTCCACATATTACCCATCAGCAATTTGCTGATGACACCATGCTGTTTGGGAAAGCCCAAATCAGGGAGGCTCGAAGTTTCAAGACAATCCTCCAAAAGTACACTACTGCCTCTGGACAAGAAGTTAGTCTTGAAAAATCAAAAGATTTTTTCTTCAACACTTCTGTGAGAGTGGAAGCTCAGATTTTGAGGATCCTTGGTTTTACGAAAGGATCTCTCCCTTGCACTTATTTGGGGATCCCGTTGGACAGGGGCTTTGCCCAGGTAACCTTTGGAACAGTTTACTTGAGAAAGTCAGCAACAAGGCAGCGTCCTAGGAAAACAGTTGGCTGTCTTGGGCAGGCAGGTTAACGAAACTTAAGTTAGTCATTTCCACCCTGCCTTCCTATCTAATGTCCTGTTTACCTCTGTCAAGCAAAGCCAGCAAAGAATTGAATAAGAAAATGAAGAACTTTTTTTGGCAAGGATCGTCTGAACAATTCAAATACCCTCTTGTTAAGTGGAAACAAATTTGTGAATCTAAACGAAAGAACGGATTGGGTATCAAAAATCTTATGCTCCAAAACAAAGCCTTGGGAGCCAAATTAGTTTGGACAATTTTCTCCAACCCAAATCTTAAGTGGGTCCGAATTGTGCGAGCAAAATATTTGGACGAAGGGATAGACAGCATTTTCACTTCCAGGGAGCTTCCCTCAGGTTCCAGAATTTGGAATTTTATCCGTAGTTGCAGAAATCTCATTTCAGAACATCTTTCATGGGAAATTAGGAGCGGGGATTCTACTAATTTCTGGGATGATTCTTGGCAAGGACTACCTAAACTGGCCAATGAGGTAGATTTGGCAAACGTCAAGACTATAACAACCCAGACATGGGGGGGTAGGGTAAGAGATTTTTTGACTCCATCTTTTCACAACGGCCTTCTGACAGCCAAATGGAAGAGTCCACATAACCTCAGGTTAAGTCAGGCAGAAGTGGAATTATTCAATAAAACCATGGCTAACAGACAGATTAGCTACCAGCAGGGCTCGGACATCCTCAGATGGGTAGGCGCCCCAAACGGAGTTTACAGTGTTAAAGAAGGATACAATAAACTGTCGGATTGCCAAGAGGAAGTTTTTGCAATTCCAAGAGAGTTGTGTTGGAATCCCAATTGCCTACCAAAGGCAGGGGTCTTCTTGTGGATAGCCTCACAAGGCAGAGCCTTAACAGCAGACAGGTTAGCCAAACTCGGGTTTCAAGGTCCATCAAGATGTTGTTTGTGTAAAGATTACTCAGAGGATGGAAATCATCTCTTTCTCAGCTGCCCTTACGCGTGCACATGTTGGAATTGGCTAATGAACAAACTTTTCTGGAAAGCGGCTATGCCAGCGGGATTGTCTGATTGGCTCTCCAGTTGGCCCAGTTTATACAAAAAAGCGGTGTATCACAAGCTATGGGAAATCAGTCCTTCATTGCTGATTTGGGAGCTCTGGAAAGAGAGAAATAGGAGACTCTTTCAAGATAAAGAAATGCCTCTCCCTTCGTTTCTAAATAAACTCGAGAGTAGTATAGTTGAGGTTTTCAACTCAACACTAGGCAATGTAACACAAAAGAGCTTCTCAGTCTGGGATGCCAAGATCAGACAAGGTTGGCAGGGCCTTATATTGCCGCCTCTCAGTTTGGAAGGAGGACAACAATCAACGCTTAAAAGAAAACTAGCCAAATGGTCTCCCCCGGACCCTAAGTGGTTCAAATTAAACTTCGACGAAGCATCACGAGGGAATCCCGGTAAATCAGGAGCTGGCTGCATCATCAGAAATTGGGAAGGGAAAACAATTGGTAGTCTCGTAGAGCCACTAGCAGATGGAACCAACAATGAAGCGGAACTGGAGGCCTTAATCTTAGGCTTAAAGCTTTGTCATGAGCTAAATCTCCGTCAGGTCGCCATTGAGGGAGACTCCCTTCTGGTGATCAATGGGTTGCGCACAAGGAAACTCCTAAACTGGAAATTGGCCACAAAACTGGAACTAGCTTTGGCTTTGATGGATCGGTGTGAGTTGACCACCGTTAACCACATCTATAGGGAGGCCAATTCAGAAGCAGACCTTCTTTCTAATCAGGGGGCAGATGGAATTAGAGTCAAATTTCTCTCTAGCTGAAGAAGTATGATAGGGTGGCAGGGTGGGCACCCAATCCAAGATCACTTGGATGGGTCGATGCCATACGAAGTTATTATGGCCTCTTCTTTGTATTCAATAGTTATTGGGGCTTTTATGAATTGGTGATGTATCTCCCTTACGGAATTCGCGGGCCTTCGACTTGAGTCGTCACACGCCTCACTCTGGCAGACCTTTCCTTGCATTGATTACAAGTTCCGGTTAAATGAATGTGATCTCTCTTATGCACAGACAGAAAGACCTATTTGGAGTTCATTCCATTTTCGCAGTTTCGAGCGATTCTCTGTTGGTGTAGACGGTGGCAGTAGCAGTCAGCATGGAGAAGGGCTCGGGCTTCATTGCGAAGATATCGGTGCATGGGTTGATAAATCTGGGGGCTTCGACTCCTCTACAGCTGGAGAGTTCAGTTAGGCAGATGGCATTCAAGGGAGCCGTTACAGACTTAAGGTTAAAACGCATCCTGCGTAGGCATGAGGGCTTGCTCCTCCCGGCGGTCAAAATAATCTTGGGGACGGATTTCTTGACAGCAGATGAGTTCTACAGGGTCGACTCCCACATTTCTTCTCGTTTCCTTGCCTCAATCCTGGATGTTGGGGTGTCTACAGCGGCGGCGAAATCTGTCATGGTGAAAGTGTTCAAAACGGAATTCCTTCGGGGCCTTGATCCCATTTTGGAGGCGGCCATTCCAGGGGTGGGCATCCCCCGCCCAAGAGACATTGCCTCAAACAAGGACCCTCTGGAGGTGACGAAGGTTCTGCCCTTCATCCTTGATCTGAAAGGCCTAGCGCTGGTGGAGCATCAGGATCGTGTCATCCAGGCCTACGGCTTCCTCCAGAATATGCTGCAAGAGAATGTGGATCCCGGGGAAGAGGTATGGGTAAACAGGCTTCATGCCATGGCTGTCGAGCTCGGACTCTTTTGATATCTTGTTTAGATAAATCCTCAGTCCCAATAGGTTTGTTAATAATATAGTTATTATCAAACCAGTAAGCCTACAGGCTAATTTTGGATTGCATGGTCCCCTATATCAGATCAGAAAGCCTAGTGGCTGATTTTGTAAAGCACTGTAAAACCTATAGTTTTAGGGAAGGGTTTAGGAGTCTTTTTGTCATCTGGCTGTGGCAGGTAAACGGCTTATAGGCACCTACATGTTTATACTTTCTTCGGATCAATACAAACTTTATATTTACGTAGCAAAAAAAAAAAAAAATGAATATTAATATATATATATATATATATTTATATTAATATGAATATAAATATATTAGTATTCATATTAATATATTTATATTTATATATTTTTATATTTCTTTTATATATATATATAATTTTTTCTTTATATTTATATAAATGGATATTAGTCTTCAGATATTAATATTAATATCTTTTTATTTCTATATATATAAACGATTTATATTTATATTTATGTATTTTTATATTTCATTACATTAATATATTAATATATAATTATATTTTTTATTTTTTGTTTATATGTTAATATATTTATATTAATATATTTTTTATTTCTAATTCATATTTAAATATCTACATAATATATTTATAAATTATAATATATACAAATGGATATTAGAAATTTATAAATTATGGGTTTAATATATAAATGGATATTAAATATATCTATACTTAATTACTACTGCAAATATGTATATATTTTTTATTTTTATATGTTTTTGTATGGACAAACCCACACCAAAAAAAAAAGGTCCAACACCGCAAACCAAACCTGTGAACCCGAACCTGAACCTGAACCAGTACTAGGATCGATGACTTAGGTTGACATTGATGTAACAAAAATGACATCACATTTGGTTATAGATATGATAAAACACAAAGTTTTTTTAGGGTAGAAAATTTGGGTACCAACAAGTAGTTTCAGCTTCTGGGGACTTTTCAGCTCCTCTCTGAAGCTTTCTTGTAACTTTTACTCTATGATACCTCCAAAAGTGGCCATTGTAATTAGTTTCTTCTTGGTTGAATTGGAATTGTGTTGCTTCAGCCTAGAAGTCTTAAGAGGAGTAAAAGTGTGATTAGAAAGAGCTGAAAGAAATGGCTGAGTTTGTAAGGTCTTTGGACATGCTATATGTGTGTGATGCCCATGAAAGGCTCAAAAAGATAGTAAACTTTTGTAAAATCTCAATAAGATATGAGCACAAGGAGGAGATCCCTCTCTCTGTAATGTCCCCTTTTCCTCAATGATAGAAATATTGAAAACATGTTAGCTTTTAATTATTTCCCGAAAGCTAACTTTTTTATGGTAAGGGAAATGAGACTTTTAAAAGACCAAATATTTTATTATAAACTTTATTCTTTAGAAGTAGTTGGTTTTCTTCCTGAAGTGGGCGTTGGGTCTGGTATTCTAAGTTTAGTGTGGGAGTGGGAGCACTCCTTAGTGGGCCTCATTTAATGTTTTCAGTGCATGAGCGTGGGAGTGGGATGAACGAGTATATTGGGCAAAATTTGCCATTTGAGACCTCTCCATGCAAATTGAATATTGGTGTTGAACTGGTGCTGTTAAGCAGATAGACTCTGGAGGTTGTTTAGCCTCAAACAACTACTGGTTTCGGTTGTGTAATATCAACCCTAGCTAGGTGATTTTCAGCCAGGAAATCAAAAGAGCTCAAATGGAGATGACTTGCAGTTGTGTGGTTTTGGTAGTGTTTGATATGTTTTTATACTTTCAATCAGAGTTTTGGTGTGGTGCATGATTTCTGTGCATTTCTGGTGTTTTCTTTTGATGAATAGTAAAATCTGGAAAAACAAAAGAGATTAAAAATAATTCCATGTGCAACCGTACATCCTATACATGAGCTGTACCAGTGCCTAGACTTTCATAAGAGTGCCAAAAGTCAAAAGGGTGATCGAGACTAAGGAAGTTTTGTCTTGTAGTGTTCAAATAAGACAAAAACTATGATGAATATGCAGCTTGGACTTTGACTAGCTTCCAATTCCTGAATCGTAGGGACCCTTGTGTTTCGTACATCTAAAGGATACGTGAGCCTTATAAAAATAAAAGACTGCAGATTGGATCCTTCTAAGTCACTTAAAAGTGACGCCTAGACCCAGGTAACAGATTGCAACAGGTTTGGTGATAAGTTGTGGGGTATTAGAAGAGTTATGAGCAAACTGGTGAGCTTTCTGGGTGCAGCCATGACCGTACTAGCAAGGTACAGGCCTGTCTTTTGATGTTGGGCAGTGTTCTTTATATTTTTTGAGTGTTGTATTGGATCAGCCAGTAGCATATGCTCAGTTCTTGCTTGCTGTTTTGTGTGGGAACCTGGCAAATCATACATGACTATTCCTCAGCTGGAAGAACAATGGTAAACATCTACCTTTGGTGAATCTGGCATTTTCTGAGTTAAATGTTCCTGATTTATTGAATGATAGTTGAAAATTTGTGTCTATATGTATCTTTCTTATTGTTAAAAAATTTAGGGTGACCATTTAAGTGGTATCAGAGCTGGTCTCCTGCTAGCCTGTGAAGTTTCCCTAACTCTGCATGCAGTAAACCAATGCCAGAGAGAGAAGGTACCAGCAGAGAGAGGAGAGGAAGTTGAAAACTGCAGTTGTCTCAGAGAATCCTATCAAAGAACAGTCAGTCATGGCGGATAGAGACAAAGAAAATTGTCCACCTAAAAGTTCGGGTAAAAGGATGGAGAGGAAATTTGACCATATGTAAGAGATGATAGCCAGATTAGTGAGCAAAATGGATCAGAACTTAGCTCAGGGCACAAGAAACAACACTGAAGCCAGCAACTCGCAAAACAATGGAGCACGAAATGATTATGTAAGAACACCCACTAGGACCTCAGTGCGATCAGCTGCGAGACCCATTCAACCATTTGCAAACAGAAGGGAAGAAATACCACCTGAGCATGAGGAGAGGACTACATTCACTAATGATATCATGATAAATCATGATGAATATATGACACTCCCTAATCAAGTCCAAAGAAACTTAACATTTGATCAATTTATGAACTAGAAAAAAAGAAATGGTGGAAGACAGGACAACAGGGACAACAAAGATTATAAGCATGCTTTGAGTAAAGTGTCATTGGACCGTTTTGATGGTAGCGGAAAGTGTTCTGCAAGAGCTTGGGTTAAGAAGCTTGACACATACATTCTTTGAAGCCCATGCTTGAGGAGACATCCTTAAATTTTGCTACATTGCACCTTGATGGGGCTGCCTATGAGTGGTGGTACCATGGCCTTGTGACACAGGGTCACAATCTGATTACAACTTATGATGAGTTCACCAATAGACTCATCGAGAGGTTTGATAAGCAAGATCCGAAGCAAAGCTTCAAGGACCTGGCCCAACTAACAAACTGGCAACACTGACACTTACATCATTTGAGTTTCAAAGGCTTAGTGTCATGGTTCCAGACATCTCTGAGAGAAGACTTATTTTCATGTTTGTTGAGGGTCTAGCTGAACCTATTAGAGGTTGGGTTACATCCATGGATTCCCAAACCCTGCAAGAGGCTATTAAAAGGGCTAGAAGTATGGGATTTTCAGCGCCAAAACCCAAGATGATGCCAAAACCATTTGCATTCAACAAGGACAAAAAGATCTTTACTAAATTTCCCAATCAGCAGCAGCAACCTGTGCAAAAATTGAGTAATGAGGTTAAGAATGAGCTAAAAAAGAAGAGATTATGTTTTACATGCAAGGAGCCTTGGGACCCAGGGCATAAGTGTTATGAAAAAGGACATGCAAGGCATTTGGAGGTCTATGTAGAGGCTGAAACAGGTTCAGAAATATCAGAACAGCAAGGGGAATTTGTGGATTGTGAAGAGTTTGAAGACCTTGAGGAGGTTGAGGAAGCGAAGGAGGATGGGGTAATTTTGCTCAGCTATCCAGTACACAAAAGAACAATCCATTCCGTGTTCAGGGAGTTCTAGGAGGTCAGCGAATGGTGGCTCTTATTGTCACTGGTGCCACACACAATTTCATAGATGAAGGCTCGGTAGCCAAGCGTGGATTGAAGACAGAAGAATTCGATGGCTTCAAAGTAATGGTTGTTGATGGTTTTACTCTTACATGCACCGGGAAGATTCCCCAACTTTGCATTTAGTTGGGAAACCATGAGATCAAAGATGAGTTTTATGTTGTAGGAATTGGTGATACAGATGTTGTGTTGGGAATTCAGCGACTGAAATCTCTTGGAGAGACCAACTTGAATTTTCAGACCATGGAGTTGAAATTTGAATCAGCAGGCAAGAGAGTTGTGTTTCATGGAACGTCAAATGGGGGACCTAGAGTGGTCACTGCTAAGAGGATGGAGTGGATTTTGAGGCAAGGACAAGCTGAATGTGTTGTCCTTCCAGCTCATGATCATGAGAGGAAGAGAGCATCATCCTAATGTGCAGAGACTTTTGACCAAGCATACTAAGGTTTTCAGTGGGTTGCCTCCTGGGAGACCACCTGAGAGGGGGATTGAGCATGTGATCGAATTAGAGGATGGAGCCAAACCTATTATGACCACTCCTTATAGGCATCCAAAAAGATTCAAAAATGAGATTGAGAAAGCCATCAAGGAGTTACTTGACATGGGATTCATCCGTCGAAGTAAGAGTCATTTTGCATCTTTAGTGGTTCTAGTAAAGAATAAGGATGGGACCATGCGATTGTGCATAGACTACCGCTAGCTCAACAAACGTACCATCAAGAACAAGTATCCAATACCCAAAATAGATGAGCTCACCAGAATAGATGAGCTCATCGACGAGTTACATGGAGCAGTCTATTTTTCAAAAATAGACTTGAGATCAGGTTATCACCAGATTCAAATGCATGAATCTGATGTGGAGAAGACGGCATTTAGATGCCACTTTAGGCACTTTGAGTTTCTGGTTATGCCTTTCGGCCTAACCAATCCACCAACAACGTTCCAATCATGCATGAATCAAATTTTCAGCAAGCAGCTCCATAAGTTCCTATTGGTTTTTTTTTTTTAATGATATCCTTATTTACAGTAAAACTTGGGAAGAGCACTTGCACCATCTTGATGAGCTTTTGGGAATACTTGAAGCTAGTTCTTTGTTTGCCAAGGAATCAAAGTGCGAGTTTGGCATGACTGAAATTTTATATTTAGGTCATGTAATCAGTGCGGATGGGGTCAGAGTTGACCAAGAAAAAATCCATGCTATCATTGAGTGGCCACCACCCAAAACCCTCACTCATATAAAGGGATTTTTGGTCTATGCAGCTTCTACAGGAGGTTTGTGAAGGGGTTTTCCCAAATGGCCGCTCCTCTTACTGATCTAACTAAAAAGGGAGCCTTCTCTTGGTCTGAATCAGCACAGAAATCTTTTGAAAAGTTCAAGGAAATCATGAGCAATCGTCCAGTGTTGGCCCTTCCTAATTTTTCCAAGCCTTTTGAGCTTGAATGTGATGCTTCAAGGAAGGAATAATGGCTGTCCTAATGCAACAAAAGCATCCTATTGCCTTTGAAAGTAGGAAGTTGCGAGGTGCAAAAAAGAGTTATTCAATTTACGACAAGGAAATGCTTGCTATCATGCATGCATTAACCAAGTTCCGGCAATACTTGGTGGGAGGTAAGTTCATAGTTAAGACTGATCATAATAGTCTTAAATACTTTCTAAATCAAAAAGATTTAAGTGAAAGGCAATAGCGTTGGGTAAGCAAACTTCAGGCTTTTGACTTTGACATAGTCTACATGAAAGAGAAGAAAAAAGTTGTGGTTGATGCACTTTCAAGGAGGCTTCATCTCACTTCTATTGTGGGTATAACAGCTGATTGGAGAGATCAGATTTTTGCCAAATATGCTAAGGATCCGTTGGTTGTTAGCATCATTGATGGAGACACATTGGGAGGTAAGTACCAGGTAAACAATGGTCTGATTTTTTATAAAGAGCGTATCTTTCTGGTGGCTGATTCTAAGGTGAAGGAAAAAATTATGAGGTCATTTCATGATGAGCCCTTGGCTGGTCACCAAGGATTTTACAAGAGATACAAACAAATTCGTGAAAGATTCACATGAAAGGGGTTAAAGAATGATATCATGAACTATGTTAGAGAATGTTTGGTGTGTGAATAGAATAAAAATGAGCATACTTACCCTGTTGGTCTGCTGCAACCTTTGCCTATTCCCACCCAGAAATCCGAGAGCATTTCAATGGACTTCACCACGGGGCTACCTAAGGTTCAAGGTAGAGATGCTATTTATGTTGTAGTAGATAGATTGACTAAATTCGCTCATTTTTTTGCAATCAGTTCAAATTTCAGAGCAGCCCAAGTGGCTGAACTATTTTTTAGAGAGGGGTTTAAATTGCATGGGTTACCTCGGAACATAGTTAGTGATCGGGACAGCAAATTTTTAAGTTTATTTTGGCATGAGTTGTTCCGTTTGAGTGGAACTGAGCTCACTCCGAGCACTAGTTACCACCCACAGACTGATGGGCAAATTGAGATTGTGAATAAGTGGCTAGAAGGTTATCTAAGAAACTATGTTTCAGGACAGCAGTAGGCTTAAGTTTGTTGGCTTCATCTGGGAGAGTATTGCTATAACTCTTCTTATCACATGTCTATCAAAATGTCTCCTTTTATGGCTCTTTATGGTTATAATGCGCCAAGCTTTGTTGATCTAATCCTTGATGAGTGCAGAGTATCGCAGGCCAAAGACTTGTTACAACAAAGTTAGGATATCATGAGGGCTTTCAAAGACAATCTGTTGCATGCTCAAAACCAGCAGAAATTTTATGCAGATCAGCACCGTGTTGAACGCACCTTTGAGGTGGGGGACATGGTTTATTTGAGATTGCAGCCCTATAGACAGTCTACTCTCAAGAAGAGTGGAGCGGAGAAGTTGAAGCCTCGTTTTTAAAGACCTTTCAAGATTAAGAGGAGAGTGGGTGCAGTAGCTTATGAGTTGGAATTGCCAGAAAATAGCAAGATTCACAATGTATTTCATGTGTCTCACCTCAAGAAGACTCTTGGACACAATGTGATAGCTTCACCTGATTTACCTCCGTTGGATGAGGAAGGCAATCTGGTGTTAATTCCAGAAAGGGTGTTGGAGTTCAAAGAACGAACAGCGAGGAAGAGGACTATTAGTGAGTATCTGATCAAGTGGAAGAATCTACCACTTGAGGATGCAACTTGGGAGAGTGAACAGATTCTACAACACCCGGAGTTGCAGTTGCTTGAGGACAAGCAACTTCAGAGAGGGAGGACTATAATGTCCCCTTTTCCTCAGTGATAGAAATATTGAAAATATGTTAGCTTTTAATTATTTCCCGAAAGCTAACTTTTTGTGGTAAGGGAAATGAGACTTTTAAAAGACCAAATATTTCATTATAAACTTTATTCTTTTAAAAGTAGTTGGTTTTCTTCCGAAAGTGGGCGTTGGGTCTGGTGGGGCCCATGCCTTTGCTTATGCCTATTCTGAGTTTAGTGTGGGAGTGGGAGCACTCCTTAGTGGGCCTCATTTAATGTTTTCAGTGCATGAGCGTGGGAGTGGGGTGAACGAGTATATTGGGCAAAATTTGCCATTTGAGACCTCTCCATGCAAATTGAATATTGGTGTTGACCTGGTGTTGTTAAGCAGATAGACTCTGGAGGTTGTTTAGCCTCAAACAACTATTGGTTTCGGTTGTGTAATATCAACCCTAGTTGGGAGATTCGTGGTTTTCATACAAGAAATCAAAAGAGCTCAAATGGAGATGACTTGCAGTTGTGTGGTTTTGGAAGCGTTTGATATGTTTTGATAGTTTCAATCAGAGTTTTGGTGTGGTGCTTGATTTCTGTGTGTTTCTGGTGTTTTCTTTTGATGAATAGTAAAATCTGGAAAAACAGAAGTGATTAAAAATAATTCCATGTGCAACTATACATCTTGTACGTGAGTCGTACCAGTGCCTAGACTTTCATAAGAGTGCCAAAAGTCAAAAGGGTGATCGAGACTAAGGAAGTTTTGTCTTGCAGTGTTCAAATAAGACAAAAACTATGATGAATGTGCAGCTTGGACTTTGAATAGCTTCCAATTCCTGAATCGTACGGACCCTTGTGCTGCCGTACATCTGAAGGATACGTGAGCCTTAGAAAAATAAAACACTGCAGATTGGATCCTTCTAAGTCACTTAAAAGTGACGCCTAGACCCAGGTAACAGATTGCAACAGGTTTGGTGATAAGTTGTGGGGTATTAGAAGAGTTATGAGCAAAATGGTGAGCTTTCTGGGTGCAGCCATGACCGTACCAGCAAGGTACAAGTCTGTCTTTTGATGCTGGGCAGTGTTCTTTATATTTTCTGAGTGTTGTATTGGATCAGCCAGTAGCATATGTTCAGTTCTTGCTTGCTATTTTGTGTGGGAACCTGGCAAATCATACATGACTATTCCTCAGCTGGAAGAACAATGGTAAACATCTACCTTTGGTGAATCTGGCATTTTCTGAGTTAAATGTTCCTGATTTATTCAATGATAGTTGAAAATTTGTGTCTATATGCATATTTCTTATTGTTAAAAAATATAAAAAATTTAGGGTGACCATTTCACTCTCTTCTAGAGTTTTCTCCCTATTTGGGTTTTTCCGAGTCAATTATTGTTGTCTAAATCAATTTTATGTGTGTTGCTCTCATATTTTTCTGATATATTCTTCCTTTATGTTACTTGCACTTAACAACATCACACTTTTTTCCTGCATTTTGCATAAGGAAAACCAAATTAGTCAATCAAAGCCTATTGGGAATAAGTAAGATTTTCATTAATGAATCATGCAGTCGAATATTCAAAGAAACTAATTATGGATCATATATTATGCAATGCATAACAGATTTAAGCGACTTAGGTACATTTTTTTGCGAATTCAGATATAGCAACTTAATATTACAGGAAATTGCATCCCAGATAAAGTATCTGAAGAATATCTCTACTGATATTTAACAGTTTTGCGCAATAATTCATCATAGATAATTTATCTGAAGCCTGCTGGTGTTTTAAAATCCTATGAATAATTCTTGTAACATTGATATCGGTAAAGTGACTGTAATTTAAAAGATCGGTCAGTGCCCCATTTCATCCCTAGAAGTTAACATTGCCCACACATTTTTATTACATTAATTCCCTTCCAAAAAAACAACCTGATGTTCTGTTTAAATTCTCTTTAAGGGGAGCATTAATCACAAAGTCATGATATGGCATTGGATTGGAAACCTGGAAATTTTGGCAAGATTATAAATTACTGATACTTACTCCCAATCAAAAGATGTCAATGAGCATTGAATGGCCAATAGTGGATTTGGTGAAGCCCATAATTTTGCCCCCACCATGAGAATTCAATAGGATGCTTATTCATAAATACCCAGGTGGAGGAAGCATAATTGTATACCAACCATTCATTTTTTAGCCGGTTTGTTTACAAAGATCACGGATAGGAAGAACAGTATCTAAACTACAAGTAACTTTCCAAACCTATAAACCATATATAGGATGAAACAAGTGAACCAGCAACCCTAATCAAGAAATTGGATTGATGCAAGCAATCACTATTATTTAAACATGTTTCCCAAAGATCAAAGGATGAATGTGTTTCAAAGATATTTAACAATAAGTCCAACAAACCATTCAAACATTAGCTTACAATTAATTCGCAAAATAAATCACCGTGCAAGAGCATCTGCAACTATGCTCAGACCTTATAGCCAATAGATGGAAAAACAATCTAGTGGTGACTATTCAGCATCTTTCCAACTCACTTTCCCTTAATTGTTCTCTCTAATTGCACTACCTTTTCACAATGCCACTGAAAACTGTTACATCGTTGAAGATGCAAATGAATTGCATAGCTTCCATGAAAACTATATTTTTAACATTGACTGAGAAAGATACACATTCTCAAAAATCAACAAACTCACACATTCTCAAAACTCAACAAACTCCACTGATTTTTCGTTTCACTCGCTTTAAAAATTAGCTAAGAAATTTTTTAATGCACTGGAGAAATTTGAAGCAAAAACAGTTTTCTCAAATACATTCACAAGTTTATATTCAGTGCAAAAGCTAGCATTAAAAGTGCATCCTCAAACAAACACCCTCTCAATATCTGGAACAAACATCCAATGACAGCTGCCACATCTACAGATGTGTTGCAAGGATATCTTTTAACAAGATTTTACAATAATAATGATTAGGAGAAATATAGTCTAATGGAAAACCAATCCCAAATCACCTAGAACAAGATTTACTAAATCATTTGAATCAAGAATACCATTGATTGTAGAAGAGATTGTAGTGTAGCAGTAATGTGGAGTACTTGTAAGAATGGGTCTGAAATTCAAATCCCCTTCATCGCAATAAGGTATCCCATAGCTTGAGTGGACATGTGGGTAGGTTGTAGTTTAACTATTAGGGGGTACATTCGAAGGTGACCCATGTTTACAAATGCTAAGAACTAGTTCAAGCTTATCCCACACCACATTAAAAGGTAGCTCATCACTCATCCAAGATTTACCATTAAAAAAAGAGATCTTGTGAATTCCATTATCTCAAAACTAAACAGAAAGTTTAGATGGTAAAAGAAGCAAACTGATCCAAATGAAGGGCATCTATAGATATATTGCAAGGATATCTTTTAACAAGATTTTACAATAATAATGATTAGGAGAAACATGATCTAATGGAAAACCAACCCCAAATCACCTCGAACAAGATTTCCTTAATCATTTGAATCAAGAATATCATTAATTGTCGAACAGATCAAAGATGAGAAATATAAAAAACTCCAACTGGAACTTGAAAGATTCAATCTTTTCAGAAGGTTGGCATGCTGGGAAGCTACTCAAATAAACCCTTTAATTTGAACCAGTCAGTACAGAGAGAGGTACATTGGAAAATAAGCTATGTTGCACGGAGACCCGTCTCCGACCCCTTGGTACTCATCTCCCCGTCTCGGAGACTTCTTGGGTACGTCTCCCTGCAAAGGGAGACTTCTGGTTGAGTCTCCCACATGTCTCCAAGTACCCTGCGTCAATAAAAAGGCGTCTCCATTTTTTTTTCTTTCTCTACTTTTCATTTTTTCCACTATTTTCTCACAAATTCAATGGATTCTTACTCCTACGGACTTCAAACCTCAATACTAGTGTCTACAGTAATATATATATATATATATAAAGCTATATTAAATTGTTACAAGTAAGCTATATATTAAGCTATATTAAATTGTTACAAGTAAGCTATAAACTTAAACTTTACCAGTTCTCTTGTTTTAAAAGTTCAATGTCATGATATTTTCAGTTTTAATGTTAGCATATTAATAAATTAATAAAATTATTAAATTATATTTTAAAAGAAAATGGTGTCTCCAAGTACCCCCGTCTCCTATTTTTCAAAAACAGACGTACCGGTACCGGTACCAATCTCCCGTACCAGTACCAGTACCAGTCTCGGTGCAACCTTGAAAATAAGCTTTAGTACAATGCATGCCATTTGTCAATAATATTGAGAGAAGCAATATGTGAATATAGCATCCCCTATATGGTTCCTTGTGGAAAATAAGTAAGAAATTATTAACAGTAAAGAGTGTCATTTGAAATACCCAAAAGGTCTGTATCAGTCACCCACATGCAAATATGGAATTAAAGAAATCAGAAGAATAGCATATGCAATAAATAACAGAACATTTCTTCAGGAGATTTATGCAAACCTTAGTTCTTAACATCTGTCTTTCCTCTTTTATCCAGTCCTTTGTGAGGTCCAATACTGCCTGAAGCGAGGTCTCATCATACAGCAATCCTACCTGCACAGTTTGTATCAGTTAATATTAAAGATGCTTATGGTTTTAGCCTACTTTCTAAAATAAAATTCATTTATATCACTCTATAAACTACTTATAACCTAGAAATCAGAGTCTCCCCAGAAAAGAAATAGTAATGCGAAACATCTGCCACTGTTCTCCCTTGTCTACCTTAGCCAGTGTAGTCCAAAATTCTCTCTCTGATGTAGTCAGTTCACTTGTTCAGACTAAGCACTTGAACATATTTAACACATGTTGAAATCCCAATTTGAAATAAACTCCAACTTCATTATCTTGTATTATAATTAAAAGTACAAAGATTTAATCTAAATACAAAACATGGGGTAGGATATTACATAGACTGTAAGAGCATTCAAAATGAACTTATAATCAGTTTTATCATGTTTATTCAGATATCTTTTTCTTGTTGCACTTACCTTTGGGCAGAAAGAACGAAAAAATATATTAATGTCAACAAATAACCAATTGTAGGTCAATGGGAGTCAAAAAGTTGTCATGTACCGTTTCTAGAAAAATTAATTTAGTAAAATTATTAGTCCATTCCTATTTTTCCCGTGGACTAATATATTTAATTAGGGAAAATATTTTATTTGATATTTTAATTGTGTTTTCGGAATCATGGACAAAATATTTGTTGGAAACAATTAAATATTAAATATTGATTTTATTTGCACAAGTGGGGGCATGGATAAGTTATAGAGATTTTTGTAACTCCCAAATGCTATTTTAGGAGTTTATTCAAGGTTGCAAGATACACCCTCTGCCTTCCCTTGGTACGCATACCGACATACCCGTTATGGACGTGGGTACGATACGGGCTGGATATAGTGCCCACCTGTATCCATAACTAGGGCAAACCTTTAGCCATGCCAAATCCTTCAAGATTCAGCGATCTAAAATAAATGTCGTGTTCAAAATAAAAATTGCCGTGTCTGTGACATAAAATACATGGATTCAGTGACTTGACCCTCACGCTTCAATGCAACAATTCGGAAGCTTGCAGGCTGATTGGTGTCCGCCAATCAAGTATTGAGGTTTCATCGTATCACGTCGTTACACACAAAATGGCTTTGGAAGCATTTGATTGAATTGGTGTGAAAGGTTGATCAATCAGCTCACTTCCCCAGGTATCTATGTACGACCATAGACTCCTTAGTTCAGCCATTTGAAATCCATGAAATTTGTGGTATTCCTATAGTCTATCGAGCCCCTCTCTCAGACGGCACTGCAAACGAAGGGCAGTATAATAAACTAGTTCGTTATTATAAAATATATACTATTATAAACTTAGTCGGATGACACTATAGTCCTGCACCGTTGTTTATTATATATACTTATAATATATTCTTATAAAATAATTATTTTATATTTTAATATAATACATAAATATAATATAATATATAATTAATAAATAATAAATATGAATTAAAAAAAAAAATTATTATTATTATTATACACTTCTAATATGTTATTATAAAACAATAAATTATATTTTAATATGATACATTATAATAACATACATATATATAGTGGCAGGTAGGGCGGGCGACTTTCCACACTTTCAGTTGTGGAAAGTTCAGGGTTAGTTTTTATAGTTTAAGTGGATTGTCAGATGGAATGTTTCAAATCTCTGGATTGACAAGTGTTTGGAGAAGAAGGTAGCAACTCGACTCACAATTTTGATCAAAATGAATTGGCACTATCGGCCTTTCATATGACATCACCTCATCAAATAATGATGAACCGAAGATCTTATGATTAAAGAGGAATGGGTGGATGTGATAGTTGCGCGAGGTGTAATTAAGACAGAAGGCCTTTCTAGAGGATTTCAAGCCACATTGCCAAGGTGGACTGGTTGTAAGATCAGCAGCGATTGGACAAGCCTCATAATTATTTGGCACCCGTTAAGCCTTCAAAACAGCTTTAAGTTGTCTCCTGAGCACGGAAGGTTTTAGGAAGCGAAAGTTTGAGTTCGGATGACAAAGAAATCTAGGTTTGTAGTTCTCTTCTCCATAGATTGTATCCGCTGTGGAGGTATGGACCCCCATGTTTGCTTGATTAGTGATAAACGGCAGATGGCGTTTCTCGGTAGGATCACAAAGCAGAGATTACGCAGAATCCTTCGACAAAAACGATTCTCTCATGGTTGGAGCAACAAAGGTAGTCCTAGACAAATCCTATGTGGCAGATAGTGAAAGATATAGGGTGGATTCTGACATACCTTCTAGGTTTGTAGCGACTCTGTTGGATCTAAATGTTCCTAAAGCGGAGGTGGAGGCAATTACGTGCAGTATGTTCATCCTGGACTTACTGGGTGGCTTAGTTGAAATCTTGGTGGCGGCAACCTTAGGGGTGGGAGTTCTGACGCTAAAAGACATGGCCCTGTTGCATATGCCGGGGGAAGTGATTAAATACCACCCCTTCATTCTGGATATCAAGGGCATGGAGTTGTTTCAACTTCGAGACCAAGCAAGAGTTGCGGTGAGCTTCATCAGGAAAATACTGAGGATGGAGGCAGTGCAGGGCTTCGATTGGGTGGCTGATTTCAATCAATTTCTTCATGATTATGGTGATGTTTAATTTCCTTGTTTTCTCTTTGTCATAGTCGTAGTGTTTATAATTTGTATAGCAGAAGACAGGGCTTTCATTTTGTTTAAGAAAGCTCTGTCAAGTGTTAAGCACCTTGCTATGGCTGCCCCTGCGTGGCCGAAGGATGTATAGGGCAGTCTTCTTAGGAGAATAGTATTGGAATACGGAAGTATTTTTGGTTGGGGTTTGAGCAGAGAATCTCTGCATTTTGAAAATCTGCTCAGCAGAAGATTGTAAACTTTTTTTGATATCAATATAATCTCTCTATTACGAAGCAAAAAAAAAACATACATATATATAGTTATAATATAATGTATTATATTAAAATATAATTTATTTTATATATACTTTTAATATGTTATTATAAAATAATAAATTATATTTTATAATAATAATATATATACATTTATAATATGTTATTATAAACTAATAAATTACTGTGTTCCACGGCGTTTAGGGGACGGGGATGGCGGGGGAACGCATTTTGGGGACGCCAGTCCGAGGGTTATTTTTGGGGGACGATGATATATGGGGACAAAGAGAGAAAGAGAAAGCTATCAATAATTGATAACAACAATATCAACATGTGAATAAATCATGACAACAGTAGAATAACAGCAGTATAAACTATAAAGTAGTATAAACAACAATATAAACATCAACAAAATTACAACAGATCCAGATAACAGTAGTATAACCGTAGTATAAACAGCAATAAAATTAATCATGTGATTCATGACAGTAGTATGTAATGTCCCTATTTTCGTTAGCATCAAAGTTAGAGGATTAGCCTATTATTTGACCCTCGTAGGCTAGTATGTGGGATTAGAGGGTCCAATTTGGGCGTCGTGGAGCTCTTTAGAGGGCAGATGGCAGTGTTTACCTCTCCAGATTGTTGGCATATTCTGAGGCTAGGCTATTCAGAGGTTTCCCGTTTCGAGGGATTTACCATTTATAGTAAGTCAGTGGTTGTTCGAGAGGGACCCTTACTATTTTTAGTAGGGCAATTTGAGGCACAGTGGATGCAATGGTTGACTTCCTGGTTCAAACGGAATCGAGTAATGATGAGTATTTATGGAGTTATGACATTTTAATTATTAATAAAGTGATACTTTATTAATAATTAATTATAAAGTGCATATTATAATGTTTTAAGTTGACTTTATTATAAGGGGGGGTCATTAATGATAATAAAGTCAAAATATAAAGTGCACATTATTTTAATGTTTTAAAAGGCCTCATGAAATTGACCTTTTGGTTGGAGAGTATAAAAGGCATTGGGAAAAGCAAAAGGAGGATTATTCATTATTCATTCAACACTTGATCATTTGGAGAGCTTTTGGCTTTGAAGAAGAAACCTAGGGTTTCGCTGTGATTTTCATTCTTGGCTGTGGAGAACGGAGTTTCTTCATTGTTCTTGCTACCTGAGGGTGTGAAAGATCACTTGAAGGCTGCATCCATTGGTGGCTTCAAACGGAGGTCACATTCGTGCTTCATTGGAGAAGAATTCCATCAATTTATTCAAGGGTTTACTTGTTGATCAGAAGTTGTTACCCGGGTATGATCTTATTGTAAATTCAAGTAATAAATAATTTGAGACGATCATTTGATATATTTGCTTTCAGCATTTTCCCTGTTTGCACTTGTTTGTGTTTTATGCATTGTCTTGTAAAAATTACAAAAGAAACAAAAAAACAAACAGAAGGGTAAAAATTTTACATTGGGGAGAACAGGGGTTCTTACAGTGGTATCAGAGCAATTTTCCTACCATCCTGTGTGAAAATAAATTTTCAGATTGCTAGGGTTTGACAAATTGTGGATATCAGATCCATTACTGCTGAGGTTTTTGGATACATAAATAATTATTATAGTAGAGAATCTTGCCGTACTCTTGCATCAGTAATGAGAGCCTTTTTACTAGTGCGGGTAGCTTCAGTCTATGGACGTAAAATCTCAAAGGGGTTAGATTATTCCAGCGCATAGTTCAGAAAAGACGAATTTGGTGAGCAGTGATAAGTTACAGGAACACGGAAGTATTTTTAGAAAAGACAAGATTAAAAGAAAAAAGGCTAAGTCTCAAATAGATAAAAAAAAATTTCAGAGTGGCGCCGAGCAAGGAAAGTATTCGACAATTTTTATAAGGTGGGAAGGATAGTAAATCGTGGGCTTTTGTTAAAAAGCAATCGCAGCATCTTGAGTAGAAAAGACAAACACGGGAAGAAGACAAAAAAATCTATATAGACAAATTTCTAAAGACTTAATAAAATCGAAGAATATCATCGGGAGCTGCCTGACTGAGTGGTGATAACCGCCACCTTGATTTTACTCTTCCGTCCAACTACAAACTGAGTGCCACTTTTAAAAAAGCCGATGTCATTTTGTCTTACTGCGATTCATATGGCTGACGTGGATAAAAGAAGCAAACAAAGAACAGATAAGACAAACCAGATATATACTAAGCTATGTGGAAGTTTGAGACAAATCTGAGTCATCACTTATTTGGAGATAGATATATATATATATATATATATATATATATATATATATATATATATATCGGGTCCTTTATGCCTGCCAGGTTACTCCCTTGTTGGTCGCTAATCTCTTTATAGTTGACGGATTTAATTTGGAACGCCTCATGATTTCAACGAATTGAAGTAAATAATATTAATACATTGGAGTTTATATGCTAGCTTTAAGGGGCCGATATTATGTTCTCCTAAACGTATTATTTCTCATAAGAAATAGTGGCTACCTTTGAAGAGACAGCAAAGACATTCAGCACAAAGACGTGACCTCCTTCAAGGACTTCATGCTTGGCGATCTACCTTAATCCTGAGCTCTCACCAGCAGTCGTTGCTAATGCAGTCCTGCGCATAATTCCAGGTTATTGATCTTTTGCAACTCATTTGATGGCTGTAGTAATATCTAAGTACTGAAATATTTGAATATCCACTGTTAAGGGCAATCTGGGCACATTTGGTATTGTTTTTGTTATGAATAAGTCTCAGGTTAAGTTGTTGTAGCTCCACAAAAATATTAGTTATCATCCCCTGCATTCAGTTGACTCCACTGAAGTCATGCAAGTCTGCTATTAAATCCTGAGATAAGTTTTTTTGCATATCAAACTTAATTGGCAGAGGAATATCATATTGTAGTCTCTCAGATTTGTATTGCTTATGTATTGAATGTCATCATCACACTTGTTATGATAAGCCTTAATGCTTTTACAATATCTGAGCAACATCAGTAAATTAAGTTCCATTAGCACAGCAGAAGTAAACTCAGTTCTGTAGCTTATCACCAGTTTGGTATACATTAAGGAACAGGTTTACAGCAGAAGTACAGTTTCAGGTGAAAGATGGCTTTAGATAAATCCACGATTGATTTAATGCAGGCTTGTATAATTTGATGATGGATCCCGAAACTAAACAGGGATTTCTAAGGATGTTTGGAAAATCTAAGCAGAAGGATAAAGGAAAAGAAATGAGTCGAAGTGATTCTCAGCCTACAGGTAACCAGTTTGGTTCTGAGTGTGAGACAGCTCCTATTGATGAACATAATATGAAAGCTAATGAGGAGCTAGTGGAAGAAGAAGGGGTCAAAACTAAAGTAGTTGAAGATGAGAAGACCATACATCTAGACAATAGTTTAGCAGAACCCCTTGATGATATTTTTAGCACTCAAGAACTTGTTATCAGCTCTGATAACAGTTCTCATTTTTGTGGTAGCCGGTAGACTTCTAGAGGCGAGGCATCCAACATTGTTTTGGAGCCCTTGTGCTGCCCACTGTATTGACCTTCTTCTTGAGGACATTGGAAAACTAAGTTGGGTGAAGAATGTGGTTGAAGAGGCAAGAAATATCACAAAATACATCTACAACCACACATGGGTCCTAAATCTTATGAGAGAACACGCTGGTGGCAAAGAGCTCATGCGATCAAGAGTCACACGCTTTGCCACTAATTTCCTTGCCTTGCAAAGTATAGCAGCATCATTGCCCCACCTTAGGCGCATATTTGTGAGCGAAATGTGGTTGGAGAGTCCTTATCGTAGGGAGTCGGAAGCAGAAAGGGTCATAAAGGCAGTTTATGATGATGGCATTGAAAAAGTCATGGACGAGATCATCAAGGTAAGTTTTCAAACTCTAATTTTTATTTGCTAATGTTAAAATTTGTTGATTTTGTAAAAAATTTATATTTTTATTTGTTGAATTTCAATCACTATAATTCTCTAATTTTATTTTCAATTTTTCATCCACTATTGATTTAGGTGTCAGAACCGTTGGTTAGGGTTCTACAATTGGTGGATGGGGATCAAAAGCTCATGGGGTATCTATATGAGGCCATGGATAAGGCCAGAAAGGTAGTTGAGCATTTGTATGGGTCGAATAAAACAAAATATGAACACATATGGCGCATGATTGATCGAAGGTGGAACCGACAACTCCACCAACATATTCATGTTGCTGGTTACTATTTCAACCCCAAGTTTTTATTCTCCTCTTCATTCAGAGCAGATGCAGAGGTTATGCTTGGCCTGAACATGTGTATTAAAAGGTTGGTCTTTGATGATAACCTTCGAGACCTTGTACTCGATGAGTTACAAAGCTATAAGAGTGCGGAGGGGCCTTTTTTTTCTTCAAGAGATTGCATTTGTAGGAGATCCACTTTGCAACCAGGTAAAAAAATATATTTATTTTTAATTTACTATTTATTTTAATTTTTAAGTTTATTAAAATCCTTACAAAGTTGTAAATGTTATCCTTGCATATTTATGGTGGGAAGATTACGGTGCCTCAACGCCTAATCTTCAAAAGCTAGCCATCCAGATTTTATCCCAGCCTTGTAGTGCATCCGGTTGTGAGCACAACTGGAGTGTTTGTGAGGTTATTCACACAAAGAAGCGCAACAAGTTGACTCAAAAGTGCTTGAATGACCTTGTCTATGTGCAGTACGACCTTCGGTTACATGAGAAGAAGGTAGAAGGCTAGGAATCACATTTGTCATTAGGCATTGGACCTTGACGACATTGATCCATATTTAGATTGGATTGCTGAGGATGTTGATGTTGATCCATCACGTGTTGATGATGATATAGCTGCTTTGGAGAGGGATACAACTGAATGGCAAGTGAATGTGGCAGCATATGAGGATTCAGAGACAGATTCAAATAATAATATTGATGTGCCATCAAGGGCGGGTTCCTCACATGTACCGCATGATCCTATAGATAAGGCTCCTGTTGAGGATACCGCAGCTATACCAGCCACTTCCACACCACCCACACAGAGAAACAAAACCCTTTTGAGCTTTAGTTGTAGAAGAAATTTATGATTTATATTTTCTAGTGATAATGAAACTGGAATTTCATATGTATTCGAAAGTTGAACTCTTTTTTTGGTCTATGATATGTATTATCAAACTGGAATTTCATATGTATTCGAAGGTTGAACTCTTTTTTTTGTCTATGATATGTATTAAACTCTTAATTTTAATTTATATATGAAGGAAATCAGTACTGCATTCTACAATTTCAAAAATGTGTGTTTTTTATGAATATTTTTATAAAATTATGCATTTTTAAATGTTCGATAAATTTGCCGAGTTTTTCCCCGAGTTTTTGCCAAATCCCGAGTTTTTAAAAGTTTTGGGTCTGCCGAGTTTTTCAACTATGATCTTAAGAACCTCTCCCTCCATGGTTGCATGCTCATCATCAAGTGCTGGTCCAAGAGATGTATCAAGCTGAAAACCAAGTGTATCACTTGTCATAATTTCTATCCCATAGCTGCCAATTATATCTTCATGTGGACATTTCTCTTCCATCCTCAAGACTTCACAATGGGGTCTATCAAATTCTTCATCCATTTGTCTATTCTTCACAATCTTTGTATTGGATTGTTGTTTGTGAGATGTGGCTGCTATAGATGACTGAATTTCTAATTTGGATGATGAAAAATGTGTCAAGCTCAACTCCAAACAAAGCTCATCAATTTGATCTTCCAATTCTTGAAGGGCCATTTGAATACTCTTCAAGGAATCCAAGTAACCTTAAGCTCATAGGTAAGCTTATCAACTTCATTAAGAATCTAGGGTTTTGAGCAGAAATCTAAAGTGCAGAAATTTAGGGCAGAATTCAGAAAATTAATTTCACAATTTTAATGAAATACTGAACTTGGTTATTTTCATGAGTTATATTCTAATTTTCTGATCTCTTCCTTCAAATATGTGGCTTCAAGGGATAAATAAGTATAGCCATGAGGTATAGGAGTGCAGTAAATAAAACTGTAAGAGATGAAATACTGTCATCTTAATGAAATGCTGAACTTGGTTATTTTCATGAGTTATCTTCTAATTTTCTGAATCTCTTCCTTCAAAAATCTGGCTTGAAAGGAAGCTTTATCTGTTTTCTTATTTTCCAGGTCAATTCTAATAAATCCTTTGGTTGGTGAGGATTTCACAATCTCTCTGGGGCTGGGGGGCTGTTTTTTGATGTTAACTTATCAAAGAAAAAAGAAAAAAGAAAAAAAAAAGTAAACTAAATGTGTACCCATAATGCTGGCAAGGCACACAATCTTCTCCATGGACCTCCATCTGCACCTCTCATCTCCAAGTATCTTTTAAGCCTCACCTGCAGAAAAAACAATACAGCCACAATTATTGCATCTTCAAACGATTTTAAAATAGCATTGAAATTGACGTAGCAATTAAGTGACCTGTGCACATTGCACTGGTTCAAATAACATTCTTAGAAATGACATTAAAGATTCTGGATTCCTAGTAAAGCTGAATATGCCTGAAAATAACCTCTGGAAAGATTGTGGTGAGATGATTTTCCCAGTCATTAAGTGTAGGCAGTTCACCAGGTATCGAAGGAAGCTTACCTGCCAAGAAATCCTGGACCAGTACAACATTATTATATGAGAAATTTTCTGCCTAAGTTTGGAAATTTCTCTAACATAAGCAGAAATGATGCCAAAATGTTGTCTAGGTTACAATGATTCCTAATAACCTAACATTATAAAATTTCCTATCTAAAATGAGTGTGAAAATATCCAAAGTGCTTTTAATTTCTCATATGAAAGATGTACAATACAATATAAAAAGTATATGTCAAGAAGTTTCAATACTCTGAATGACATGCCACTACAGTCGATGTACTTCTTTTTTCGATACACAAAGTACATAGGAACATCTAAAGCATAATCCACATAACTTTCAAACCTGCATCAACAGGACATGCTAAATTAGACCAACTTCAGAAATTTCAACTAGGCTAAAATCTAAAGGAAATAGGGATCTGCTCAACTATTATATTTCTGAAACTGTATGCCACAGAATTTATCATCCAAATTTTGATACATAGCTATATTACCAGCGAAATGTTCCAGAGAATAGCTTATGGCTAACAAATAACCACCATCTTTAAAAAATGCCTCAACTTTCTTTGCAAACTATAATCTTAAGGTTCAAAACAAAATCCAAGTATATAAAGAAATTAAACACATTGAAAGCTTCAAAGTAAAGACAAGGAGAGAATACGGGAAACCCCTCAATAATTTTAAAGTGTTAAAATATTCTGATCAATACTTGAGAGTTTGAAGATAGCTCCCCTAAATCAGTCCTTCTATGGCAAGCTTGGTGGAGAATCACAAGGCCCCCCTCTCCTTTCCTTCAAGCAGGCAATGTTAAAGCCTTTGCAGATCGTCAAGAAAATTCCTTGACTCAAGCACCTAAAATATTGAGAAGGGCAAATGAAACCATAGTAGCACTAGTTCGGCTATCTTAAATATGTAAGAGTTAATTGATGTGCTCTGATACCATGTAAGAGTTGGCTATGAAGGTAGCCAACCAAGATCTAGGACTTCATGAAAGCACAACAGAGACCAAACAAGAGAATAATTCTATTCTATCAATAAATGCAAAAAGATTGTTGCTACAATGTACATGATATGCCTTGCTTATAAAGACAAGGATGAGATGTAGGATATTGTAGTCATGTGACAAGTGTCTTAATCCTATGACATGAGACAACTAGAGGATAAGATGCCAACTAGTTGATAAGATCACATGTGTAGTATAAGACAACTATCAACATCTAGAAACAACTAGAATGCTTCCTAAGTAAACTTTACATATGAACATGTGTGAATAGCACTAACTAATGACTAGTTAGATAATGTGCCTAGTTCACACTACAAGGGGTAAACCAGATAGGTAATAACCCTGTTCACACCAACAAAATACAGATATTTGTCTAGCATCGTGAGATATCAATTTTAGAGGCACAAAGACACTTATATTCAAGTTTTATTAATGTTATAAAAACATTTAAAACAAATACGTAAATTATATTAATAGTACCTCATATTTGTATATCCTCACTTGAAAACCCATCTGAACATACACTTTATATTATTAAATGCGATGCTTAACATTAAATTATTGTTTGGCCAAATATGCAAGAAAGCTATTTTCTAGGAATTGCAAGCCTCCTTTTCAAATCCAATACATGCCCCATAGGGTCATCGTTGTCTTCTAATATAATATGAAAGTTTAAAACTGTATAAAAAAAATTTGCCATGTGGCATAGTCTACTTTTCTTTTGATGATAATATAGTTTATAAACTTCATGTGGCCCTATGCAAAAGTCATTTTTTTACACCCAAAATTACTTCTTTGTCGACTCCTCAATGCATCATAAAGGCTTATCTATAAAAAAGTAATTTTTTATTAACTATAGTATTTTTCTGGTCAGCTTGTCAATACATGATAATTATAAATTTTTATTCACCTAGTGAAAAGACACCATTACAGCTCCACCTCCCCCTAGCTCCCATTACACATAATTACTTGCATCACAAGTGATTGCAATCCATCCCATTCATTGTGTAGTTTCCTCGAAAAAATAAATTACAATTTCATCACCATCACTTCTCACAAATAGATTCAAATTATATCACAGGAAATTGACAATTTCATGACATTTTTTTCATTGTGCAGATTAGAAAACCAATTATGAAGTGCAAGGTACAGCAGAAATTTTTTATAATGTTCTTAACCCAATGTTCTGGTTTATATGTTCTGCAATAGCAGAGTCCTCTAATCTGAAAGCGTCATAGAGCTGCTAGGGTACAGCAAGCAACCCAATCTAACAATGAACTGAAGTAGCACTCAGCTCTCAACAATCATCAAAGTGTGCTCCCACCAATGATAAATCAGCATATTTCCTTATACTGAAGTAATGATAGAAATGTACAGCAGCAGTACTGGATACTAATCAAACAGCATTATTAGTAAACTCACCAGGCTAATGTGACAGCCATACCGTAATGTCATTGGTGAACAAAAGATTATAAATAAGCCAAATATTATTAATGGTGGTTGCCCACATAAGCTCCTTCACATTGGTGCGACCAACTGAATGAGACTGGCATGGTCACCCCTTTTCAACGGTGTGTCCCAATGAATACTCCTAGACAATAGCGAATCAAGATTACCAGCTAATTCCTTACAAGCAATATGGCCCCCACTCAATTCATACCATTGGCTCGGACTAACTCATCGATCCATATGGGCGACTGGCAAGGCAAACAAGAAAAATTTAAATCTTTCAGGGGGCTTCAAACAACTTATCACCTTTTTGGAAATGTTGCGACTCCCTTCACAATGCTTACAGCAAGTATCTCCTCATGAATAACGAGTGGCCGGTTTAGAGAGCTCTAATGATGGGCCAATAAGGCAAAATATATATTGATCTTGTCCTTGAAGACCCGACATCCTCCTGCAATTCGTGTGATGCCACAACAACGACTCTTGATTGGTTTATTGACCCATAACGATTCAGCTATAGAGTAAACTTGACTTTGGCGGCAAAGACTTAAGAAGTCACAACAGTCTTCTCAAAACTCATGCCACTAAGGAATCGCAACTTTCTACTCAAATGTGGCAAATCATATGATAATGGGCTTAGTTAATGTATTTGCAACATTCGTCAGTCTCTTACTTTTCTAGCTTCACCCTACCATCCTCTACCATATCTCTCACAAAATGATACTATTAAGATTAAGGTGCCATCAACCTTGTAAATCCTACGTAATTAATTACTCCTAATGTTGTTTGTAAATTTCCATAATGGAAGAAGTATTCATCAAGTAGCGATCTTGTTTCAATCACATGTTTGATCCCGGTTCCTGATGTATGATGGTTATCCAGAGGGTGCAGGGGGGTACCCCCCCTGTAGGATCAGAGGGGAGCATCCCCTCGACGGAGGGTCCGAGGGCCGCGTGCCCCGACGGGGGTTCAGGGGCAATGCCCCCGAAAGCCACGTGTAGGTCTTGATATGTGAGTTTAGGTGTCCCTCCCCCTTGATATGGGAGAGGACATGGCAATAAAATGTTATGAATATAAGAGAATTTTGTACAAAGCAACATCTCCCAAGAAAATTTGTTATCTTGCATCCTTTTGCTTCTTATTGGCTGTAATTTTCTTATCCAGCTGTGAAATGATGTCCTCTATTTTCTTTTCATTACTCATTATTCCATTTTTAATAAACTCATAAACCCAACAAACTGGGTAGCGACATTTATAACCACCAACAATAGCAACAGCAGGAGGACTAGAGTTTTGGGCATCATTATCAGAGTGCACGTATGGACATTTATCAATTGAGTTTTACTTTTCCATTTTTTGAACAGGCAATCCATCACTGTTCTATTTGACCTCCTTAAAGTCAGGATCAGCAGCCAACATAAAATCATCATCATATTGAGTCTGTTTTCAAGCTATTCTTTTAACACCTCAAAATTATTCACCCTTGTTTTGTGGTCAAAATCGCATATTCCTTTTTAGTAAAAATCGCGCCATTATTTTGCTGCAAATCTGTAAGATCCCTAATCAGATCTGCCCAAACTTTCTGATTTTTCTTCTTCTCAAACCCTAGGTCTGAAATCTGATTTTTTCTATTTCTGAATTATAAAAGGTTTTGGACAGCGAACAAAGGTATGCCAATTGCTCAAATAAATATGCCAATTATGTACTCTTATGAAGATAACATCAACCATGAATTCAACCACATAATTTGACCATTCAAGTGCAAAACAAATGACATATAATTCTGATTTCTGAATCTATATGACTGCTTCTACAAATCAGATTATTCTGAATTGAAATTACATCAAGTTTATAGGCTCAAACATGCCCAAACATAGCCCAAATCTTTGCTGTTATAAATCAGACCTAAACATAGGCTTATACATACCAAGAATGGTGAAGAATGATGTCTAATAGCAAACCCTAGATGGGTCAATCCTCCAAGATAGGCGGCACTCTCCTCGAAGATGAAAAATGGCATGCACAATGAAGGCGGCGGCTGGGGTTTGGTTCGCAAATGCTTTCCAAACATGAAATCACCCTCCTTGAGGTTGGCGCTCACTCCTAGGGAAAAACCCTAGCAATAAACTTCACTAAAACCCTCCAAAAGGTGGCACTCCCAAGCTGATCTGAAAATCTGAATATATCTTCAATCTCCAAAATTGTACTTCGCCACAAATCTCACAATTTTGGCCCTAGGGTTTTGTCTTGAAATCTGCAGAAATAAACATGTCGTTGAAGCTCAATCTTCTTCTCCAAATCTCCAATGAAGTGCAAATGTGAACTCCGTATGAATCCACCTCCAAGATGGAATTGGGTTCTCGTCCAATCCACCAATATTCCTAAGGGTTTTCGTCCTTGGAATATGTTGAACCTAAGTTGCAGCCACAAGAGACAATCTCCATTGAAGAAAATATGATATGAATGAATGATTGAAATGACTTTCAAGTTCCTCCTTTTATAGCCATCAAATGACAATCTCCTTTTGGCCAACCTCCCTCCTAGCCGACCTTCTTTTGGCAATTTATTTTATTTTATTTTATTTTCTCTTCCCTCTTGGCCGACCTCCCTTTGGCAATAACCTTTATTTTATTTTATTCTTTATTTTTCCAGGTGGCTTATTTAATAAAAAGTCATTTATAGGTCCATCCTAATTAATCAAATATAAATAATCCAAAGTGACTTAGGATTACTTAATATTTAATTAATTAGATTATTCCCTTACAAATCCCAACTTAGCTTACGGAAATAAAATAGGCTAGCCGACTCCATTGGGTGATCACTCGGAAAAACGGGACATTACAATCCTCCCTTCCCCGAATTGCTTGCCCTCAAGCAATTGCAAACCTGGATGTTGCAAAATATGTTCTCCTACCCAAGTAGCATCCTCAAGTGGCAAGTCTCTCCATCTAACCAAATACTCCTTGATCACCCTATTCCTCAACCTACGCTCCCTAACATCCAGTATAGCATCAAGAACCAGTACCAATTTCCCCTCATCCAATGGTGGAAGCTCTGGAGAAGATGTAATGTGCTGCCCAATTGCCCTTTCGAAGCAAGATACATTAAATACATTATGAATTTGGTTATCCTCGGACAACTCCAACTCTCTTCACAATCCTGTAGGGGCCATAGAACCAAGGTTTTAGATTTTTTGCACCACTCTTCTTCAATGTAGACTGTCGGTATGGCTGTAGGCACAAGAAAACTAGATCACCAACCTCAAATGTCCTCTCCACCCTATGCCCATCTGCATACATCTTCTGTTGATTCTGTGCACGGTGTAGATTATCCTTAAGTGCCTTAAGGATCTCCTGGCTATCTTGCATCATCTCTCTAGCTCTGGGAGCTCTGCTGTCATCAAATGCTAAGCCTACAAAAGACATAGCATCATAACCATACAAGGCTCTGAAAGGAGACATGTCTGTCGACATGTGATAGGTGGTATTGTAACAATGCTTTCCTAAGTACAACCATCCGATCCAAGCCTTTTGCTGCCCCGCAACATATTTGCGTAGATACCCCTCCACCCATTTGTTCACAATCTCCGTCTACCCATCTCTTTGAGGGTGGTAGCTAGTGGTCGGGGTCAACTCCGTACCAGCCAATCTGAATAGCTCCTGCCAAAACACACTGAGAAATCTACTATCCCAATCGCTGACAATGGTCTTTGGGAGTCCAATAAGTCTAAACACCTCTCTAAAGAACAACTCTGCAACCTGAAGTGCCTTATACTCAGATGAAATAGCAAAGAAATGTGCATACTTAGTCAACCTGTCAGCAACCACAAATATGCAATCTTTGCCTTGGACCTTCGGAAGACTTGTAATGAAATCCAAAGAGATACTCTCCCACTTCCTAAACACGCACTCCTCCTATGTTCACTATGGCACACGCTAACCCTACTCCTGCATGGCCAAGATCCTCCAAGCATGAACCTATATCAGTTTAACCCGACAGAGAAAACACTAAGGCGTGCCACTTATATTAGCTGGCTAGAATTAAGATAAAGTTGGTGTTTCACAAAGCAAGTCAACCAAATTCACATAAAAGTGGCACCTATATTTTGTTGGTCAACCATGAAAACAAAAAACCAATTTAAAAGCACCAAAACCTCATGTTTTTCCTTCTAAATGCAAGATGATCCGCTATTCTTCACCATCAACTCGCCTTTGGTATTTCTAGCCAAAGCTTGACTTCATTTTTGGTCTTTTTGGAAGCACACAAGCAGGTTTTGGCGCCATAGAAGACATTTTCAAAGTTGATTTACGAGATTCAGACTCCTGCCTTGAAGATTGTCAATGAAAATATTGGGAAGTTAAATTGTTGAGTAGGAGATCATTACTTACAATACTTTTGTTTCTTGTTGCTCATGGATGACAACTTGAAAGAGGTCAAAGTTGGATTTGAGCAATAGATACAAGTGCGCTTGGGAGGCCCTTCATTCAACGATGACAGTATGTGTGAATTGATGAAGGTTGCAGTGAAAGTGGCAGCACTTGAGATTTTGGTGCCAAAAATTCAGTCATTAGTTGGAAACAACAAGAGTTTTGTTCATCAATGATTGGAAAAGGAGAAAATGATGTAATATCCCAAATGGGGATATTTTCACCTATTTTGGATTTACAGGCTTTCCCAACTTCTAAACTTTGGAATTCCTGATTTTTCTTACTTGGAATTCTGCCCTAGTTTCTGTACTTTAGATTTCTGTCCTGATAGAATGCTCAGTCAAGCATTCAGAAGTTTTATCCTAATCTTCTGCATCTTCTCATACTTAAAACTGTCCCACTATTGGAAGAGCCTATTTTTCCAGCACATCATTGATCATACCACAGAAAAAGCGGAGGATAGACAACCATAGTGTCCACAATGAGATTCAAATTCGCACAAGAATCAGCCCTTTAAAACCATTTGCATCAATTTGAAAGATGGACATGGAATAGACACTGGTGGCCATTGGGATGGTCAAACAGTTACCAAATTGAGAGAGACATTTTAATAATTTGAAGATATCTTTGCCTAGTCCAATGCAGATTTGCTTGCAATGCCTACCACACTTGGGGAAATGCAAAATCTGCTAAAGTAAGCAACTGAACATAAATGGCAGAGACCTGGGAAAAATTTACATCACCTAAAAGTAAAATCAAAATAGAAAGTTACAAATTACTGAAAGATAAGATTATTGACCCATGCAGGCCAACCCACATGAGTATGGTATATGAATGGCAAGCTTCACATCCACATTAATTTTCGCAAGCTTAATAAGGTGACCATCAAAGATCCTAGACTCCAACCCCGCAGTGTTGGATTTCCCCAAGTCCCAACCTCTGCTATATCAGAGGCTCCCAAACTTTTCCCTACCGTCATACCTAAAGGCTATCCAGTATCTCCAAATCCCGAACCCTACCACCTCAGTGGGCTCTCCAGTTTTCCTTTCCCTCATCCCCTCTAGTATCAAGCATGCCAAATCCCTAATCCTCAGTTGTATCGGGTGCACCAAAAGTCCGATCCCCAATCTCCCTCAACATAAAATCATTTGTGAACTTCCAAACCATCTCATCCCTCACTCCCATATAATATCGGGTATTCCAAAATACCAAACCCCAACCCCTCTCAATGCAAGCTACTCCCATGCCCGGGGACTTTCGTCTTCCCTTAACCTTCGCTTCCCCACGCATCCGATATCCCATTCTATAGACCCCCACTTCTCTGCTCATGCATTCCTCTCTCGAACCTTTGGGGATCTTAATGTCAACATATCTCTTGCAAAATAGTCTACCAGGGTCTTGATCCCATGTTCCGTCATTCTGCCTCCTCTAGCTTGCGGTCCTTCAAGGTTTTTAATACTATCATATCCCTTGCATCCCCGCATCCTAAAGTTTGATTCCCCAATACCCTCCTCATCTTGTGCACCCTTCAATATGCAAGTCCCTGAATCCCGACTTTAGATCTTCGAAGTATTTGTTACTTTGTTCATCCTTCAAGCATGCATTTCCCCGAACCCCCGTTTTTTGAACATAGGGTTTCACCTACCTCCCTGCACGACCCAAGATGTCATTAATGGCTTCAAATGGATGCAATAAGATAGGAGAAGACTTTCAAACGCCCCGCAGCACTTGTGGGACCCTTAGAGACATGGTTTATGTGCAAATGTAGATGTTTGTTGATACATAGAGCATGGTTTCATGTACACAACCATGTGAAGATGATGCTCAGGATGGGCGACTTGTACACTTGCAAACGACCCTTGTTCTCCCTCCAAGACCACTCGAGGATGTTGCAATTATATATATATATATATATATATATATATATATATATATATATATATATATATATATATTCAATTTTCAGTTGCATAAAGGGGTTGATGACAAGGTTGCAGAACAGAAAGAAGGGTTGGAGATTGTTGTTTTAATTTCCTATAACATGCCAAGGGCATTCTAAATGTAATTTTTTTGGGTTTACTCCCGCATAGTGTAATGTGACTTTGTAAACCTTAAGGAACAAATTTAATGTAGAAATCAGGTATCTATTTGAATGCCTCCATTAGCATTATATTAACTTTTGATGGTCTTATTGATCCTCCTGGTCACATTCGTTGATTTGAATGTTGCTCTTCACTAGTTTGTCATCTAGAAGACTGTAAAATTCATTGCAAAGCTTTTGTAAGGCACCTTATAAGAGCAATATATGAAGTTTGTGCGTATATTCATAGATTACTAAGTTATGTTCAACTAGATATTCTGTAATTCGGTGTACTTTTCAGTATACATGCATACAACCTAGCTTATGTGTGGGATTGTGATGTATAGTCCTTGTTGCCATCTTCATTAAGGTGTCTTTTGTTAGGTTACATTCATGTTATTATCTGGTTTTTGTGCCCTTACTTCATAAAGGCACCCATCTACTGCATTTTCAACCTTTCATCATACCATCACACTTGAATCAACAAAATATAAATCTTTTAGCAAGCATAGTGTTAATTGTCCTACCAGTATTGTATAATCTTAGTACTTTCTACAAGCTTTACCTTAAGTGAGGTGTGCATTGTTGTTCCCTTTACATCCATGTATAAGTGTAAGCTTAAAAGTGAATATCATTAGGGGTTAAAAGGAAATACCTTTGGGCTCCTTACATGGTTATGTATTTGCTTAATGGAGGTGTTAAGTACTTGTATCATCAAACCAGCATATAGGTGCTCACTGACAGTCAATTTGGAGTTTCTTATGCAATGGGTATGATTTGTCCCAAGGTCCAATCTCATATCATTTCTCTTCAATTTTCTTGAAGATAACACCTCAGGGAATACCCCCTTGGCCTAGCACAGCCTAAAGGAGAAGAGAAAGTTACCTGTTCTTATCAATTGTTGTCCCTGCCTAATCACAAGTTGTAAGCTATTTGTCCTGAGTTTGACACCCCTAGCACTTAGGAATCGCTCAGCTTTAGGGATTTGGGAACCCACAACTTTCAGCACCAATACATCAGATACAATGTTTTAACATGATACTTCCATTATTTGTGGCATCTAGTTGCTGATACATGCATCGAACAAGGCTATGCAAGATGCCATCATGTATAAATGCACGAATGCTATCATACAGCATTGAAACATGTCTTATGCTGCTTGCTTTAGGGGGACTTAAATTCTGTTTTACTCCTGTTGCCTCCTAAACCTCATACTGACTCCTAGGTGCACCTCACAGCCTGATCTGCCACTTGAAACACTTGGTAGGAGCTCTTTTTTGGGATGGTCTGTCACTAAAAACTGTTGTTTACTGACTGACACACCTCTTTACCTTACACTTGCTGCTTAAACTGCCTGGTCAGAGTTCTTTAGTGGCAGCACCACTCCAAATGCATGCCCAGCTCGATATATGCCATCTTTTCATTGCTTCTAAGTAGAGATATGGACTGCCTTTGCCATCTTAAAGACCCAAGCAGACTTCTAGAATGGTTGAGCCACACAAAAAGTGCACCCAAGTCAGCATGGATGAAAATATCTTCCACTGTTGCCACTTTTTTAAAGTTGGGCAGAGTTTTAGCATGGTTAAGCCAATTTTTTCAACCTAGATGGAGTTTTGATATGGCTGAACCATTGCAAAAGTGTCCCCATATGACTTAGGCAGAATGCACTTATGCCAAGCTTCTTATTATATGGGCAGAATTTGTCATCACTTGAGCATTTCCTTGAAGTGCTGGCACAAAAGTTCAGTGGCCTGGCCACTTTTTTTTTATATTGCTAATCATTTACAAATATTCTGCTCATACAAGCATCAACATGAGACCAATACAAGCTCTTGCGAGCATAACCATGAGACTAATACAAGCTTCTTTCAAAAAACCACCTATGGAAGCCCAAGGGTCACAACTTAGAAATCCAATTATTTAGATATCACCTCCACACTAGAAGGCAACTTTGGAAGACCAAGTGTCACAACTTATAATTCCATATTAAATGTCCCTTTGGGATTTGAACTTGGTCTCCACAATGAGAACCCAATGCTTTAACCAATTAAGTTCAACCTCTTGGACAGGCCTAGCCACTTCAAAAACACACCTCTGTTTATATATGGCAGAACTAACCTTTACTCACACCACCTTCTAACATGTTGGCAGAATTTCTAAGTCGCCAAGCCACTAACAAAGTCTGTCCATGTTCACTTCAGCCATCCAGATGGAGTTTAGGTTCATTTATGCCATGTCAAAGTGATGGGCGGAGATTATGGATGGCTGAGACATCACTGGCGTGCGCCAAGCTCACTTTAGCCACTGTGGGCAGAAATTTTTATTGTCCAAGCCACTATAAGGAAGAATTGCTTAGAGACTTTGCTGATCCTTTTACCTTTTCTGCCGTTCATTGTTGATGACCCCATCAAAGTCTACTGTTTTCCTCTGCTGCCCTGCTGCTGCTTTCTGCCCCTTATTCTGCTCCTGCTCTAGTTTGACCAGGTGGAAAACTTAATGAATTCAGCCATCCTTGTTTGTTGTTCTGCTTTTTGCATCTTAGACCTGCTCCTCAAACACTACTTTTATCTACCGATCATTGATGAGAATAAGGAAAAAAAGACCAATGATTTCAGATATTTATACCTAGAAAACATGGCATTATTTTCAATGCAGGTCGGCCCTAATGGGACATATCAGGTCGGCTCAAATCAGAATCACGCTAAGTCGGCCCTAAAACCTAAATTTCGCATTTTCAATATGAATTTTCACTAGGAGTGTAATAGGGTGTAACACACGCAGACGCTTTGAATATTTTTGGTGACACCATTCTCAATCACCTTGGACAGGGCAACACTAATCATCCGATCTGTTTTGCGAGCCACCAATCATCATGAGTCTAAAGAAATAAATTGATAATACAATTGAACTTAAAGCTATGGCAATGATTTATGCTTTAGGAAAGTTTTGGCATTATCTGTTACCATCCAAATTTTTTTTTTACTCGCATCAATAGCCTCTGAGGTAACTGTTAACAAAGCCAACCTTCATTGTGCTGTACCCATCAGAAATTTTCATAATGTATCAAATTTAAAGCTAACATCTATTGTTTTCCCAATTATAAGTCACAATCATGTCTTGTCAAGTTTGTTTTGTCTTAAATGTTCATAGGATCATGAAACAATGCTCTTGAAGTTATCCATCATGGTGAAGGAAAAGAGGTCATGAGGTCGTATTCACTTGATAGAATCAAGTTCAAGGTCAAAATTTCATCAAGCGGAGCACCTTTGGAAAGGAAGCATCCAAGTCAAAAAATGGCTAAGTATGGTGATCAAATACACACCCAGAGTAGAAACGTGCACCAGAAAAGGTGAAGCCCAAAGTTTAAATATCCATTGTTAACTGTGTTTCTAGAGTCGTGGCATGCACCTAACAAAGGACTAAAATCATTTCAAGATATGCGAAGGGAGACTCAAGTGAATGCCACTCAGAGGTGCACATCTATACAGAAGGGCACACTTTGTCAAAGACGACTTACTTTTCAAAAGTCGAAAGTTTACAAGCTACATAAAGATGCATGCCTGGTGGTCAGGGCGCACCTGTAAAAGAAGTTGAATTTCAAACAAAATGGTCTACTATATTAAGGTGTGCATCCAGTGTCATGAGATGCACCTAAGTACAAAGGAGTATCATTCACAAGTGTGTGTGACAGGTTTAGGTGCAGGCCTGACAAAAGGACAAAACTGCAAGGAGACAGTGAAAAATAAAAAGCCTATACAAAGGTGCATGCCTAAGGGATAGAGACGCAGCTAAGCATGAAAGATCGCATTCAATCACAAATGTCTATGTAGAGGTCGCACTTGAGAGATTGAGACAATTATACAAGGAAAAGTCAATATCCATTCACAGGTGCATGAGATAGGGGCAAGTGCGTGCTTCACAAAGGCAGATGTGCTTTTCAAAAAATAAAAAAATTAGACGCTTGTATATAGGTGCATGCTTAGAGCATAGGTGTACACCTCATAAAAGGGAAAAAATAATTGGTTTTTAAAACAAATTCAAACCCATTGTCCGATGTGCGCCTAGGGGACAAGGGTGCATCTCATAAAGGAAAACCCAAATTTTAAATGCAGAGATTCAAAACCAATGTGCAAGTGTGCATCTGGGGTGCAAGTGCACACCTCACCAAGAGAATATTCAAATCCACTTATCAAGTGTGCATCTAGGGTGCAGATGCACACTTCAACGAAGAAAATTTTCAGCTCACATCAAACTTTGAAAACCCCATTCTCAGGTGCACACCTAGGGGAAAAGGGTGTATCTCAGTAAAGGAAAATCAAATGTTCAAAAAAGCCTTTATCAAGTGCACACCTGGGATGCAAGTGCGCACCTAACCAAAGGGATTTTTCAAATTTCAAAAATTAGGTTATCATGTGCACACTTGGTGATGAACTGCACACCTATACAAAGGAAAACAAAAGTGCAAGTTCAAAGTCAATTTTATAGTGTATTGGTCCATGTGTAAAGTAGAACTGCACGCCTATCAAAGGGATTCAAAACATCAAAGTGGATTTTTTAAGGTTTTAGATGTCTTCAGAGGGTTAGCCATGATTAGAGGAAAAACTGCAGAATCATCAAACTTATCCAAAGCCGCCTATCTAAAAGTCTATTTTTAACACATGCTAAAAATAGCTCACCATCGCCTTTTTTAAATAAAAGAGCATGTTCTGGGATTTGCTATTTTTATCCAAAGCTATTTATAGCCCGTGCTATTTTTAGTGTGAGATCATATT
Source organism: Cunninghamia lanceolata (assembly GCA_027924645.1). Lineage (NCBI taxonomy): Eukaryota > Viridiplantae > Streptophyta > Pinopsida > Cupressales > Cupressaceae > Cunninghamia > Cunninghamia lanceolata. The sequence goes on along the minus strand of BSBN01001278.1, from coordinate 2,674,258 downwards.
ATTTTTAGCTTTCCACTATTTTTAGTTTTTCAGTATTTTTAAAATTCACTATTTATAGCCTAGAGTTAGCTATCCTTAGATCATCTATCTACAGTGTTCTCGTCATGTGAGAGATGTGAGCATTGAGTCATAGTTTGTAATAAATTCAAGCTACAACTTAACTAAAGGTTGCATGGTTTTAGTTTTCGTATTGAAGATAGAATTTTGTAATAAAAATTGCATTTCAAGCAATCAGTTATTCTAAGAGTAGAAATAGCAGATAATTTTTTTTTATTTTCATACAATAGCTTTGTAAATATTATAAATAAATGTTATTTTGCACTTACACTTTCTAATGGTAATTCTCACGCCTACATATTGCTGATATTGCTATTCAATGTTATTGTTAATTCAGAATTCCATACTCGTTCAATATAATTTATTATGCCTATCTTGCTTTTAAATTGTTATTGAAATGTTGTTATGTGTCCTAAGGTAGATTAAATTGCTTTCAACGAATTTGCAAGCTTTGTATTGCAAGTTTGCTCGAAGTTAGAGATTGTGGCTTTGTACCAATCTTTTAATTTAATGTTCCAAAGAATTCATGTCTTTGTGTTTAATCTATCCAATCTTTATGTGTACTTGTAGTGTTCAGTTTTTGTTTTTAGCTAAACAATGCAGGCGTCTAATCGTAGAATTTATTTTCAGTCAAAAAGCATAAAAATCATTTGCCTTGAGTTGAAGAGTGTCTCAACCTTTTGCTCTAGGTGAATCCCAAATGACACCTTTAATTTTATTCAGCATGAATGTGAACCATCCTAAAACCACTTTAAAGATTGTGAATAGCAAGTAGATATTGTCCATATTATGTTAGTTTTGTTTTATAGGTAGCTTCCCCTTCTAATCTGAAGAGTGGTTCTACTACACATCTATTACCTTTTGTGTCACACTAAAAGGTGCAAATTAAAACACCAACACGTTGGTCACCTTAGCCAATGGGTAATGCTTTTGAAGCAATACGTGTACAACATATTTATCAAGGCCAACAAAGCACATGTAGGGCCCTTCTCCAAGACTTGTATTGGAGAACAAACCAATATACAGAATTATCTCCATAATGCTTTGTGTCAATCCATGGAAGAAACCAAAGAGGCAAGAGCAAAGGAAAGGGGTCAGAAACGATGACATTCTTTTACAAATATTACAATTTGAGAGATACTAATGAAGGAAATGTCATTGGGGAAATTATAGAGATGGATACCTCATAAAATCCTTGGAATCCAATTTTATCAAAAATAAATCGAGAAAATCTCCTTGTAAGCAAAAAAATTGTCTAGGTGTCACACAGTGGGATGAAATGAGTTAGACATGGTTTTCACCACCCTCTTTCACCTCAGGCTAATATGTCATCACAAATCAGCATGTCAAGGTCAAAGGCTCCAATTCTATAGTGACCCCATAGCCTGTACTACATGAGACGAAGAGTGGTAATTGTCTAGAAAAACACCGGCAAAAAGGTAAATCCTTCTAGCATGGAACTGTCAAGAGCTTCTGTAAAGAACCCAACAATCCAGATTCTTAACAAAAACTTGAATTTTCATCACAGTAGTTTGGACAACAATCTCTTAAACACCTTCCAACACATTCCAAAGGCTTGTTCTAAGATTGGTCCTCACTCATGATCAACTCCATCAGACAATAAAGCAAAGAGCAGAACTGTGCTTCTATGTCATTCAAAATTAAATTAAATCCCGTTAATACGCCCATGTATGAAACAATCCTAAGACTAGGTATCAAAATTGACAAGAAAACAGTGAAGATCACTAGGAAACAGTTAACAAATTAGGGCTACTCAAGCCTGTATCCTCTAGCTATTAGACTTTAAGGAATGCCATTCGAACCCCACAACTTTCCAGGTGAGAGATCATATTATATTTATAATACAGTTTTTTCCTCATAAAAAAAAGGACAGGAGAAAAGATCCGGCTTTTACCCAAAAGAATCATCAAAAACAAAGGGAAGCATGCCAGATCGATTGTTATCAGTATCTGTCCAAATATGGCTGCAAATTGAGGAGACAATTAGTAAGAAACACATCTGTAGTGCGTCTTTTAGAAGCTGACAAAAAAGACACCAGTCTATTTTGAAAAAAATATAGAACGGATAAGTAGACAATTACCTTCTATAGCTGAGGAAGCCATTTGGTTTTCCTTCTGTAAATGGTGAATTTGCAAAGAGAGCTGTTGCAATCTGTAGAATAGAAATAAAATATTAGCAGAAAGAAAATACTGACATGTGTTCTAGAATCACCTAAATAAACTATATAACAAAATTATTACAGAGAAAGATGTGCTCACAGGTTGCACAGCAAGGCCAGCCCGAAATTTACGAATCATGTCTACTTCTGAGCTGAAGTCAAGATTAACCTGTTTAGAAAAGATAGCAAATTAAAGACACAAACTACCATTAAAAGCATTGAAATATAGATAAACATGACCCAAATTAGCAGTCATCTTCTGTAATTTTCTTTTTTGTCATCTTGGCTGGAAAACTGTAAAAGCAAATTATATAGCACAAAATTCTGCACTCAAAAACAAGGGAAGGGATATCATTAAAATGCTCCCCTAAGGCTATGAATTGACTTGTTTTTATTTTATAAAGCATTAGGGTCAAGTCTAAATAATGTTTTCCCATTACAAGATGTTTATTCTGTGAAGTATATGTCCCCATCTGAGGTACTTGTATGTATGGGGCATTCTGTTCATCCGAATCTGTATCCTGAACTATAATTATTATTAAAGCCTTTGTTGAAAGAAACAGAAGTCATTCCCATGACATCTCATGTGCATGCACAATTTCCCTCCATGATTATAGACTGAACCATGAATTATTGCCCACTCCTTTGCCCTCAACCAGTCACAGAATGATGTTAGTATCCCTGAAAGAGTGTCCAGTTCTTAAGCCCAAAAGAAACTCTTATGCAAATAAATCCGATACATCACCATTACCATCAGTCAGCTGAAATTTTACTATATGCTTTGCTGATTCGGCATCTTAAAAAGCTTGCAGCTTTATAATGAGTAGATCAATTAGTTGTTGATCTGAAGGATGCTCAACAGTGACTACTTAAGAAGCATTCACTTTAAAGTGTCATGATCCAATGATATCTGCTGATCATGGTAAGATATGATTGGTGCATTTATATGGTAGGATATAAGAAGCTAGGTGTGCCCCCTTCCAGCAACTTGCCAACTTAACCATCAAGCAACTAGAGAACCCACATTTTGCCAATTACCGTCTCATTTTTAGAGTGATCTATTATTAAGGTTATGTGGACACAGATAATTGTCACGTGAACCCTCTATAGATGATGCAGGCTGACAAGAAAGACCTACATGCAAATATGGCAAGGAAGGATGCATTAAAGTAATATTGTCCTCCAATTCAGTGATTTAAATAGTAGGCACTTTTGGTAGACATGAATTAATAAGAGCCAGCAATTTCATCAAGATATATGACCGTTAAGCGCATTGAGGTTTACACGCATAGGGAGGCTTCATGCCTTTATCAATATTTGAATACATTGAGAATGCAACTGATGTATTGGCAATGACCACCGATCACATAAATCTATGGTCCAAATTTAAACTAGGGATCTAAAAACATCTGTAAAAGAACTATGCTCCTCATGTTATGGAGATGGCAGCAGTAGTTCATGCCTTAAAAATGTGGAGGCATTACCTGTTAGGCAATCCCTTTGCACTTAAATTAGACCATAAGAGTCTACATTACTTATTCAGTCAAAAAATCTGAATGCTCACCAGTGCAAATTGTTGGAACTGCTGAGCAATTATGACATAGATATTTCCTGTGTAAAAGGAAAAGAGAATAGAGTGGCTGATGCCCTCAGCAGAATAAGACATGTGGCTGCTATATCTCATTTGTAGTCTCGTTTCAGGCAAAAAAAATTGAACTCCAACAAATAGATCCATTGTACCAGAAAATATTTTCAGAACAACAGAAAATACTGAAATTTCTGTGTACATTCTTTATGTGGATGCACTATTATGTTATCAGGGAAGGACATATGTTCCTAATTCAGAAAATTTAAGGGGCCAGCCCCTGGACGAAGTGCATAGAGTTCCATATTATGCACATCCAGGGGTGACTAAGAAGTTGCATGAATTAAACAGCATTATTTCTGGCCTACAATGACAGTTTAAGTGGTGCAATATGTGGCAAAATCTTTTGAATGCCAAAAAAATTAAAGCAGAACATAAGCATCCTGGAGGATTGTTATCTACATGATGTGCCACATCATATAAATGGTCTACTATAGCAATGGACTTTCTTTTTGGTTTACCAAAGTCAAGAAATAAACATAATACCATCCTTGTGGTGGTAGAACAAGGGTGGTAGACAAGTTAACAAAGGTTGCCCATTTCATACCAAGTAATTTGAAAGATGACGTTGCAATCCTGGCTCCAAGATTTGTGAAAGAGAGTGCACCTTCGTGTTGTGCCTTAAGTAATTATCTCGGACAAGAATAAATTGTTTACTTATTGGTTTTGGACAATCTTGGTAGTAACTTTTGGAACTGAGTTGAATTTCAATTCGGCATATCATCCTGAAATGAACAGACAAATGGAAAGGGTAAATCAAGTTCTTGAGGATATGTTACATGTACATAATGGATCAACCAAGTAAGTGGGAAGATTTCCTACATTTGGTTGAATTTGCTTATAACAATTCATATCATTCATCTATTAAGATGGCGCCATTTGAAACACTATATGGCAAAAAAATGTTCAAAATTCTTCAGGTAGGATGGTCTTGAGAACCATGTGATCATTGGACCCGAAATCTTACAACAATATGATGAGCAGATATGCATTATTAGAGACAGGCTTAAAGAAGCTATTGACAGACATAAAAGCTATGCGGACCTTAAAAGAACAACCCATAGTTTTCAAATGAGAGAGAAAGTATTTTTTAGAGTAAAAAATCATAAGAGTCCCATAAAGTTTGGACAGCCTTCCAAATTAGCTCTACAATATGTTGCCCCATCCGAAATTTTTGAGAAGATCCATCCTGTGGCATATAGGCTAGCCCTGCCTCCTTCCCTATCAAGGATCAATAACGTATTTCACACTGTGTTTTTGAAAAAGTATGTACCCAACTTGACATATGTTTTGAATTGGCAGAACCTGCAGATGGAAGAAGAGAGCCAGGTTAGTCTAGAACCGATCAGAGTAATAGACAGCCACAAACTTAATCTAATGGAATAGAAACGTCCAGTAGGTGTTGATCCAATGCGATAAAATGAGTGAACATAGTGCCACCTAGGACAATGATGAATTTATGAAACAACATCTTCCTTACTTGTTTAAGTAAATTTTGACTGTTAAAAACAATTACCATTGTTACAGGGCTGATATTTTCTTAAGCAGAAGAGGATGTGATATCCCCATTTCAAACTATATTTATTTCTAGTGAAATTGAACATTGTTAATTATTGTTAGCATTTATTCATGATGGTTTAATAATGATATTAGCAGTCGTTGATGATGTTATTTTTGTTTTGGTTTGCATGGAATGGATACAGCTGATAGATTTAGAGTGGTGGTGCAGGTGCAGGAATCTGAAATCACATTATAAAGATGTAGTGTACTCATGGGGGGGCTACAAGGAGAAAATATCCTCACTTGATATACAGCCTGAATGATTTCTTGGTCAACACTTTACTTGTCGCTTGTTTGTGATCATGTCATTACGTTACGTAAAATGCGGTTGCAATGTGATTGTGTCTTGGTGTCATTGAGAGATCCTTTGTATAGTGATGAAGGCAATGTGGTCAAACTTGTAAAAGTTATAGAAAGTGTTGTGTCCTGTTAAAGCATTTTCTAAAATATAAAACCCTACAATAAATTGAATTTAAGTATAGGTGCAAACCTTTTATGGGATACCTACCCTAGTGCTATGACTTGAAAGCATAACCTAAATATACCTAACTTTTGAACTATAATATCTATTCTAAAATTGGAGGGAAGCAGTACTTGGAAATTATATGGGGATAGCGCCTAGCCTATCCATTTGCTACGCACAACCCAAAGACTGGCAATGGAGTACTCAGTCTATTTATGACAAAGAACTTGGAATTAATAGGCTTTTATTCTGAATTACCACCAAAATTTTAACCTAACTCAAATCAAGATTGGATTTGCCATTCAAAGGTAGCTAGTTCCTGCATTGTTTTGTTATTTTCGACATTCCTGCAAAATAAACATATGAATATATTGAAACCCTGCCAAACTCAATGGAGATTATTCTCCATGCAACAGACAATGAAGCTTATTTTTGCTGCACGTCAATTACTTTACATGAGAAGGGAAAAGGGTCAGCTTTCCAAACAAGGATCTGAAGTGTGGAAGAAAGAGAATATAGATAAGGGTTTGGACACGGGCTCAGTTTTCCTCAACAGTGATATAGGGTAAATACCCTAACTGGTACATAGTATCTGTACTATCTTGTTAGCAAAGTAGTACTAAGTCTATTTATGACAAAGGATTTGGAATTTATTGGCTTTTATTGTGAATTACCGCCAAAATCTTAATCTAACTCTAATTAGGGTAACCTAACTCCAGATAGGTTACCTAACTCAAAGCAAGATTGGGTTTGCCATTCGAAGGAAGTTAGCTCTTGCATTGTTTTGTACCTTTTGACATTATTGCAAAATAGCCATGACTACATTGAAACCCTGCCAAACTGAATGAAGAATGCAGACAATAAAGGTTATTTTTGTTGTCCATCCATTATTTTACATGAGAAAAACCGTTAACCTGTTCTGGTCTATAAATAAAAAGATACAGTACTGGAAAAAAGTCGGCCTTCTAAACAAGGGTCTGAAGCGTGGAAGAAAGAGAATAAAGATAATGGTTTGGTCACGGACTCAGTTTTCTACGACAGTGATATAGGGTATATACCCATCCTGGTATGTATTATTTGTCCTCTCTTGTTGGATTAGTTTGAAGGAAGAGAATTCTCTTCTGAATCATGACCTCTGTATTCAATGTTTATGAACATTGTTGTCTTATTCCTTATTGAGGCAATATCTTATCTTTTTGCTCATCATTCTTGAAAGCCATAGAAGTGAACTATGAGGTCCTAGGTAAGGGCACATTAAGGAATTCAAAATTATTGTTATTAGATGAAGTTAGGGTTTGAACTTCTTTGTATTCCTATTTGAGAATGAATATCTCCTATTAGGTCTTCATTAACTTTGGAAGTGAGAATCTCAGGGATCTTCATGGAATTAATACAAATTGATTTCCGCGGCTCATTGTAACCCAGCGGTAAGAATTGGTAAGGTATGTTTTTTACTACATTAGAGAATTTTATCTATTTGGAATATTAAACCCATAGATGACTAGAGTCTAAAATGGTACTGAGGTTAAAGTTAAGATGTTGCCTTGAAATAAGTAATATGTTTCAAGGAAAACAAAAATTGCACAATTAATTCCAAAAGCTCTCTTACTTATCTTCATGGACTATGGAAAAATCATGAATACTAGAAGTAACATGTGTTAAAGGATGATGATTCTAATGATAGAACAAAAAATTGAATATAGTTGTTAAACTAAGGGACTTGTTACAGCACCTAGTCCAGTAATTTAACCTATTAACACTCCAAGGTTACACTAGCTACAAGGTCTTAATGAAATCTTAAAAATAAGATGGCAGTTTAGAACAAGTAATAAGGAGATGGAATCATATTGTGATAAAAAAAGGGAATCTAAATAAGCATGAAATATTATCTTTTAAGTTGCCAGTTCTGGTACGGGGATGGATATGGGTTTCAGGTTTGGGTATGTCGGTGCAGCAATTTTTTTTTTCCTCGGGTATGGGTACAGGTTCGTATATATGTACACGTGCGCGCGCGCGCGCACACACAGATATATATATATATATAAACAGTAATACTCAATATAAATATAAATGACCTGCAAGCTTGAATTTTCACAATTTATTATGATATAAATGCAATATGAACAAAAAGTGAAAAAATTCATATAATTTCCACATCCAACAATCTATTAACCTCTAAATCAACACTTCCAGCATAGAAAGGATTCTCCAGTATGGTCTCTTGGCCCTTTTCCCGGCTGTTCATGCTCCCTCAATCAATTTAAAGGAAAGGAAAAAACTAGAAGGATGTTAAAACACATTACATTTCTTTTTCAGTTCGAAATGAAGCATATTGGCATTCATTCATAGTAGGAATGCTGAGTAAAGATGAGATCAAAAAGTGAAAACACTAGTGATCTTGTAATGCAATGCTCTGCACATTTACAAATAAATGTAGACTGGAATAAGGAAATCTCCTACAAAGATTAGATGGGTTACCTTTCAAGAATTAATATAGAAAGAAACAAAACGAATATTTCACCTTCAAATATGACCCAGAATCACAACTCATGGAATTACAGAGAACAGTTCAGTAAACATTAACAAAACATGGATAAATAATAATATCTTAAGATCAATGCACCAAAATAATTAATGATGCATGAACCTTCATTTGGGTTTGCCCAAGATTTTGCCCAGGCACCTCAGGTATGCTGTGGGTCCTTCACATAATGACCCACAGCATACCTGGCGTGCCTGGGTCAAACCCCAGGCCATACCAAAGCCGAACCGAGACCAGAACCGAACCCATACGGGTACAAGGGGCAATATTACAAAACTCGATAACATAGGTTATCTTGAACCAACTCTTAGAAGATTAAAAAGTATCCAATTTTTAAGGTGGCATTACAATATTACCTAATTATATGTCCTCCCAATGCCAATTAAAGTGGACGCTTCAATCAAAGTGATTCAAAAGAACTTTTTATGGAATGTGTGCAAGATTAGAGGAAAAATACAACTAGTAAAATGGAAAAAGATCTCCTGGCCGAAAGAGAATGATGGATTAGGTTCAAAAAAAAAATTAATTCAGCCTTTGGAGCCAAGCTAGCTTGGAGATTATATTCAGAAAGAATGCTTTTTGGAGCAGACTCTTGAGTAAGAAATATGTGCACTCTATGGACCCAGGAAAGAGTTTCCTTTGTATAGAATTTTATCAAAAACTCCTCTATGTGAAAATCATTAAATTGATCTATAATTTTCTACAAGCTCATGCTTGTGTAAATTAGTGGTCAAAATAAATTTAATCTGTACCGTGCTAATTGAATTTTCATACAAATGATAGTGGAATTCCTTTAAATTAGAGTTAGAGTGTGCTTTCAATGTGGAAGGATGATCTAACAAGCATGAGCAGAAATAAATCAGACCATAGAGAGACACGAATTTATCTTTGAAACCTCAAGATGAGGAATACCAGTTGGACTTGGCAATTGCACTTCTAAGCTTCCTGGAACTATTGAAAAAATTACAAGTGTGAGACTTCCTCCGTGAGTTTCCTTACTTTCTAGTGCTCTATGGAGTCAATTACCTCCAATCATATGAGCTGTGTAATTTGCCTGTAATGTCCTCCTCTGAATACCACTCACTTTTTTGTGCTTATATTGAAAATACATTCACTATGGGATGCCTCCAATGATCCAATCAGACCTCATGTCCTTAAACAGATGCCAGATGATCCCTCTCACACATTGGAAGGCTCCAAGATGCAAATTTGAAGACAAATCATTGACCTATTCACTTCATATTTTTATTTATTTCATCGGGATGAAACCACCCTTTCCAGCAGATAGGCAGTTTCAAAACCAGCCCGGCAATTACAAAACTGCCACTTGAGAGTTCCGAAACTACGCCTTTAGTGCTCATTTTGTTCTCCACCTTATAGAAGCCATAATTTTTGCACACTAACTCAAAACAAGGTTGTTGTTTTTTCTGAAAATGCATAACTTTTTGAGAGGAAAATGAATATGTAAAAATATTCAACTTTGGGTGCCAAAAAAGTGCTATTCTTGGTCTTGTGAGACAACCACATCCACGAGGCCAAAACCATGTTCATACTAAGTTACAGGTTCTGGTACGGGTTCGGGTTCGCTGGTTCGGTTCGCGGGGTCGGTCAAAATTTTTTTGGGTGTGGGTTCGTTTTGGGTTCGTCCATACAAAAACATATAAAAATAAAAAATATATTCATATTTGCAGCAGTAATTAAGTTCGGAATACCATAGCATCATGAATATGATCATATAATAAACAAAACCACACTAGTATTAGAAATTAAAAACACTACAATGTCAATTAGTCAAACACGAACGTCGAATGTCATGATATATATAGTTATTACAATTCAAAAATCAAAATTATAATGCCAAATGTCAACAATCAGCCATCACTAATTAGGCATCATCGTCATATGGGTCTTCAAAAATATCATCACCACAATCCATATTAGATGATGCGGGTATTGGTATGTTAGAAGAACCACAAAAAGTGACACTGACACTAGCACTAGGACTGTAATAATAGGCTCCAGTGTCCTATGTTTGCTTCATAAGAGCAATATTTGTTGCTATGGCTGCTGCTACAGTCAGGAGTATGAGAGTGAAGATGGGTTATTTCCTGATTATAAATGTTAGCTACCGCATTTTGTTAAATATTTGCAAGATTGTTCTTAGAGTGTAATTTTTGAATGTTAATGGCAAGCTAAATAATATATATTTTTTGTAACAATGTTTGATGTGTGCTTTGTACCAATGCAAACGACATGCACATCTATATCTCAGTAAGATTAAGGAAAGAAGCCATACAAAAATAAGTCTGTTTTTGTAGGTTTTATGTCAAGACTATGTTTTGATATTTTCCTAGGATTAAAAAAAAAGTGAACAGAATAGTGAAAAGATGCGGCATCCACTCTTGGTTAAATAAGACAATATAGCCTCCTCAAAAAACCATTTTTTTAAATTATTATTCTGAGCCAATGTCCAATTGGGTGGTGTAAACTTTACTGCCAAGTAGGCATATGTGAAAATTACTGAAATTCTACTCTTTCACAGCGTTGTGGTTATTCCCTTTTTGTTGGAGGATTTCTCTCTAGCCCACCTTTGTGTCCTCAATAGCTTGCACATAAAGACAACTATCTTCAAAATCATTTTCGGACTTATGATGGAGGATGATGTGACTCTCAAAAATCACATTCAGACAAAACATATAAAAAAAAAATTAAAAAAAAAACCAAAACATGGCGCTTTTCTGGGCAAGTTCGCCCTGGGTTCTGCCTGGGTTCTCCTTGGGTTCTTCCCAGACGAACCCACAAGCCTAGGACCGAACCCTGGTCGAACCCCCAAGAGGACCGAACCAGGATCCAAACCTAGGGCGAACCGAACCAGGACCCAGGCCTAGGGGGGGCAGAACCGGTAACATAGTGTTCATATAATCCAAACAGTCAAACCCAAACAACTGATATCGATGGTGAAATAGATCCATTTACAATCACACTACCCAATTTGTAGGCTTCTAGTCCCACAAAACTTATTCTTGAAATATAGAAGAATTTCCTCCTCTGCCACTAAAGCTTCTGAATCCATGTGTTAGGAGCAAAAATCCCTCACATCTTCCTATTCTGCTCAGCATTAAGGTGCTTTGAGATAGAAGGTAGTGGTGCTCAATCACAATTAAAACCTGCAACTATAAAAAGATTTGATGTTTCCTTGGTATCCTTCCCATGATCATCTCAATGTTGGTCACTACCCGTTTGCAATGCAAAAGACATGCTACAATGGTTGCCATCGGTTAGAAATTGTAAAACTATTGCTATGATGGCCTTGTCATGTTACAGATTCATACAACTTGTTATCATGCATGGTTTTCCTTTCTACTGAAACATATGTTATAATGAAGATCATAGTTTATGATAATGATTACAGTCTAGTTGAAGTGCTTCGAGCCATGCTACAACTGAAATTATATGAATCCTCATACTAAAACTATGTCCATGATACAACTGTGGTGAGATTTTGTGCAAAATACAATAATGGTGGCTATGAGACCCATCGTTGTGATGCTTTTTTTCTTTGTTAGAAGTGGATTCCCAACCTCATGATATCTGAAGCTCCCTCTCTTGGAGTGCTCTGTTTCTCTCTCCCTACTTGCTATACACAAGTGGTGAACAAATTACATGTTAAAATGACAACATTTTCATGAAAAGATATGCATGCTTACAACACTTAAAAAAATAGCCATATTGTTGTCCATGCTATTGATTTACCTAGAATCCACGTTCCCTCATGCAAACAACATTATGAAAACTGATACATACAAAGAAACCAAGCAACAACACGAGAGAATTTGGAGAGAAATACTTGTATGTATTAATCAAAGAGCAATGGTCAAATATAGGAAGACAATATAAACCCTAATACTAGCGTGACACCAACCTAGCCCTAAAATGACTAAGTGAACATTAAGTCATATTTACATTATTTAATAAAGTAAAATCATTAAGTAACTTTATTACTAAGCCTATCACTAAGACTAATATGACAATTATAAATTTATATTACAAGAACTAACATTCTCCCTTAACAGTCATTCTAGAAAATACACCAAGTTTATCTCTAAATTTTACAAATTTATCTAGGCCAAGAGAGTTGGTGAGAATGTCGACAATCTAATCCTAGGTTAGACAATATTGCAGCTCAACCACTCCTCCTTCTACAAATTGTCGAATGAAATGACAATGTACATCAACATGTTTTGTTCACTCATGAAAAATGGGATTATTTGTCAGCTTGAGAACTCCCTAGTTATTGCAAAAAAGTACCATGGGCTCAACTTGGTGAACTTGTAAATCTTCCAGCATTCTTCTAACCCAAACTACTTCACATGCTGTTTTAACTACTGATTTGTATTATATATGTTTGTAGGAAAGTGAAACACCGTGTTGTTTCTTGTTGATCCAATAAATTGCTCATGTTCCAAGACTAAATACATAGCCTGATGTAGATTTCCTATCATCAATGGATCCTACCCTATCCAAGTTTGAATATCGACATAGCCACATCTCCTTACTTTTTACATATAGAATGCCAAAGTTTGAAGTTCCCTTCACATATTTTAGCACCCTCTTTGTTGTTGTCCAATGTTATGCTTTTGGAGCTGTCATATATTTAGAGATATAATTGATTGCAAAGCTCAAGTCAACCCTTGTGGTTCTAAGATAGATCAAACTGCCAACTAGTTGTGTGTAGGATTGACTCATTTACTATTTTTGTGTAATGTCCCCATTTTCAGAGTGATCCCCTAGTGGAGTTGGCTAGCCTATTTCCATTCACGTAGGCTAGGCCGGAGGGCTCAGGGAATGACCTATTTGGTGACTTTTCATAGATAGTCATTTTTGTAGGGCAAGATGAGCATGGAAGATGACTTGGCATAATTTTATGGTATTTTTGATGAAGTCAACATTAATGAAATAATTTTTCCTAAGGTGGAGCAACCCAATTGGAGATTGGAAAATAGAAGGAAATGTGGAAAATGCCTTGTGGAAAATAAGTGTAATTTATGACATGTCATCTTGAGGAGGACGACTTGAATTGAGGGCAAAATATTGATGCATCTAATGCTTAAGTGGGTCGCCACTTGGAAAGTAGAAAGAAGGAATAGAAAAAGAAATAAAATAAATTGTTTTTATTGTGTGTTGGGAGCCAAGAAGGGAGGTCGGCCCTATGGGAGAAAGGGAAACAATGAAAATAAAGGAATTGCCGTGTCTAGGTTGGCCTTGAGGAAGGAGAGCAAATCATGCATAAATACAAGGTGTTTTGTGGTCATTTCATCATCATTCATTCACATTCCTTTCTTTGAGATTTATCTCTCTTGGCTGCAATCTTTTGATTCAGCACTTCCTAGGACGAAAACCCTAAGGAAGATAAGTGGATTGGACGAAAACCCAATCACACTTTGGAGGTGGATGCATACAGAATTCACAATTGCACTTAATTGGAGATTTGTGGAGGAGAAGATCAGATTTGCGTATTCAGATTTTAGATAAGCTTTGGAGGCGAAGTTCTTGTGGCATTTGTGCATCATTGGAGCTAGGGTTTTACCCTAGACTTGTGCGCCACATTTTGGAGGATTTGAGCATTCAAGCCATATCATTTTGGAGCAGCATTTGAAGATCAATTTGGAGCAGATTTGAGCGCCACCTTTTGGAGGAGTCTTCGACAAAGTTTGACTAGGGTTTATGCCCTAGGTTGAGCGCCACTTCCCTAGGAGGGCGACTTCATTATTTGATGTCATTTTTGCTATTCCATGGTATGTATAACCTAATTTAGGTTGAACATTATAGGAGCAGAAATCGGGTCTATATTTGTCATGTTTGAGCCCATGGATTTGATGTAATTACAGATCAGCATATTCAGATTTGGAGCAGCAGAACTGTTTAATCAGAAATCAGATTTGTTTTGCACATGTTTGGCCTTTGGATGATTGATTTTCATGGTTGATATCTTTGTTGATGATTATACATGTTTGGCATACATTTTATAATGCTTAGAGCATATTTATTGGATGCCTATGAATGTTTATACTTCTGAAAATAAAATCAGAAAATTAGAGCAGAATTCTAGGGTTTCAGCAGAAAACTAAAAGTGCAGAAAACTAGGGCAGAATTCAGAATTTTAAAATTAGAATTTTAGGGCAGATCCCATTGGGGATATTACATTTTGTACCAATATTGGTTGGAAATTTCAACCCTATCTCCATAGGTGCAGATGAGATTTTGCTCAACATATTTTGTTTGTGAAACAAAACTGTTTATCTGTTTGCCAAACTTCTATACCTAAGCTGTAATGCATGAGACCTAAATTTTCATGTCAAAAGTTGAACATAGATCTGATTTTATTTTTGCAATTGTTCCAGCATTGCTATCTTTTGACATATAGGTTGGGATCTGAAGGACTTCTTTTGAAACCCTGTTCACCCAAATATTTATCAATTTTTATGTACCAAGCCCTAGAAAAATATTTCAAATCATAGAGTCTTTTCTTCAATCTACAAACTAAATGTTCCTTCCAAGAATCTGAAATCCCTACAATTGGTAAATGTAGACTTATTCCTCTAAATATCCATTGAGGAAGGCACTCTTCACATCCATTTGATCTAGTTTCCAATCAAATTGTGCTACCATGACTAAACCAATCGAATTGTTTCCAGTTTTGCAGTAGGAGCAAATGTCTCCTCATAGTCAATCTTTTCCTTTTGTATAAGGCCTTTTGCAAACCAAGAAATGCTTAGAATGCTACTCACAGACCTATACAAATGAAAGTAACTCACCCTTTTATCCTTAGAAAATCAAGTAAATGTTTTACCCAAGAATCAAAAGACAAACCCTTACTTATTCAATGGCAATGAAGATTTATGTGGGGATTGTTCTCTCCTTGATCCTAGTGTTTTGATAAGCTTCTCCTCCCTTTATTTTGGCGGTTACTTATTCTTGTCTTTGCCATGTTTTGGGTGAAGCTTTGGATGGAATTTCCAACATTTGCCATCCCAATGCCCTTCAATTTTACAATGAGAGCAATAGTTGTGAAATTTGCACATACGCAAATCAATCAGCTTCTTACCTCCTTTGAGTGTATCCTTGTTGGCCTCATTTTCGAACTTGGCAATTTTTAAACTTTTCCTTGATTGCCAAACTTGCAACTATCGTTACATATTGAGTTCCTCTATTCCGATGACCTATTCGAGTCGGTTGTCCTTGTTTGCACATATCTTAATCAACTCCAAATACCAAATTGTTTGTCAAACTCAAGCATTGATTTTCATGTCAACGTCAAAAGTTTTCCTTGCACCTGATTGTCACAACTGCTCATCTCGAAGATTGGTTTACCTATTATAGTTTCTGTGGAGTTATTGCATTATTCTCAGAAGAATTTGTACATCAATTTTAACTGCTCAAAGGTAAGTTAATTCATCGTTTCATTCAGTACCTTGGAGGCAGTTGTGTAGTTTAAACAGCAGGTCACGGAAACAATTAAATATGGAGATCCGTTTGAATTGGGATAAAACCATTTTACAAGGAGTTTTGTGTTTTCATTTCACCCAATGTGGCAAGTTTTCAAGGCAAAATTCTTTACCAAATGGCAGATATTAAAAGTTTATGTTTTTGTCCAACGATTTACGGAAAATTAAATTTGAAGTTTTATAAAGGCTAGAGCAGAACAGGTTTGCAAAGCACTTCGTGGGATCATTTCACATTATATGACCAATTTCCAAGCAAAAATACTGTTCCAGTCAAGAGTAATGAAATTTTTATTCTTTCCGTAAATCCTGGTTTTCCCTGGCAATTTTGAGTTACAAATATATCGGGCATTAAGTGTCTTTAGTGGAAAATCAGAAGGTTATATTTTTATAATCCTCAAGAGTTTTGTGCCAACAAACACTCAAACTAAGTTAGCATGAAAATAAAAATAAAAGTTCAATGGTTCAAAATTTTGCCAAAGTCTTCACATTTTATGAATATAGATTAAGAAACTATATAAAAGGTGGAAATTGGCAGATTGTTAAGTTAGAGAACCTCATTTTTCACCAAAAGTCTTACTCTTTCGACAAATTATAAAGTTCACAAACTTTACGGATTGCCGAAAGCCTTTTCTTTTTCGGCAATTGGTTTGGTTTGCAAACCTCTAAAATCACCGAAAGTCTTCTTTTTCGGCATATGTTGTGGTTCATGAACAAATAAAAGTCCCCAAACGTGTTATTTTCAGCAAGTTCTTAGATTTTAAAACCTGTCAATTTGCCAAAAGCCCTAGGGTTTGCAAATTCTCCTTCCCGTCAATCTAGACAACCCTGCAAAGAATGATTTCTCTGGAATCGATTGTGGGAGTCAATCAGCACAGGAGGTCTGTTGGGAGGCGAAGTAGAAATCTTCTGGTGAATCAACTAAATGAAAGTTATTCCATGGTCGCCATTATTGCAGACCACTGTTATAGTAACCTTCAAGCTTATACGTTTGGCGTGTGTAATGCGAAATTCTACAACCATTATCGGCATTTTTTTCTGCACAGTGCTCAATAGGAATTTTGGGATAGAGAATAGTTACCCATTGCAGCATAATGGCAAGGAAAAGTTTCTCAGATCTTATAATTGGAAATGCTCAGGAAGACATGTATGGAAAATGCAGAAGCACAAACAAGGCGCACAAACTGTTTGACCAGACTTCCTTCCCGGTTGAAGAAAACCATGAACGTACGAGGTGAGAAGATGGACACTACACAATATACTGCTAACAATCCTATTGAGGGACTCCTCTATATATATTCAATAATTGCAGACCTGTGTGCAAAATATGGAAGTATTCACAAGGCGCAATTCCTCAAGAAAATGTGGTCTCATGGATCGCAATGATTGCAAGATATGTACAAAATGGGTTTGTTAAAAGACCTTTGAAGCTTTTTAGCAAATGCACTTCGCATATGTAAATTCAAACTACACAACCTCACGCCAACAGGGGGAAAACTGGAACCAAGTATGGACGCCCATCAAAGTGTGATTGAAAGAAGATTTTCATCTGATATTGTAAATACAAGTGCGTCAGTAGATGTGGAAGCATTGAACAAACCACACAAACTGTTTCACAAAACGCCTCAAAGGAATGAAGCCTCATGGAGCGCAATGCTGCAGATTTTATTTATATGCCATCAGATGTTGAAGTAGAGGCAACTCCTACTAATGCATGTATTCGAGTATTTCCTCAAGAAGCCTATGATTTCCACTTGCATATGAGATAAAGGAGTTGTTTTGAAAGCAATATGTGCAAGTTTTGAAGAAACTATTGAACCTGCATTTTGTCTTAGTGAAGAGAGGGCAACAAATGAAGGTCTGACAAACAATGGGAAATTGTTAACCAGCTATGAAGGAACTTTTAAGCCCATGCAGGATACCCTGACAGTCATTTGCCTATCAATCTCAAGCTGAAGCATATCTTTATTATAAAGTTCATTTTTATAATGTTTTAACTCATTTTTGTGTGTTAAACGTTATGTATATGGGAAGGGGAAATGGTTTATTCATTGTATATGATTTTCAAGAATCAGTTACTGAATAGGGATAAGGCTATAAAAGAGAATTTTAATTGTAGGAAGGGGATCTTTTTTCGGTTTCTCTAGGGAGAGCTTTGGAAGAAGGGTTTTCTTTTCTGGAGGCCCGTAGCGGCAATTGGCTGCCTTGTCAACACATCCATTGTACAGGGATATGACGAAGACTCTGAGCTGTTATTTCATTGAAGAATTTGAAGGAGTATTCAGAACTTTGTGTCTAACATTTCTTCATGGATTGTAAGCCTTTCATATGTTTGGCTGCATCTAAATTTAATACACAAACTTTGTGTTCTGAGTTGGTTGCATATTCTATGTATGTTTAATGTGTGACATGTTTATATGTTGGGAAGGGGTAATTGTTTATCTTATCAGTTATTATTCCGAGTATGAACCATTGAACTTTGTGTCATTGTTTGTCCCCGTTCAAACTTTATTTTTTGTCTGCTCTTCGGAAATCTAGGTGATTTTCATATGTCTTTCATCTGGGTTTTCTCTCCTTTTTCCTTTTCTAGTTTAGTACCCTTTTGTGTTTCCCAGGTTAAAAACACACAAAAACCCCCAAAAACCTCCATCATACAAGGGAACTGCCCCTCTCAAAAGAAGAGGAAGATCATAATCCCATTAGTGATCTCTCCAACTGTTGTAGCCAGTTTTGTCACCATTCCTTGCGCAAGTCATAGTTTTCCTAACTTTTTCAAAGTGACAAATCTGTTTACTAACAATCCTGACCTTCCTCTTCCTCCTTTCTTCGAAAATGGCTTCTTCTCTTCTCATCTTTACTATGAGTATGGAACATAGGCTCCTTAGTGGTGATTGTATTCCACATTAATCGCCAATGGTTTCTCCTCCCGCAACTAGTACAAGGAACAAGATAACTACATTCTTGTGCAACATAATCTTCCTTCTTGCAATTGAAACAAAAGATGGATTGTTTACCTTTGGCATAACTTCTTTGATTTCCCACATGTTGGCTTGCTCGTACCTAGGTCCAGCTAGTGGTGAAATAAGTGAGGTGTAATCTCCCCATTTCTTCTTTGCATCTTGTGTGGGCTGTTTTTTTTTGAGTTACTGGTTTGGGCTCCTTGTCTCTGCAAGTTTTTCATACCCCTGCTGGTTTGGAGCATTCTCCAACCTCTTGCACACAACCAAAATATCTCAAACATGCATATCGAGGTCTTCCCTCCACCTCTAAGAGATTGGCCATGCCTTGGCCATTCTTTCCAAGCTCTTTTACATCATAACCCATCTTGATTAATATATTGAAATCAAATCCCTTGGTGTGTTTCTTGAAACTATCAAAAGATTCCTAATAAGATGAAAGGCAATATGGTGGTGTGACCAATGTGCATAGCTCGGTTTGAATTTGTGCATTTTTTACATAGGATTCTTCTTTCCTCTTCATTCCTACACCATTATTTTGGAAGTTTTCCAACATCCCTTCTTTCAGTTGCAACTCTTGTTGTTACTCTTCTATGATGCCCATGAGAAAGTCTCCATGGCTTGTCAACCTAACTCTTGCAATTCTTCATTCTCTTCTTGCAAAGATTGCAGCAAATTCCTCAATCCTTTAGTTTCCATTTGGACTAGATGATTATCCCCTTAGACCTCTTCGACACTTTTCCCATGGTTGTGGATGCTTTTCCCATGGTTGTGGTCTTGCCACAAAACCTGCACTTTGGCAATCAATAATGGAAGCAACTACACACAATATTGTGTTAGAAAACCCTCACGCACAAAAAAACAGCTCTGATACCAATTGATCCATAATTTTCTACAAGATTATGCTCAAGTAAATTAACAGTCAAAATAAATTTAAATTGTACTATGCTACTTGAAATTTCATTCAAATGACAGTCAAAATCCTTTTAAGTTAAAGTTAAGTGTGCTTTCAAAGTGGAAGGATGATTTAACCAGCAAGAACAAAAATAAATCAGACCATATAGAGACACAAATTTATCCTGGAAACCTCAAGATGAAGAAAACCAGTTGGAAGGGGCAATTGCACACTTTTGAGCTTCCTTAGAATACTGGAATAATTACAAGTGTGAAAGACTTGCTCCATGTCTTTCCTTTATTTCTAATGATCTATGGCGTCAAATAACTCTAGCCATATGAGTCATGTGATTTCCTATAACTTCCTCCTCCTCTAAACAACACTCACTCTTTCATGCTTCTATCAAATATACATTTACTATGATATCCCTCCAATGATCCAATCCGTCCTCTTCGTGTCCTCAAATAGATGGTGGAAGATCCCCCTCGCATATTGGAATGCTCCAGAATCGAAATTAGAAAAGGAATCATCGAAACATTCACTTCATATTCTTATTTTTTACATCGGAACAAAACCACCCCTTTCAACAGACCAGCAGTTTCAAGACTACCCCTTCAATGCTCATTTTGTCCTCCACCTTCCACAAGCCATAACTTTTGCATCCAATCTTGGAACGAGATGTTTTATGTTTTGAAAATGTATAACTTTTCAAAAGGACCCTAAATATATAAAAATATTCAACTTTGGGTGCTACCATAGTACTATATTTGGTCCCACAAGATAACTGCATCCATGAGGCCAAAACTGTGTTGATCCATTCCAAACAGTCACTGAACTCGAAAAAACTAATTTGGCTATGAACTACATCCATTTATGGATCACATCTAAATCCCTTAATATCCTTAAACCTCTGCTGCAATGGGATGTTGGTAAAGGTGACCTCTCACGTTTGGAATGATGCTTGGAACTGCCCTAAATAAATATTGAGTAGATTTCAAAGATGGAGCTCACCACATGTTGGGAGTAGAGTATCTTTCTTAAGGAAGGTAATTCTGGATAGAGATTTTTGCTGGAATCTCTTCCCATAGAACTTGCTCTTACAAAGGAATCAGAAACTATAATCATACACTACCACTTCTCAGGAGGGATAACATAATCATATGGATGGGCTCCAAATCTGGAGAATATGTGGTGAAAGAAGCCTGTATGGTTGCTATCACCTTGGAAGACATTCAGCTGGATGATATCCCAGCCCATCTGATATAGCATAAACATGGTCTGCCAAAAGTAAATGCCATTTTATGGTTGGCCACCTGAAACAAAATTCTAACTCAAACTAACATTATTAAGAAAGTGTTTCAGGGCCACTTATGCTGCCTCTCTACAAACGTTATAAGGAAGAGACCAACTATGCTCTGGTCCACTGCTTTAAACAGATTTGGTCTCGCTTCCTATCATAGTCTGCTGGAATATTGGAATGGGAGAAACAGGAGAACCTTCAGAAGTGATAAGCTTAGTCATGAAAAGGTTTAGAATAATATTGTCAAGAGCATTAAAGAAATAATTCTCACCTGGCCTCCTAGGACTGGCAAAATCAGATATAATGATGTCAGAGTGTTCAAAAACTAGAAAGAATCTGTACGGATGTCCCTGATAAAAAGGTGGGAAAAGTTTAAACAAAAGACGGAAAGTCGAGATGGGCAGCTCAATTGATTACCACCTTGAAGCTAAAGTTTGATGGTGCCTTGAAAGGCAATCTTGGCTTAGCACAGTTGAGAGGCTGTCCTAATTTTATATAAAGCATTGAGGAACGTCTCCAACATATTTGTTGGGTTAAAAGCACCGTAGAAGGGTATGTTAATTACAAATCTGAGTAACGAACTGCCTCTCTGCAGCTTTGTCTGGATATATATTTATTAATATGTCTTTGAAAAATAATTGTGCAAGCTACATCTTAGAAATAATCATACTATATCACAGACTACTGTCAATAGCTCGAGCATCAAAGAAGCAAAATTGCAGCAACTACAAAAGAAATACAAGAATGGCATCACAATAATCTTAAGCGAGTGAAGCAACCGCACCTGCACTGTGCATGTTCGGAACATCATGTCAAGTCCTAGAGTTCCTACTTTAGGCATGTAGTTCCGCATTATGTCATATCTTCCCTGCACAAGTCCAAACCATGCTATTTTCTGTTAGTAGATAATGCAAAGAGTGAATAGGATCATTTGTGTACCACGGGATTAAAAAGGAAAATAACATTAACATCAGAATTAATTGTCATATGTATGAATAGAAGAGCTCATACGTATGAAACAAATAAAAACAAAGCTCATAAGATTGCAGACTGATAAAGAGTGTCAACACAAGAAATAAATTCTAACATCATTAAGAAGTAAGAACATTTCATGCATTATTACTTGTTTCAGAGCCCTGAAATCACAGAATCTGTCATATGCCCTTTGAGCACCCCTTCTCTAGGAGTAGCCGAAGGCCAATGCTAGCCATCATGCAAACTGACCCAATAGTCAATGCTGTCTTCATATCATGTTCACATTAACTACCTAAAATGATCAAAAGGCTGTTTTTGACCAATCTTTTTAAAATTGTGCTCAACAGTAAAATACAGTTGATTCTGTCAAACAGGATGAGCTCAAGCGGTAAATCATTGGGGATTTCATAGTGGACACCTTTGTTCAAATCCCCAAGATACATGTTACATGTTTAAATGTATAAAAGCTTAAATGTATTAATGTTGAATGGTGAATGGGTAGACTACCACATTCAATTCTAGGTGTGCATACCCCAACGGAGAAGGCCAGGTGCAAGTCCTGGTTGAATTTAACAGAAGAGATAGCCCTATGTCATGGCATCTAAGCCAAAAGACAATCCACAAGGGGAATTTACCAATCAAAAAAAGAATAACAGTTAATTTATATTGTTTATGCATCTTAATTTTGATATAATAAATATATAACTTACATTTGTCTCTTGTTTTAATATATTTTTAATTAATCAGCACTATGATAAAAATTTCTCTGGTTTACGCACAAATTTACCTTTGAACCAATGACTTTCCAAATAATTTCACTGTTATTTCATAGATAACCCCAAATATCCACAAATTTATCTCCAAAATTCTAAGATATACAACCAAAAGTTTAAAATCATCCTCAGCTACTTCTACAGGCCAGGTTAGAGCATTATACAGAGTCTTGGTCAAAACAGCTCCATCCCAATGAAGAAATATGAAAACTCCCCATGAAGGAGTGTGGACAATGAAAAGGTAGTGGAAACAACCACAAATAAACTCTCTCATTGTTCACGAAAAAATAATAGCACTCTTGAATGCAAGACATGGTACAGCATGTTGTGCTTCAAATGGCACAATCCAAAATTTGTTTTTCCTCTAATGTGTACACTAAATACATTACCCGCAAAAATTATAACTAGTTTGTTTTAAAATGGATGATGGTATTCAATTTGGTTAGTGATACCGACTTTATTTCTAAATATCTATTACCCTCACTGCTCATGTCTTCCATAATCTCTATCTATAAGATGAGCAATGCTAGCAAAACAATTGAATGGGGAGCAAAGCAAATGAATACGATGCAATGAGTAAAAAGGAGGTTGGGAACAAGTCTTGAATGCGTTTATGAGCTAATGGGTAAATGTAAATGGCTCAAAATTTTTTGTGTGGAAAGCAGCTGGGTGAGATTACCTAAGTGGTGATAATATGCAAGCACATCTAAGTGATGTTAATAAACATATCAACCCATAAACAAATTCATGACTATGAGTGACAAAGGACATCCCATGGCTATAACCTTTGTTTATCCATAAAATTCTCCTTTCATAATAAACAATCTCAACTCCAATGAGATTTTAACCAGCTGAATTGTTGAAGAAAGAACGGAAGGCATGATGATAATTTTACTCAGTAACTAAAAAGCCGCCAATGACGAAGACAAATTAAATATATGTTAGCCTAGGTAATACTTTGAAGTTTGAAAAGCTTTGTACAAATGTTGTAAAATAGCAACAGATAAAAAGTGAATATATAAAGCTCATACAAGACAGGCAGAAACATACCTAGAAATGAAAAGACTGCGCCCTCTACACTCGATGATGAAGATAATGGAGGCACTTGTGGTAATTAGTTTTTCTACAAAGAAAGCATGTATACAAGTATTCAAACCAGCTAAATCCTTTTAAACACACTATAAAGTTATAAACAACCGTTTCCTTCTGTCAGTGTAGGTAATTATCAAAAACTCAGATCCATGTGAAAACTCATAGGTAATGCAGCTAGTGTGTTTTCTTGGTATGCTTATTTTGAGTTTCTTAAAACAACCACTGTTGTACTAACTCCAAATAGACAACAGGGATATTTGATTTTCCTAAATATATTTTCTCTTTACAATAAAAACTTCTTCAGAACAAACACTTGGAGATAAAGGGAGAAAATCAGAGCAGGCAAGCACAGATGCAAGGTGAGTTAAGGAAGTGAAGGATAGAAAGTTCGAAGGTTACCAAATATCATGCAGGGATCATGAATCTGGTGATGACAGAGTGGAGTGATGCTGAAATAGGAGAAGGGAAAGAAGGTGGTCCTCTAAATGTGGCAGGATCTTTGCAAATAACTCCAGCCCTAGAAGAAAACACTGTGATAAATTTGCATGATAGGGATCTGGATCCGAAGAATTTGCAATTCCCCTCATTTGCGAATGTATGGGGCATTGGACAAATGTTGTGGATCTTCAGAAATAGCTGGCTTACAATTACAGAATGGCTCTGCAAGTAAGGTATACCTTTTTCCTTATGGTTTTTCCCCTGTTCTTTTTTATTCGGATGGGGCTAGAGAGGTTGTTTTCAAAGGAGGTCCCTGGTTTATGGGATGAAATGTTTGATCCAAAAAAGAAAACCTTTCAAAAGTGCCAGTTTGGATCAGAATGTGTTCTTCTTGTGTTTATGCAAGAATCTGTGTTAAAATGGACCTATAACAGCCTCTCTCTCTCTATGGCTATTCTATGAAGTCAAAATCAAGGGCAGGATTCCAGTTAATCGACTATGAAAATATTCCCTTTGTATGTAGGGTTTACCACAATCATGGCCACTTTGACAAGGACAGTCCTTAAATGGAAACAAAAGCCAGCTACCCAGATTTTGAAAATGCTTTCGTTCAGACATTAACGGGAAAATATTAGTGGAAACTTACGCAGCTAATGGCAGTAGAAAACAGTTTCCGGGTGTTAGAAAGAGTAATCATAGCTGAGGCTACAAGTAATAGAGGTTTGGATATTAGGGTTCCTGAGATTGACCACAAGCTTTTAGAACCTAACATTCAAGACCAAATTCCAAATTCTTTGGTAATACCCAACTCAGAAACCATATCACTGGACAGTCAAATGATCAACTCTTAGCATATGAGGATTTGGAGATTGGAGATGATGAACCAAGGCAGAAAGGGGAAATTGAAGTAGTGGATCTTGATGACTTATCACACTCTGTAATGTCTCCTTCTTCAGCCTAGGCATTCGAAGAGGACCTTTTAGCCTATTCTATTCTCGTAGGCTAATTCAGAGTTTCGGAGAGGGAATAATTTAACTAATTAAATAAAGTTGTCTTAAATTAATATTTTACGGGCAACTTGTATTTAATTAATTGTGTTGAATATTTTATTCTTATAAAGTGACTTAAACTGGGGCCAAAAAGTAAAATATTATAAAGTCACTTAATGAGGTGCTGAACGGGATTATTTTAAACGGGATTATTTTAAAAGAGATTTTTAAATATAACTTCGGGAAAGTTCTTAGGGTGTTATAAAAGGAGGTTGTGGAGGCTCATTTCCTCCTTGCATTTTGATATTTTCTTGAAACCCTTCTGGTGGATTTGAGCAGTTTTCTACAGCCTTAGGACGAAAACCCTTGGGCTAAGATTGGTTTCGATGAAGAGATTTCTCCCTAGCCAATGCAAAGGTGGATTTGCACAGAATTCACAGGTGAGCTAAATGTTAGAGGAATGAAGAGTTTGTG
Organism: Cunninghamia lanceolata; assembly: GCA_027924645.1. Classification (NCBI taxonomy): domain Eukaryota; kingdom Viridiplantae; phylum Streptophyta; class Pinopsida; order Cupressales; family Cupressaceae; genus Cunninghamia; species Cunninghamia lanceolata. The sequence goes on along the minus strand of BSBN01001278.1, from coordinate 2,648,417 downwards.
CTAGAAAGGAAATATTTATCCAGTTTGGTGTTTATTTCTATAAGTGCTGAAAGTTCCAAATTTATTGAAGATTTGCAAGCAAATAATAAATTTGTAAGTGTTGTGTGTGAAGTGATTAAATTATTGATAAATCAGAAACATATTTTGTGGGGGTTCAAGACCCTAGCCGTACCATTGAAGCTCATATTAGCTGCCGTACAAAAGGGAAAAGAGCAGAGGTACACGGGGACTTGTCCCCACCTCCTCCAGCCCCATCCCCATCCCCTGTGATGTTTCCGGGACGGGGGGACGATTGGGGACGTACCCTCGGCATCCCCTGCGAAACAGAAAAACCAGAAATGTTTCTGGGAAGCATTTAAATTTTCGGGGACGTCTCTCAGAGTACCGGGGACGTTTGGCTGTCCCCGTGATGGCCGGGGACGCCCAAGACGTCCCTCGACCGTCCCAGGGACGACCAGACGTCCCCGGTGGCTTCTTAAAAAAAACGAAATTAAACGCATGTTTAAACTATGAAACTTAAAAAATATATACATCTAATAAAAACTATAAAAATTTTAAGCCAGAAACCCTGAAGGCTAAAGGCGAATAAGACATATAGAAAAACAAATGAAAATTGAAGGCTAAAAAAAAAAAAACTCAGAAGCAACCAACGGAGGAAGGAGAAAACGGTGCTGCACACAGTCGACTCATTCAGGAGGGAGGAGAGTCGACTCATTCAGTCATTGACTCGTTTGACACTTCATTGTTTCAATGTTAAATGTTTAACTTTGAAGTTTAACTTTAAGTCTGAACGCTGCAAAGAGGTGGAACGCTGTTATTCTGTGACTGCCGCCAGTTATGAAGTTTATATATGTTTAATGAAATTCCTATGTGAGGAGGCGTTGAACTTAGTGAAATCGTGGTTGCATAAGGGAGAACACAGGGGCAGTTTGCTGATGTTTAGAAGATAAGTCACTAAGGTGAATATAAATCAGTTTGAACTTTGAATAGAGGTGCCTGGTGGAGGTGTTTGACAGTCAGTTTCAAAGTTTGTTGATTGTTTATTGTTTGTTTTGAATATTGAAACGCTACAGCCTGCAACAAGGTCCATCACAACAAGAACAAACTCAAACAAACATTTGAAAGTTGAAACCCTCAGCTTGCACGCAGGTACTGGTTTTTTAAATTTTTTTATTTTTTTGAGTTTTGTTTTTTGTTTTTTATTTTTTTATTATTATTAGGGGTTTTAAAGTTTTTATATTGGATGGTGTTTTTTTATGAGTTTAGTGTTCACTGTTTATTCATTGTTCAGCCTCTCAAAGCCAATTGTCAAACAAACACAAACAAAAATTTAAAAATCAAAATGAGCAGCGGTGAGGAAAATATGAATGAAGAGAGCAATGAAGAAGTTGAAGTTCAAATAATATGTCCTAAAACCCAAAACACATCTGCAAGTTCCATTGGAAGTGGAACTCCAAAAGACCGTTTTAAATGCCCTTCATCCTCTCTTCAAGAATATGCAAAAGGACCTGTTGTGACCAAATCACACATCACCCCCATTGGGAATAGCCCCCCCCCCCCCTTTTCAGTCTTAGGTTAGATCGAGTCTTTCGGAGTTTTGCTTTTGGATCTTGTTTTGAGTTTTCGTGGGGATGCATGATGTATCTTTATCTTTTGAGGGCTATTTGATTCTTGATCTGATTGGATCTTCGCTTGGTGAAACTTATGATAGAATTAGAGATCTTCTTGATTCCCATGGGGGCCATAGTAGTTGATGAAGTATTATCAAGTGAAAATGTTTAAATCTTAAACCAAAACTCAGGTCTTTGTTCCAAGGAGAAGTCAAGACCTTGATCTGATGCAGCAAAGCCGTGAAGATTCCAGATCTTGGATCTAATGCGCCCATCCTTCTGAGGATCATAAAATGCCATCTAAAGCGCTATGGCTATGGAGAACATGGAAGTCTTACCTAATGCGCCATAATAAAAGACTAAATTTGGATGATAAGAAGGCTATCAAAAGGATGTTAAGATGATGACTAAGATGATGACTCAAGTTATTGAGCTGATGCGCCCAAGGTCAGATAGGAGAATAAATAGATGAAACTCATTTGATAAAGGTCTAAAATCTCCCTTGGCATCATTTGAAGAAGATCTTAACATCATGATCTAGTGCACTCAATGCAAGGCGACATCAAAAGTGTCAATTAATGCGACAAAGGTGAAGAGGATCCGCCAAGACTAATTTGGAAGGGTGAAGGCGATGTTGTCATAACGTTTGAAACTCGAGGATTCAGATTTTGCATCTGATGCGCCACAAAGAGATTGTCAATCTTCCAAGAGAGGAATTCAAACTTATAATCTAGATCCGCCAAAAGATAAACAAGGGGTTTTAAATATTTGAAGAAGCTAAGACCTCAGTGCAAGGCTCTCATGATGAGGAACTCAAAGACTCTATCCAATGCGCCAAGGGTAATGTATAAGAATATGTGGAAGTTGTATTCTAAGTCAAATGGAGAACCCCAAAATCATGAAGTGATGCGCTTACAAGGAAGAAATCAGACTCCTTATCTAATGCGCCAGAAGTAAATGTGGAAGTTGTTTTCTACATCAAATGGAGACCTTGAAATCTTAAGAAGTGACCAAAATAATCAAAATGTTTTGAAGAACTTAAACTTTCAATCTGCTGCGCTGAAGGGTAAAAGGTGCTACAAGAAGAACTTGAAGTTCTTATCAAATGCGCCAAAGGGGGGAATAAGGTTGAAGTGTCAAAGCTTAGGATCACGAGATTGTAAGGAGAATCAAGGAAGTTTTCAAGTTTCTTATCAAATGCGTCACAAGGAGCTTGTTAATTGGTTTAGGAGAATCCATCGTTTGAAAAGAAGATCCCAAATTCATGATCTAATGCACTTGGAGGGAAGGTCCGTTGCAAGTCTAGGCAAGTTTCAAGGGGAGAACGAACTTATGATCTGATGCGCCAATGACAAGATGAGATCAAATTTATGAACCATTGCGCTAAGGCCATGAGGGGCATGGGAACTTCATCCAGTACGCCACCCTATGGGAGGGAGTGAAGATCAAGTTTTGAAAGCATTTGAAGTAGACATCAAAACCTTTGATCTAATGCGCCAAAGGGTATGAGGAACCTTTTAAAGGCAGATCTTATGCATCATCTTCAAACTAATCATAAGAGGACCCTAAACCTTTGATCTTATGCGCTGCCTTGAGTTGAGAGATAACTTAAGAGAGAGATCTAGAAATCTGTAATCTAAATGCACCACCTTGAGTTGAAGGAAGAGATGAGGATCTTAGAACTCTATCTGCTGCACCAGGGGTAATTCAAGTGGAAGAAGATCTCAAAATCATCAAGTAATGTGATACAAACTTTACAAACCTTTAAAGAAGAGGATTCAAAATTTTCCATCCGATGCGCTGATATCAAGGAGATCTTGGGAACTTAATCTGATGCACCTTTACAAGAAGGAGATGATGATGATTCATCAAGACTCAAAGTATTCATTTAATGTGCTGATCTTAGAAAATGTAAAGTTTAAAGAAGTGTTGGCTTAAGTTCTAACATCCTCAAGAGGAGTATCAAATTTCTTCAATCCAATGCATTTTAAGGGATAAGGATTTAAAATCTTTGTCTAGTTGCCAAGTTCAAGGGCCTATGAATTGAAGATCAAGGCATCTAAAGTCACTAATCTTTTAAGGTCATCTCAAACTTATCATCCAATGCGCCAGTCTTTAGAGGACCCAAAATACTAATCAAATGCGCTTGATGTAGAAGGAGGTCAAAAGTCCCAACCACTGCGCCTTTAGCATTTTCCCAAGATTTTCCAAATACAATTTTAACTTCCATTGGAATTCTCATTATATTGAATAAAGAGAAATTAAATTAAATGATTTGCACTTCATTTAATAGGGTCGGCCTAGGTAGTTAGGCAATTTTAAATGCTAGTTTTGTATTTATATCTGTTCTTGCTTTCATTTTCATCATTTATCAAGGAGCGAATTCACTCTGAGGAGCAGAGGTAAAGGTGATTTTGGCAAAGAGCAGGTCTGATTGTATCAAGTTGAGTTTAAATTTTGAACGTATCCATTCAAATCAGCCTGTTAGGTAAGTCTGATCTGAGCATAACTAATCTGATTTTTCTTTTTATTTCAGTAGGTGCATTGAAAATTGTCCAAGTGTTGGTAAATTATAAGAAGAGAAGTGAGTTTATGATGAATTCCCTGAGTCTAGATGATATTATTTTCTTGCAAAGACTTTATGTTAGAAGGATAAAAATCAGAAGTCTAATGCGTAAAGGAAGCTTAAGTAGATTGTTGATCATTTATTTTTGAGGTTGCTTATTCATGTCAAGTTTGTAGGATCATGCCAATGACTTCAAAGGAGAGGCAAGCAAGGATCTGCATGGATGCTAAGGGCAAAGTTCCGGAATCAAAGCTCATTTCAAGGTGGACAAACGTCGGAGACACAAACATGGGCAATAGCAACCTAAAAGATATCAAGTCCGTGCTTGAGGAACCTACTGGGGGTAGTCTTGCTAGAGCTATCATGAGGAGTGGAGCTATTGAAGCTGCTTGTTTTCCACCAGCTCTACCTTGTTCAGAAATGATCATTGAATGTGTTAAAAAGTATGACATGGATAATAGGCAAATTGTGGCTAAGGATGGGACAGTGTTAGCTTATTTGCAAAAGGAGGCAATTGGAGATACCTTCAACATTCCAACTAAGGACGGGATGGTCAGCATTTCTATATAGCAAGGTCAACAAGAATATGATGCTGATTCAAAGAAGAAGTTGCAGGAAATGAAGAGGGACTAGATGGCTAATCCATCCATAAAGTTCAATACTAATAATCCTCCACAGTTTCACAAGTCAGACTTTCATCCTGAAATCGGATACTTGATCATGTTCCTCAACAGAGTGACAGGAATGCCACAATCCGCAACCTTTCAATCATGGATGTATTCTTTTATCAAGTTGGTTCTCAAATGGAAGATGATTGATTGGGCTGGGCTCATCAGTCAAAGCATACATGAACAGTTTATTAACTTTTCAAAGACCAAGTCATTCTATATGAGTTCTTATATAGTCTATCTTCTAGCAAGGAATAAAGTCTATTCAGGTCTGACTAGAAAAGGAGAAGTTGGAATTGGGCCTAATAAGTACTTGTTGCATCAGTGTTACCCTCAATTACATTTCAAGAATATCAATCATTATACAAGGTTCAATGATGTGTTTGCTATGTTCATATTGAAGAAATTAAGAGGAGAGTTCCACAAAAGATTGTCAAATGCAGCAAGGGAGTTCATTGCGCCATATAGACATTGGTATACTCAACATGAAAGGTACACTTATATAAGGATTCAAGGTTTCACATCTTATCCATACAGATTACCAAGATACCCAACTAACAGGATGGTGATGTTAGAAGTCTCAAGGCAACTCCTGGAACTCATCAGGCTCCAAAAGTTGAAAAAGAAAGGAGGGATTCAGTTTCCACTTCTTCTTGGGCAGAAGCTGGAGTGTCCATCATTAGCAGCAGCTGAATATTCTGAGACAGAGCTTCAGGCATATCATTTACAAACTCATGGCACCAAGAGGCTTAATTTTGATCCTTTTCAAGTTTGCTAGAAATACATGGAGTACAAGCATGTCATGCAGTTGGAAGACCATTGGACCAGTGTAAAAGATGAAGATGATCTTCGAACACTCTAGTGTTCAAGACTCACATGGGATTTAGTTAGAGCATCCAAAGTATTCAGAATCCCGGATCAGTTCATAGAGGATGACACTATGTCACTATGTTGTTAGATGAGTTTGAAAAGATAAAGGATTTACCTTATATAGTTGATTGCTCAAGGAGGGATGTATCCGAAGAGGAGTTGATGGAGCCAGTCTTAGCCATGACACAAGCATGTATAACTCAGCTGCTACAAGAGATGAATGAAGAAGGACAAGTTCTTACATACAACAAGTTGGACGACAAAGAGTCAGAACAACATAGTGCACATAGTGGACTCCAGTACAGTGGAGGTGATCAAGGTGATAATCTAGCTAGAAAAAGGAAAAGGCCTAGTCAAGATCAAGGAGAATCAAGTCAAAGACCTAAAAAGAAGAATAGCCAATTTACTTCATCTAGTCTACAGGAAGGTACTTCAGATATTCAGAATCCAATACAAGAAGTTGAAGTAGTGGAAGAAACTGCTTTGATTCCATCCGAAGAAATTCATTCAAGTCCAACTATTGTAATAGAGGAAGATGATGTTGCTGATCAAGATGAGGAAGGTCAAGCAGAATCTGATGAAGAAGTGGCACATGTACAATACAATCAGGTACAAAGGCAACAAGATCTTTCTGCGTTTCCACCTTGGTTAAGGCAAAGAATTGAAGAAAGTACAGTCATAGAGACATATCAACCTACTCCGCTAGAAGAATTGCTCACAAATACACAAAAGAGTAATCAAAAGAAGAAAGCAATTGTTTTTTCAAAGATCACTCAAGATCCTTCTGGAAATAGAGAGGTACATGTAGTTGTTCCTAAAGTTGAAAAGGATTTAGAAGACATGGCGCCCGAAGATTACAATGTGACTACTATTGGCATGGGTCAAATTACAGGAGAACAAATAGAGGAGGAACTCCAAGAATCCGTGAATAGTGTAAAAATCATGCTAAAACAAGAAAGAGAAGCTAAGCTAAAGGTGGAACAAGACTTTAATACACTAAAGCAATACATTCAACAAGTCATGCAACCTATCCAGCAGAAGGAAGCCACTCCAATACCTCCGTCCATTCTTCCACAAGAAACAGTATCTCAGTTGAAAATATGAGAACGTCATCTCGGATAATGAAGGGATGGATAGAAAAGACAGAAGAGAAAGCATATACTTATCTTGAAGAGATTGTGCAAGTTTCTGATAGAGTCATTAATCTCAAAGATAGAATTCAAGCTCTGTTAAAGATATGTGTTGAGTTCAAACCCATCAAGGAGCAGTACATGCCACAGCTCAGAGTTTGATGGAAACTCCCATGGAAGATCTAGTTCGAGAAAAGGTGGTTGATCAGAATACTCCACATGACTTTGCCACTTGGTATTTCTCCTTTCACAACAAGGGACAGCTGATTGACAAGATTGAAATAGATATGTCAAGGATAAGGAGTGTTCTTCTAAGGACACAGAATCATGTACATACTTCATTGACCACAATATGCAATCCTTATGGAGATATCACCATTGAAAACATGCAGCAACAAGTCAAGGCATTCTACTTTCAGGATGATGAGATTGATGAAGGACAGTTGGATAACATATTCACACTTGCATTTCATCTTGGAGCAAACAAGTCTTGGATAACTGACTGAGAGAAGACACTTGGCGTCTATGAGTCAGATGTGACAATGGTAGAAGGATCCATTAATGCTGCGACAAGTGTACCAATGGGAGATGTTGCTCAAGTTGTGTCTAGGTTCATTGCATCTCATAGTACTATCATGTGAAAGGGATATGATGTGGCATCCTTATCTTCTTGGGAAGCGTGCCTTCATTGCCTCTTTCATTTACTAAAGATAGCCTCTTTCATTTAATAAAGATAGGACTTTGTTATAACTACTTGTGATGTGGCATGATCTGGTCCATTGGCTTGGCCGATCGATTTTGACCCTTCATACATTTTGAGTTCTATAAAAGGGCTCCTTTTGCTCTCATTTGTACGATTGAAGACTCAGAAAATTTTTGCAAGAGCTCTCTGGAATAATATAAGACTCGTTGTTTTGGTGATTCTATATATGTTTCTAAGTGTTGCATGGTTTGGATTTCTTCAAGCGAGTATTAAGATTAGACTAAGTTTCCTTTAAGTATATGTTAATTGGTGGAAGGCTTCATTATTGTTTGTGGTGAAATTTTTATGTTCATACCATTTGTAGTTTGTGGCTTGCAAATTGCAGTGTATGGTTACTCTGAACGAAATTGAGCTTAAATTTGATCTCTATGTTTGTTGAATCCTTTATGAGCATAAGTGATATAAATATCTTGTATAACCTTAGAAGATTGCATCAATCTTGTGTAGTTGTCTGACTTGGCGAAGCATGATTTGGTTTGATTTCACCTGAGCAGTAATAATCCTTGCATCTAGGATTAGATTAGCATTACTAAACCCTTTCATCTTTTGCCTTTTCTTTTATCAATTTGGTTAGAATTAGAATCCAGTACTTCATCGCTAAATCATACGCCATAAGTTGTAGTACTTAGATATTCTAGTGTCCACTTCTTTTATTAAAACAACAGCTTGTCCGAACAATTGTGTAAGTCCCTTTGTGTTTACCAACATAATCATACTTAGTCATTGAGCTATCCCTTATGAAATTATAATTAAAGGAACCTTGGAGTCATCTTGTGTGATCACTTTGTTCAGCATTCGAGAGGCTTTGCTCAAGAGAGTCAGATAATTTGTATTTCACTCTATTGTTGACTTGTCGAAAAACAAACATCAACAGGACCCTTCAACCCCAGAAAACCCTTGCTTCAATTTGCCACCAATTTGATTGGTCCTAAAGCTAAAAATTCAGGGGGCCACCAGGCATTGGTTGTGTCATATTTGCAATACTGATTATCATGGGAGCTACAGCAGGGTTGAACATCATTTATTGGGTGAGAGTGGCCATGGGGTTAGAGTTTGTGAAGATATAAAATTGGAAGAACATGTTGAAATGCTAAAGTTGGTAGGGCAAAGTGAGGAAAAACATGCAGCTACTTCTACTAAGAGGAAGCGTTCAATGCAAATGCAATCTATTTATAATGATGAACATTCCAATCTTTCAGTTGGACAGGGACTTGGACAGCATTGTGATAAAGGCAAGAAGAAGGCCACTTCTACCACTACCACAGCCACAGGTGAAAAAAACACAGTGATAGGGATGATGAATATGCAAAAGCATGAGCTAGCCGATGATTCAGTGGCAAAGTTTTTTTATGCCCATGCCATCCCTTTTCATTTGGCAAGGTCTCCTTATTTCAAAAACATGTTCAAAGATGCACTAGCAGTTGGATCCTCTTATGTTCCTCCTGGAGACCATAGATTGCGTACCTCCCTCCTTGACAAACAGTATTCAAAGGTGAACATAGTAATGGAGGAGATGAAACAAACATGGATTAGCACTGGTTGTTCCATTGTGATGGATGGGTGGACTGATATTCGACATCGGCCGCTCATTAATATTATTGTTACATGTCCTTCTAGTTCATACTTTCTTAGAGCGATTGATTGCTCTGGGAAATGTAAGGATGTTGATTTCCAGTTTGCCCTTTGAAGGAGGCCATAGAGGAGGTTGGGTCTTCTAATGTTGTGCAAGTTGTGACAGATTCAGCTCGTGTTTGTAAGTTGGTTGGATTGATGGTTGAGAATGCTTACAAACACATTTTTTGGACTCCATGTTGTGTACATGCTTTGAATACTGCTTTGAAGGACATTGGCAAAATAGAATGGGTGAAGGTAGCAGTGGCCAAATCTAGATCAATACAAATGTTTATATGCAATCATCAAACTTCACTTGCATTATTCCGATCATATTCAAAGAAAGAATTCCTCAAACCAATTGAGACTAGATATGCTAGCTATTTTATTTTACTGGAGAGGATGTTGGAGGTGCAAGATGCTCTACAATCCATGGTGGTTGCTCGAGAGTGGAAAAAGTGGGCTCCATCAAATACAGAAGGACATAAGGTGAGAGACATGGTGCTTAATGAGAGATGGTGGTCCAATATCAGGTAAGAAATATTTACTTCATATTTTTCATTTTCGAGTTTCTAACTTTTTGCTTTGCTTTTTCTTTAAATTATTAGTATTACTATTACTTAGTTACTAATAACTATATTACTAGTGTTAAATTCAAATTGTTAATGTCTTACTATTTTTAAATTTTGTTTGCAGTTATATTTGCTCTATCAGATCACATGTTGTGAGTGTGATCAGGTATGCAGATACAGACTCTCCTAGCCTTGGAGAGATTTATGAGACTTTTGATAGCATGCTTGATCAAATGAGGCAAGCAATTCATGCCAAGGATCTTGAATTACAATTATATGAGCAGCATATCAAGCCTATTGTCACAAAGAGGTGGAACACAATGAACACCCCTCTTCATATGGCTACCTATGCTCTTAATCCGAAGTGGTATGCACCTAGACCTAGCTGAATGCTTCCTTCTGAGGATGATGAGGTAATGGAGGGGCTTATGGCAGCCCTTCGTAAGATGTATAGCACTGAGAAGGCAACCGTACTTCGAGAGTAGTGGCTTTAGTTTTGCAAACTTCAGGGTCCTACATTCAACAAACCAGAGGCTAGGACGGATAGGGCCACTATTGCACAAAAAAACCCCATTGGATGGTGGAAATTTCATGGGAAGGACACACCAGAGTTGAAGCAACTTGCTATTCGTTTGCTCTCACAAATTGCTAGTTCCTCTGCTGCAGAGAGGAATTGGTCCACCTATGGCTTCATCCACTCGATCAAAAGGAACAAGCTTACCTCAAAACGAGCAGAAAAACTAGTTGCAGTTCATAGTGCCTTGAGACTTCAGGATTGGCAGACTATTGAGTATCGACAAACTCCAGCAGCACATTGAGATGTTGATCCTGAAGATGTTACGCAGATTGATGAGGAGGTGCAACCAGGAATGGTTGGAGTTCCATTGGATGATCCACTTCAAGCAGAGAGTGACAGTGACATAGATAGTTCTTTTGATCATGATATTGATAGTCTGAATGAGGCATAGATATTAGTCTTTCGATTGTTGTATTTTGAAGTTTGAGACTTTGGGTTTAACAGTTTGAGTTAACTAAAACTTTATCTTTAATTTTGAAGTTTGAAGTTTGAACTTTAATTTTAGAATTTGAACAACAAAATGCTTTAATATTGCTGTTATGAATCTTCAATCTCATGATTATCATTAAATTTTAATTCTATTGTTGTTTAGATTGCTGTTATACTAGTTTATTGAAGTTTATACTGCTGTTAGTATGTTACACTACTACTGTCATGATTTATTCACATATTGATATTGTTGTTAACTTTAAGTTATTAACATATATGATATCTCTATTTCATATTGATATTTTGAAAAATTCTTATATATATATTTTGAAACATCCCCTGCCGTCCCCAAAAAATTGGCCCTTGAACTGCCGTCTCAGTCCCCCGTCCCCGAAACACTGTGAAACATAGGAAAAGAGTAAACATTGCGATGAAAGTATGATTAAGTTTAAAAGAAGTGTTAATTATTAGGGTGGGACCCATCCTATGCCCGGCCGCACCTCTTAAGGTCTCATTTGGAATCGCAGCTTCTAAAAAAGAATTACGTGGCTAAAAGATAAGTGTGTGGAGTTTAGTATGAAGTGTTAGAAGGGGTTCAAGGCAGCGCCTGACTTTGTGGAAGTTGTCCCTCATTTTTAAGAGTTTTGAAGACTTGTTGTATGGTGCTCCATCCTTGGGAAGGTTCATCTATCATTCACTAGTGAAGTGCAAATGTTCAAAAGCTGCTATTGCTCTAATGAAGGTCAGAAAAGTGAATTTTTTTTGCATATGTAATTCTGATTTCTAAACAGCAATGTTGAAGTTCATTTGTATGCATTTCCAGCCATATAGAAAGTTTGCAAATTGTTTGATCAAGTGTCTCTGTGAAACCTTGGACCATTGGTATAATTTAATGATAAAAATATGATTCAAAATTTTAGTTGCAGCTATTATGATTCTTAGTATTCTTAAATTCCTCATATTTGGTTGTATGAAAAGTGTTTGACGAAATGCCAATAAGCTAAAAATCAGTAATAGTGCAAGTTTTTGGCCAAAGATTCTTGGTAGGGTCATTACAATGGTATCGGAGCAGAGTTCTTGCCAACTTGTTGGGGTTGCATGTCAGTTTGGATGATTGCATGTTGGTTTTGAGGATTATATGAATCATGAAGATAGAGAATATATCACTTACAAGAGAACGGTTCAATATCCTAATTTAGAAACTGAGTTAGAAGACATCATGGCTGACAGAGGAGACAATCAAAATCCTAGCACGATGCAAATTCTTGATGATCTTGCTAGAGCACAGCAGTAGTTAGTTTAGTTAATAACTCAAATGATGCAAAACAACAATATAAATCAGAACAATGGCAACAATGGAAACCAAGGGAATAATGGCAACAATGGAAACAATAGCAACAATGGCAACAACGGAGAAATTAGTAGAAACAACGATAACCCTACCAGAAACACTATGCGATCAGCAGCTAGGCCTTTGATGCCTACATTCTTAGATCAGCAGAGGACTCGAGGTGGTAATGGAGAATGCCAGAATGACACTGAAGGATTTATAGACTATTTATGTGAGTACCGATATCTTGGAGATGAGTTTCAGGCTGCCATGTCATTACAGGATTTTTGTCAGTTGAAGTACAGGAAGAGGCCCAAAGGAGACAGAGGACAAAACCAGGAGTTGCAACAAGGGTTGGGTAAGGTATCCATTCCCTCTTTTGATGGTTCTAATAAATGCACTGCTCGCTCATGGATACAGAAGTTGGACAATTATTTTTGTTTGAACCCCATGTTTGAGAATGAAGCCATCAAATGAATGCACATGAATGGTGGTACCATGGAATGGTGACATAGGGTTACAGCCTTATTGACTCTTATGCAGATTTTACTCGAAGGCTTATTGATCGGTTTGATAAAAAAGATCCAGAATTACATTTCAGAGAGTTGGCCCAACTCAAACAATTTGGTTCATTTGATGCATATGTATCTGAATTCCAGAGACTCTCAGTCATGGTTTCCGATGTTTCAAAAAGAAGGCTGATTGTTCTTGGTGATGCACATGAATGGTGGTACCATGGAATGGTGACATAGGGTCACAGCCTTATTGACTCTTATGCAGATTTTACTTGAAGGCTTATTGATCGGTTTGATAAAAAAGATCCAGAATCACATTTCAGAGAGTTGGCCCAACTCAAACAATTTGGTTCATTTGATGCATATGTATCTGAATTCCAGAGACTCAGTCATGGTTTCCGATGTTTCAAAAAGAAGGCTGATTGTTCTTTTTATTGAAGGAATGTCAGAACCCTAAGTTGTCGGTTCTGGTACGGGAACGGGGTTCTGGTACGCCATATATATATAATTTAATAATTATAATAATGTATAATATATAATATAATATATTATATATAAAAATATATATATATAATTTAATATTTATAATAATGTATATTATTATATATATAATATATTATATATATAATAATATAATATAATATATAATATATTATTATATAATAATATAATATAATATAATATATAATATATTCTTATATAATAATATAATTTAATCTAATCTAATATAATATATTATATAATATATATATATATATTTATAATATATATTATTTATATAGTTATAGTTTTTTAAAAGAAAATTTATAATTTAAAAAAAAATCCCTAAAACATGCCTAGGAGCGCTTGGGAGCGCCTGGGAGCGGCCCTGCTGCCCCAAGTTCGGCGAACCCACAGGGAACCCGGGGCGGTGTCGCCGCTCCCACTCTCGCTCCCAACCAGTACGAGACCGGTGCCTCCAAGCAAAGAACCCGATAACATAATCAGAACCGCTTCGAGGATGGGTTAAGGCTTTTGATCTCCTTACCCTACAGGGCGCCATCAAAAGAGCAAGGAACATGGAGTTCTCTACTCCAAAAAACAAATTTCAGCGCAAGTCCTTTCCACAGAAGAAAGATAAAAAAACCTTTTCAGAAAGAGTGGCCAAAGAATACAAACATGGATACTGATAAGAATGAGTTGAGAAGAGAGAAGTCGTGTTTCTCTGCAAGGAGCCATGGGAACCCGGTCACAGATGCCTGGGGAAGGGCAAGGTACATTATATTGAGGTAGTCTTTGATAGTGAAGAGGAGAAGACGGGAGGTGTTACAGAAGATGATTCTTCTAGTGAGGCAGATGAGGAAAAGGTTGAATCTATGGAGCACTCTTCAGGAGTAGATAAGGAGGTAACTATTGGTACCCTTTCGGGTACACTCAGGTATAACCCATTTAGAGTAAGAGGAGTTCTTCAAGGCCATCGTGTGACAGTGTTGATAGATAGTGGGGCAACCCACAATTTTATCAATGAGGCCCTCATGGCAAAGAGGGGTCTTTAGGTTGAAGAATTCGAAGGGTTCAATGTGATGGTTGCGGATGGATTCACCATGACATGCACTTAGAAAATTTCTCAATTGAGCGTCACATTGGGCAACTACATGGTAACTGATGACTTATATGTGGTTGGTATTGGGGAGACCAATGTTGTTTTGGGAGTTTAGTGGCTGCATTCACTAGGGAAGTACACTCAGAACTTCCAGACGATGGAGTTGAAGTTTAAGGTGGATGTTAAGAAGATTGCTCTTCGGGGGATGTCTAATGGAGCCCCCAAGGTTGTTACTGCAAAGAGAACAGAACACATATTTTGAAATGGTGAAGTAGCTTGGGCAACTCAGTGCTCCATTTCTACTAAGAACACTTCAGATGGGGAGAAAGCATTATTCGGTGAGATTCCCCCAAGCAAACCACTAGATCGTGGCTTTGAGCACATTATTGAGTTGGAGGACGGGACCAAGCCCATTATCACCACCCCTTATCGCCATTCTAAGAGGCATAAGGAGATTGAGAAGGCCTTAAAGGAGTTACTATATATGGGGCATATCAGGCCCAGTTCAAGTCACTTTGCTTCTTCAGTAGTCCTGGTGAAGAAGAAAGATGGGACCATGAGGATGTGCATTGACTATCGTGCACTCAACAAAAAGACAATCAAGGACAGGTATCCGATTCCCAAAATCAATGAGCTAATTGATGAGTTGCATGGAACAATTTATTTTCAAAGATTGATCTTCATCCAGGATACCATCAGATCAGGGATAGAGAGGACATACATAAGAGTGCTTTCAGATGTCATTACGGCCATTATGAGTTCCTAGTCATGCCTTTCAATTTGACTAATGCACCTATGACATTTCAGTCATTGCATGAACCATGTGTTCAACACGCAGTTGCGGACAATTGTGCTTGTGTTCTTTGATGACATCTTGATATACAACAAGACATGGGAGGATCACCTTAGACACATTGATGAGTTGTTGGGCATCATGGAAGCACAATCATTGTACTTTAAAGCATCCAAGTGCGAGTTCAGGATGACAAAAATCTTATACTTGGGACATGTGATTAGTGTTGATGGAGTGAAAGTTGATCAGGAGAAGATTCAAGCCATCCTAGATTTGCCACCACCGAAGACATTGTCACATTTGAAGGGACTCTTCGATCTTTGTAGCTACTATAGAAGGTTTGTTAAGGGCTTTTCACAGTTGGCAGCACCCCTAACAAATCTTATTAAGAAGGGAGCTTTCAAGTGGACGGATGAGGCTCAACAAACATTCGACAAACTTAAGGAGGTAATGAGTTCTTGTCCTGTTTTAGCGATTCTTGATTTTTCCCAACCTTTCATATTGGAGTGTGATGCATCAGTAGAAGGAGTTGGAGCCGTGCTTATGCAAAATAAGCATCCTATAGCTTTTGAGAGCAGGAAACTCAAGGATGCAGATAGACTATATTCCACCTATGACAAGGAGATGTTTGCCATCATGCATGCCTTGGCAAAATTTAGACAGTACCTGGAGGGAGGGAAGTTCGTAGTCAAGACAGACCATAACATCTTGAAGTACTTCCTTGAGCAGAAAGATTTGAAGTACTTTGTGTTCTATGGCTGAGATTTCAACGGATTGGAAGGCTCACCTTTTGGCTGGGTACTCCAAAAATACTTTTGCTGGTGAGATCATGGATGGTAAGGTTCAGGATGACAGATTCAAAGTGATTGATGACATTATAACTATAAGAATAGAATTTATTTGGCCCCTGAATCAAAGATGAAAGAAAAGATTTTGAGGGTTGTTCATGATACACCTTTAGCAGAACATCCGGGCTACTTCAAAACTTACAAGCAGGTGAGAGAGATTTGCTTGTAAGGGGTTGAAGGATGATGTTCTTAGACACATTTGGGAGTGTGTATCTTGCCAACAAAGTAAATTTGAGCACACTTTCCCAGCAGGTTTATTGCAGCCTCTGTCAATTCCTGAACAAAAATGGGAGAGCATATCGATAGATTTTATCACAGGTCTTCCCAAGGTGCAGGGCAAAGATTGCATTTACGTTGTGGTCGACAGCTTCACCAAATATGCTCACTTTTATGCTATATCTTTTGAGTATAAGGTACCGTAGGTTGCAGAATTGTTTTTAGAGAGGTGTTTAGGCTGCATGGGCTGCCTAAAAACATCATCAGTGATCGGGACAACTTTCTCAGTGTGTTCTGCCAAGAGCTGTTTAGATTGATAGCTACAAAGTTAACCCCAAGCACTAGCTATCATTCACAGACAAATGGGCAGACAGAGATAGTTGACAAGTGGGTCGAGGGTTACTTAAGAAACTATGTAGCAGGGCACCAGAAGGCTTGGATTAAATAGTTGTATTTGGGTGAGTATTGCTACAACACCACCTATCACATGACTATTGGTATGACTCCTTTCAGGGCACTGTATGGATATGACATTACATCTTTTGTACACTTGGTATTGTTGATAGCAAAGCTCCAAAAGCTAGAGATTGGATGCAAGAAAATAAAAATATCATGAAAGCATTGAAGGAAAATATCCAACAAGCCTAGAATCAACAAAAAATGTATGTTGATAGACACGAGGTAGAGTGGACATTTGAGGTAGGAGATTTGGTGTTCTTACGGTTGCAGCCTTACAGGAAGTCCTCACTCAAAAATAGTGATGCAGAAAAGTTAAAAACCAAGGTTTTATGGACAATATAGGATCATACAGAGGATTGGTGAAGTTGCTTATGAGCTAGAACTGCCTGAGCACAGTAGGATAAATGTATTTCATGTTTCATGCTTCTAGAAGGCATTGGGGCAGCACATTATTCCTTTTGTGGACTTACCACCATTGGATGAGGAAGGAAAATTGATCCTGATTCCACAAGCTATCATTGATGTCAGGGAGAAGAGACTTAGAAACAGGTGCATTTCTAAGTGCTTGGTTCATTGGAAGGACTTGCCTCCAAAAAATGCTACTTGGGAAGGAGGGCAAATTCTTCAGCACCTGAATCTGCAATTGCTCGAGGGCAAGCAATTTCAGAGAGGGAGGACTGTAATGTCCCCTTCTTCGGTCTAGGTGTTCGAAGAGGACCTTTTGGCCTATTCTATTCCCGTAGGCTAATTCAGAGTTTCGGAGACGGAATAATTTAATTAATTAAATAAAGTTGTCTTAAATTAAAATTTTACGAGCAACTTATATTTAATTAATTGTGCTGAATATTTTATTGTTATAAAGTGACGTAAGCTACGGCCAAAAAGTAAAATATTATAAAGTCACTTTATGAGATGCTGAACGGGATTATTTTAAAAGAGATTAAATATAACTTTGGGAAAGTTCTTACATTGTTATAAAAGGAGGTTATGGAGGCTCATTTACTTCTTGCATTTTGATATTTTGATTTTCTTGAAACCCTTGTGGTGGATTTGAGTAGTTTTCTACAGCCTTAGGACAAAAACCCTTGGGCGAAGATTGGTTTCGGTGAAGAGATTTCTCCCTAGCCAATGCAAAAGTGGATTTGCACAGAACACAGATGAGCTAAATGTTGGAGGAATGAAGAGTTTGTGCTGGAAGGTAAATATTTATCCAATTTGGTGTTTATTTCTGTAAGTGCTGAAAGTTCCAAATTTATTGAAGATTTGCAAGCAAATAATAAATTTGTAAGTGTTGTGTGTGAAGTGATTAAATTATTGATAAATCAGAAATATATTTTGGGGGGGTTCAAAACCCTAGCCGTACCATTGAAGCTCATATTAACTAGTACAAAAGGGAAAAGAGTAAGCGTTGGGATGAAAGTATGAATAAGTTAAAAAGAAGTGTTAAATATTAGGGTGGGACCCATCCTATTCCCGGCCACACCTCTTAAGGAGGTCTCATTTGGAATTGCAGCTTCTAAAAAAGAATTATGTGGGTAAAAGATAGGTGTGTGGAGTTTGGTATGAAGTGTTAGAAGGGGTTCAAGGCAGCACCTGACTTTGTGGAAGCCATCCCTCATTTTTGAGAGTTTTGAAGACTTCTTGTGTGGCGCTCCATCCTTGGGAAGATTCGTCTATCATTCACTAGTGAAGTGCAAATGTTCAAGAGCTGCTATTGCTCTAATGAAAGTCAGAAAAATGAATTTTCTTTGCATATGTAGTTCTGATTTCTAAACAACAATGTTGAAGTTCATTTGTATGCATTCCCAACTATATATAGAGAGTTTGCAAATTGTTTGATCAAATGTCTCTGTGAAACCTTGGAACATTGGTATAATTTAATGATTAAAATATGATTCAGAATTTTAGTTGCAGCTATTATGATTGTTAGTATTCAAAATTCCTCATATTTGGTTGTATCAAAAGTGTTTGACGAAATGCCAATAAGCTAAAAATCAGTAATAGTGCAAGTTTTTGGCCAAAAATTATTGGTAGAATCATTACACACTCACGAATAAAAGTCCCGGAAGGAGGTGTTAAGATGGTTTAGAGAAGCTATAAATCACCAATTTATCAAATAAATCTGCAAAGGCAGAAAAAAGGAAGAACCTGGAAGATCACTTCAATCCAACTTTAGAAATTCGAAAGCAGAGATAAATATTGTTAGATAAGATCATAAGAAAAATTCACAGATGCCACCCAAAAGGGAAGAAAGGAAAATGCCCAGAAAGAAGTGAATTAACTATCATTTGAAAGGTGGTCATCATTAAGGCTCATGGGGCAAAGATTAGGAAAAGAGAAGGAAACATAGATTGGATCTAATAAAAGTGAAAAAATCAACATCACCACTTTCAGTCGATAAGCCTTACACCTGCAATTACAAGCAAGGGGTCCTCATGATAATTTTACTATGGAATGTGAGGGTTATCAATTCCACTCGCAAAGCTAGGAATCTTCATGCTCCGTGAGAATAAATTTAGGGTTTCCTTTTGGGTGGAAATTATTAACACTATTTGGAAGAATAAAAATTTTGGCGCAGTAGATTGTAATGGGGTATCTAGTAGCATTTCAGTAATTTGAAATCTCCGATTTGCTTATGGGTTCCTGCTAGATGATTGTCAAAATCGGCAAGCTGACATATTTGATTTGTTACAAAGCAATTGAAGTTTTATCCTCTCAAATGTGTATGCCCTTAAATCTAAATTAGGTAGAATCCCTTTAGACCTTCAGAGATTTCTATCCAACTGTGAAATAGATAGTAGGGGTGACTATTTTGCGATTCTCACTCCCACAATCATATATGGATTTCAATAAATTTGTAGATTAAAATGCAATTAATTGATCAAAGACTCAAAGATTGTTTTTATGCATGGTCCAACAGAGGACTAGAAGCTGATTTCTTGGCAGAAAGGTTGGATAGATTTTCGGGAATCTCAGATTGGATTAAGATAAATATTCTGATTGTCAAGCTAATTGGCCAATGATTTGATCATTCTTGTTACACACCCAAACAGAACGTGCAAGAAGGGAAGAGACAAGGGAGCAGTTTGTATTTGTTTTCTTGACTATTGAACCCAGAATTTTATATAATGCTTGTATGACTCCTAATTCATCTGGGGGGCTACTTTGTGAGTAACCAGTGCTCATGAGTAGTGTTGGAAGTAATGTATGGTCTCTTTGATCATTGTTTAAGTTGTGTACCGAACCAGTGGGGTTAATGCAACATTTTGATGTCTTCTAATTCATCAGAGAGGTGTAGGAGAGATCTCTTTGATAATGTAAACAATCTAAAAAGGATGGACTCTCATTCTATTGTTACTTTTAGTCCATCTTAGAGTTGTTGCAAGTGTGTCTTAGCAGATTCATATTGGAAGCAGCGGTTTTGCAATTAAAGGGGCAGTTTCGACTAATGTAAAGCAGTGGTTTTGCTCAAACAGAACATGCAAGAGGGGGAAGCAACAGGGGAGCATTTTGTATTGATGTTCTTGACCTTTGGGCTTCCAATTGCAGCCACAATGCTTTATAATGCTTGTATGACTCCTTTTAAGTCATCTAAGAAGCCATTTTGTAACCAATGCTCATGAGGAGTGTTGGAAACAACGTACGGTCTCTTTGATCATTATTTAAGTTGCATACTGAACCAATAGGGTTAATGCAATGTTTTGATGTCTTCTAATTCACCGGAGAGGTCTAGGAGAGATCTCTTCGGTAATGTAAACAATCTAAAAAGGATGGACTCTCATTCTATTGTTTCTTTTAGTCCATCTTAGAACTGTTGCAAGTGTGTTGTAGTAGATTCCTTCGTGTAGAGAGTAGTTGTAGGTGCAATGAAGGTCCAGAAATGTGTTTGGGCTCATTTGATGCCATGAGGACATTATAGACATCTGTATTTAGCCTTTGTGATAGGTTATTCTGATTTGTATGGAGGTTTTGGGAGTTCTTCATCCATTGGACTTGGTGATTGTAAGTCCATCTCTCATTTCTATGATGGTTGTAGTCCATTTTATCACTGTAGCAGGAGTTGTTGTAGGTTTATGTTATCTTCAGGACAGTATGTTGGTTGTGGGAGCTCAAATATATGAAAGTAGACCTTCATAAAGCCCAAGAGGCAATGTAAACACTTGCAATGACTGTGGATTAGTAGCATGAAGCACAGATACTCTCTTACTAGAGTTTTATTCCAATTTGAGGGCTTATTCAGTATTAACCTTGTCTTTGCAGTTGTGCATGTGATTGCATAATTGTTTAATTCAGCATGTTTGAGTAGTACTCTTCAGTTTTCCTTCAGTTGTACTTGTATTACAATGGGTTCTGTGCAACTTGAGGTAGTGGGTTGAGTGCTTCTCCTAGAAATCTGTTTTCTAATAGTAGAAAGAGGTGGAACCTCCCTGTTTATGGATCATGTAGAATAAGGAAGAATCCTTTATAGATAAAATCATACAGTGGCAGATCACAAAAATAAGTGGACCAAAATAAATTGTTGTAGCCCAGAAATTAAAGATCAACGAGAGAAAGCTGAAAGAATGGAATAAAGAGAAATTTGGGAACATGAATAGAAACGATAAGATTCAAGAAGATCTGAAGTTCGTTTTGAAAAAATTCAGGACAAGTGACTAGACCAACACCTGAAAGTAAAAGACGAAATTTTTATTAAGAAACTAAAAAAACCCTGCTACAAGAAGAAAGTCACTAGTAACAGAAATCCAGAGTCAAGTGCCTGAAAGAAGGGAATTGAAATACACTTTTCTTCCAAAGTCAGCCGTTGTTAGAAGGAATTTTTACAAAAACACCAAGATGGTTACTTCAAATGGTACTTAAACCACAGAACAAGCAAGAATAAAGGAGGAATCAAGCAACTACTTTAAATAAATGCTAACTAATGTGTGGGAACAAAAAAGAGGTATCCAAGTAACAGATTCTTGACAGGATCCCAACAGTCATTTCTGTTGAAAACAACTGCTTTCTATCTGCTGAAATCTCTGAAGATGAACTAGGAGAGACAATAAACTCTTTTCAAAAGGATAAATCCCCTACGCCTGATGGCTTTCCAGTTTGCTTCTTCCATTAGTATTAGTAGGTTGTGGGTTAGGATGTTGAAACGGTTCAAGAATCAAGAAGAAAGAGAACTATCTTGAAAGAGTTAAAACACTATATTTAATTACTTTTGATCCCAAAAAAGGAAAGAGCCCAGTACATTGCCCCTTTACGGCCCAT
Source organism: Cunninghamia lanceolata (assembly GCA_027924645.1). NCBI lineage: Eukaryota > Viridiplantae > Streptophyta > Pinopsida > Cupressales > Cupressaceae > Cunninghamia > Cunninghamia lanceolata. The sequence continues at coordinate 2,626,625 of BSBN01001278.1, read as the reverse complement.
CTCTCTCTGTAATATGATCTACAAAATGATCTTAAAGGTAGTGGTAAATAGACTAAAAGTCATTTCACAAGAAGTTATTTCCCCTGAACGGGGCAGTTTTGTGAAAGGAGGATAAATGTTGAAAGGCATCATCATGATCACAAATTGATAAACTCAATCAAAGCACATACGTAAGAAGGGGATGGTGATTAAACTAGTCATCATTTGAAAAATCATGAAAAAGTTTGGTTTTGGCAAAAATTAAAGAGATTGGGTAAAAAATTGTATCTGTGCTCCAGAAAACTGTCTTTGATTAATAATACACTGGCAAAAATTTCTAGGATCTTCACAAGGACTGAAGCCAGGGGATCTGAAATCCTTTTATCTCTTCATCATTGGGGCAAATGGCTTACTCATATGAGGGTAGATGGTAAAATTAAAGGGTTGGCAGTAAGCAACAATGCTTGTAGCACCTGCCATCTCTAGTTTGTGGATGATGCATGCCTAGTTGGAATTGTCAATAATCAGGAAGCCCACGCTATATAAAATAAGCTCTAGACCTCTATAAAAAATCCTATGCGCAGCAAGTCAATAAAAAGAAGTCCAAAAGTTTTGTTTTCAACAAGACAAGGATAATTAAAACAACTTTATGTAGGGAAATGGCTATTTATCCAAGGTCACTTACCTTATACTTATTTAGGGGTCCCTCTCTTTAATGGGACATTGGGAGATATTCTACAGTCCTTGTGAAGAATTTGAATGCTGGAAAAGAAAATCGTTATCATTTGCTGACAGAAATCAGCTGCTGCTGAGATCCACACTTCAACCCATGTCAGTTTTCCTCAATGCTATTAAAAATGGCATGCCCCGTGTTCCTCTGCAACGCCCCACAATCCCCCAACCATTGCAGATTATTTTGAAAATAATGACCAATGGGAAAGATTCTGGGATCGATTTTTTGGGGCCAGCTGGCACCCTTTGTCCCATGTGAGAATCTTAAATGCCTGCCACCATCCCTTCTATCTCTCTTTCCCTCCATAGCAAAGGATTTGGAGAGTGGAAGTACATTTCAATTACACATGGTACGGATTTCTTTCAGAACTCTTGTTGGATTCTTTTGTTGTCTGTCCATGCTTTCTGCATGCTTGTAATTTGTTCTCTCTGCATGTGTTGGGGTTGATGGAATGCATGATTATCCTGGCTTTCAGTATTCTTCATTCGTTCTTTATGCATGCTTTCAATATATCCTTTCACAATAATGTTTGGTTATTTGAAAATTTTTGCTTTGGTATGAAAGAATATTCCTTTTGGAGATGAAGTGAACGTGTTTGACTTCTGAAGAGTCATTATAAAATTCTATGCTTGACTGCCTTGTTGCAAGAGTGTTTCCTACTTTCTTGTCCATGTATCTCTGAAATACATGGGCCCCACTACTTTTCCTTGTCAAGAAAAGTTTTTCATTCTCCAATGAAAATTCCAGGATGTTTGCTTCTTGGAATAAAAAGCCTTATCTGGACAATGGTGAATAGAAACAACTGTTTTCTTTAGGAATATTCTGCATTGTATGTTATGCTTTTCCCAATTTTGCTTTGGGTGCTAGTCGTAACTTCGGTTTCTTTAGAAAAAATCGTTTTCAACTAAAATTTTAGTAGTGGAAAGAGCATGTTTTTTGTTTGTTTAACTTCAGATATGGACTCCACACTATGTTGCCACGTAATATTTCCTTCCTCTTTCTAGGCTATTTTGATGTACACATATTTGGGTCATGCATTCCATTTCATGAAAAACAATCTCATTTACCTCTAATATTTTTAGGTGTGCTCCTGTTTGAAAAAAAGAGGTGTCTGGTCGCTAATGAAAAGAATCAAATGAGTTTTGTGAAGTGCTCAAACTTTTTCTCTTCTGCAGAGCCCAATTTTGTTTGGTGTAGAAGAAGGGAATGGTTTTCGAAACTCCAGTATTTTTGGAATGTTTTGTATGCAATTAGACTTTCTTTATTGAATGCTTTTTATGAAGCCTCTCTGTTTAGAACCTCACCATATAAGAGTGTTATAAAAAAGGCTTTTCCTTATCGAGATTCAAAATGCTCTTCTCAGAATTCAAAAATCTTTCTTGGTTGTGGATTTTAGGGTATATTGTTCTTACCCTTGGTCAAGAATGTTTAATGATCCGAGCTTTGTGGATTACATGGGTCTCCAGGAAAACTGTGTATCCAAAGTTGGTGTTTTTGCATGAAGGAATATTGACCCCCCTTGGGATTGTAGCTTTTAAAGTATCGGTATGGCAAAAGCATTTTCTATTTCTCAAATAGAGATTGTAAACTCTCTTTGACCTCTAATTTTTTCATACATCTCTACAAGAGGGTAGGGGGGATTTCATTTGCTTTTTGTCAACTTTGTGAACTCCGAATCCTTGTTTGTGGGATTATGAAGAAAGAAACCATACTTCTAACGCTATACCTATGATCTGTAATCAACATGGATATTCCATTGCACAATTCATTAACACAGATTTATTTCCTTATGTATTGTTCCCAATTTCTATGCTACAGAAACAACATTCAAATGCTTTAACTCGATGATTTTTACAGCCCTTTTGGTTGCCATCTACATCATGCACTCCATTATGCAATTCTAAACATGCTCCCATATATGGAACATACATTGTATATCATGATCCCATCCCAACCATGCTACTACAAATAATGTGGTTCCTCCTAGAATTCCACAAAACTGTAGTGCACAATGATATGTTGTTCTTTGACTTTAACTTTACATGAGATTCAATTCAACCCTGAATTGTTGTTAGGAACAAGTGCTATACTTGTTCTCGTACAATCAACTTGTGTGTCTTATGCTCTCTAAGGTGCTTGACAAAGTTAACTGCAGAAATAGAAATACGTAACGAATGAATCAAACAAAGCAACAAAAGAATTAACTCTAGAGAAATCCAATTGGGAAAACACCAAAAGAATGAAGCATTGCTTCCTCATCTCCATTTCACTTTTTGCAAATTTTCAAGCTCACTACCTTCTTAAAGCCTTCTAGGACACCAATATCAATCAACATCCCAACACTTGCAAATGATCTCTCCAATCTACTGCAGATCACTTGCTTTCTCAGGAAATTTGACTACCATCCTCCATCTTAGATGTGTAGTCTTCACAATTCGGTCATCACTATGTTTCTCAAGACTTGGATGGATTGCCTTGCATATGTTGCCTTGTGGAATTCAGTTGCTCTCTTGAACCTTCTTGAGGTCTTTGCCATATTTACAATGTGATTTAGGCTCAAACAAGAAGCCCAAAAGTTCGGAATATGAAGATAAAAACATTTTAAGGTTGTTTCCTCTTCCCGTACATTGCGTAAGGACGAAACCACCAAATAAGGAAATTGTCAGAAACAAAACCACTACTTTATGCAGTAATAAAAATAAAACTGTTACTTTCACAAAGTCGCCACTTCATGCAGTTACAGAACTGCTGATTGACACAAGATACAAAAACAAAACCATCACTTAGCTGTTCTACAATTCCTACAACTTGTGGAGGCCATAACTTTTGCATACAGACTCAAAATAAGTGACTATTTTATAACTGCATATTGAGAAGAATCAAAATATGAAATAAAACTTCACTTTACATATCTCCCTTAGGCTGTTTTTGCCCACGAACAAACCTGCAATTATGAGGTCATAACATGTAGTAAACACTCCTAAAGACTCGATTAACTCAACCAGCTGACTTTGCTGATTTTCTCTGATCCAATTTCGGATCACCCTATCAATTTGATTTTTGCAACATGGCCTCTCCTATAGATTTTCAGGGAAAAAGCTTTGCTTGCTCTAGTGAATAAGGATCAAGATCCAGGAGAAGCCAAAGATTGGTAAAAGGAAAACAATGTTCTCATAACACCGTTAAGGAGCAGAGGAATAAGATGACCAATTACTACACCTTGGCTAACGTCCACTCCTCATTAGATCTTTCTGAATATTTAACGCTAACAACTCTTAGATGATAGTGTGTTGAGTGATGATGGAACTCGAATGAGTGTTGAGCATGCTCTAGACTTCTGGACAAAGAGTCTGGTGTATGGAATTAACGATGAGAAATTGCATAAGTAGGCCTAAACCAGTCTTATGTCCAAACAATCAAAAACTCAGCTTACACCTAGCAAGTGGCTCATTTAATTGAAACTCAAACAGTTCTTTTCAATGCAAGAAACAACCTGGCCGTCCAAAAAAATATGTCCGCAATGGAATTCAGTGTGATGGAAATACTTGGTAAAAGGTTGAAACTATAGAAGGTTGAGGCAAGGGAAATTATTATCCAAGGGAAGCAACTTGTTGCAATATATGAAAAGGCTACGGTGGATTTAAAGAAGCTAGAAAAGTTTGATGGCGATGAGGCTAACATGTTTGTTGTGTTGAATGAAACAAACCTGAATGAAGAGGAACCAATTAATCATGAACCAGTGTTCCACGAGGACCAGTCTCCCCCAAGAAAATAGACCATTTTGGGGATGGGGTGAAACATCCCCCCCGCCGCTACCTAGAGGTGGGGACTTCCTAAGTGCATCCTATTAAAATTTCAATCACAATGTAAATTCACCTAATGCTGCAATAACATTGAATTAAACATACAAATCATTGAAATTAAAACAACAGAAATGATGAACAAAGACACGGATAATTCACAGCTTTCAATCTGCTTCACATTCCTTCAGAAACTTAAAAGGCAACCTGTACAACTAGTCCTTCAATTGCACGGAAATATTACACTGATCAAAGTTCAATTTAGTTTTCCAGTCCTTCGGAAAACTTAGTCTTTCAATCCTTCAAAAGACAATCTGAATAATCAACTTCTGTCTTGCATCTATCTTTATACTATTCAGCTAAAAATCTAGTCTTCCAATAAAGCGATCTTATCTCTCAAAGAGAAAGCAAAAGAAAGCAACCTTATCTCACGCAGGAGATGACTCGGAAGATAAATCTAAATCATTAGTGTTTTCGCACTTTATTAGACTTACTTTACTAAAAAAAAAAGATTTCACTTTAATCACTAAAGTGAATTACAAAATAGATATAACTTGAACTACCTACACATTCACACTGAACCTATGGAAAAGTTCTAAACTGAGCTAAAAACTCAGCACTCCCTCTTAGCAAGGAAGGAATTACGCACCAATCCATCAGCTACCTACTAATTAGTGGAATTATACTGGAGCTTCACTACTCTAGTCTGAATCTTGTCTTGAATGAAGCGATACCTAAATACCATATACTCCGCCTCTGTTGTGCTTAGTGCCACTGAAGTTTACTTCCTATTGAACCAAAAGATCATCCCTGAACCCAAGATAATGCAGCACCTCAAGGTGCTCTTCCTATCTGCTACACTACCTAAATCATTAGTGCTTTCGCACTTTATTAGACTTATTTAAATAAATAAAAGATTTCACTTTAAACACTAAAGTGAATTACAAAATAGAAATAACTCAAACTACCTGCACTTCACAGTGAACCTCTACAGAAGTTTTGAACTGAGCTAAAAACTCAACACATCCCCATCTACATGGGAGATTGGGAGAACTCCTCAACATCCCCAGGACAGCCAAGAAATGCCTAGACATCCCTTGACCATAGATAACGGGGAGTCCCCACGCCTACCAAAGTTTTTCTATATCATGATAACGATTTTGATTTGCGTCAAAACTTTGAACAAACAAACAACATGATGGCCTATACAAATGGTTGAGCTTGGAAGAACTAAAATGATTAATTAAATCAGACACACAGAATGATTACCAAGATATTTGATATATTCAGATATATTCGACTTATTAATTAAGGAGCGAAAGCATCCTTAAATAAGAGTTTACAAAGGTTTTATTTGGAAAGGATAAGAGAGACAACTAACCAACAGCTAAGAACAACTAATAAAGCAAAAAGCGACAGCTAAGTAACAACTCATAAAGCAAAAAGATAAGAACATAACTAAAGGAATAAAGCATATTCCTAAAGTCTATCCTCACAACTAATTGACCATTAAATATTACAATAATATTTCAACACCCTCCCTTAATGGTCAATCTACACTAAGCTTATCCTAAAACTAAAATGCATAGAAGGCTAATTCCTTCTCCTTGGAATGCTCTGCAACATGAGCCTTTGGTGGAGGCCCTTCCTGGTTGGATTTTTGTTCAGCCAACCTCTTTCTGCGATACTTCTTAATATGACCAAGTTTTCCACAATAGTGACATGTGATAGGTTTCATATTCGGTGAAGTATCTTCATTATCCTCTTGGTCTTTCTTCTGCGGCCATTTGCCTTTGTCCTTGGCTGCAAGTGCTTGTTCCACACTCTATGTATCACTGCTGCTGCCAAACTGTAGCTTCCATCTGTCCTATTGCAAGAGCTTATTGCACAACTCTTCGAACTTCAGGTCAACGCTAGTAGATGTGATGTTGAGTGTCTCAATAAAATGTTCATAGGATGTTCATAGGCCTGTGGTAAGCTTTTCAACGTGATAACCACCATATCTTCTTCATCCATCTTTCAACCTATGGCAGACAACTGGTCTCTGATATCCTTAATTATTAGTAAATACTCTTGCAAGGATGTTGTCTCATTCATCATAATCGAAAACAACATATTTTTGAGGAAGAAGGCCCAACCTTTATCTGACGTCTCGTGTAGATCTCGCAGGTGATTCCAAATGTCTATAGAGGTTTTGCCTGTCTGAACCTCCGTAAGCATCTCATCAGTAACTAATAGCTTGATTAACATGACAGCTTCTCTATCCCACTCATCAAACTTGTCCTGTTCTTTACTCGCAATCGCTGGCCAAGTGTCGATTCCAAGGACGATCTTGGTGAGACATCTGTACTCGAAGATCGTGAGCATGTGTTAATTCCAAGTGTTATAATTTTTACCACTGAAACATTCACTGCCTTCCAACATAATGTTGGGTAACGAAGCCATCCCTCCCACAACTCGAAATCACAGAAAATAATAAAAATGCCGCTGTCACCAACAAGTCACCAAACAACCACGATTTTATATAAAAAAATGCCCAAAAACTTGATGTATCAAACCTGTCAAAACCCTAGGCAGCTAAACACACCCACAATTTTGTGAAAAAATCGCCAAAACAGAGCTGGAATTCACCTAAAACCCCAGGCGTTACCACAAAACAATGTTGAACCCACAATTTTTTTTAAAAAACACCAAAAAATAGATGAAAATCCTCCCAAAACCTGCCCAATAACCCTAGGTGTCCATGATTTTCACAAAAACATGCAAAAACAGACACGATTTTATACAAAAATCATCAAAAACAAGTGTGAAAGAATTCCAAAAAACCAAGGTGCCTCCTCTGGTCACAGCCTGTGCCCTAGCCGACTGCAGAAAACCACAATTTTGTTGAAAAATCGTCCAAAAACCAAGTGAAAAATCCACGATTTTATGGAAAAATCACCAAAACAAGGTAGAATAAACCTCTTTTCAATTGCCGCCTGCATAAAAACTTCCCAGAAAACGAGAAATAGAGGCGTGATTTTTATTTAAAAAACTGCCAAAATAGTGTTTCCTACCCGTGCTACCAGTAAGTCAGAAGAAAAAAATGGTGCTACCCGATTCCTATGCGTCCTAAGGTTGCAAACCCTGCCAGAAAAAAAAAAAAAAAGGCGAAGTGTTTTCCAGATCGTAGCCTCGAAAAAACGTCCACCCGCGACCTCAAATGTGAATGGGTATAGGCGCAATCTACAACTTCAGAAAGAAACTCCACAATTTTTATTCAATAAAAACCTCTTGTGACCTCACCAAAAAATTCCAGTGATATGGCGTCATTTTATTTACAAAATCCACCCAAAAAACTTCATAAAAAATCTGTGATTTTTCCAAGGATACCCACAATTTTTGTCCAAAAGAACGTTCAACATAGAAACTTACACGATTGTTTTATAAAAAATCCACCAAAAACTTGTGACACAATCACACGAAATCCATGATTTTTTTTATAAAAAAATCGCCAAAAAAATCTTTCACTGTGTTCACATCCCAATCAACTTGGGCTCTGATACCATAAAATGATTAATTAAATCAGACACACATAATGATTACTATGATATTCGATATATTCAGAAATATTCAACTTATTAATTAAGGAGCGAAAGCATCTTTAAATAAGAGTTTACAAAGGCTTTATTCGGAAAGGATAAGAGTGACAACTAAGCGACAACTAAGAACAACTAATAAAACAAAAAGCGACAGCTAAGTAACAACTCATAAAGCAAAAAGATAAGAAAGTAACTAAAGGAATAAAGCATATTCCTAAAGTCTATCCTAACAACTAATTGACCATTAAGTACTACAATAATATTTTAATAAGAACGAATGAATATTTACATGGTATTGGAAGCAAAATAGACTATTAAAACAGCTTTTATTGTTTTTGTTTACTCAGATGTATGCTCTCTTATCTTAACTTAGGAAGTTGGCGATCAAATATTTCTTAATTTATACATCACAAACACCTCCGGCTTAGTAGAGAGTGGAGGAAGCAGTGAGGGGGTAGTGGTGGATGCTATCAAGATTTCGTAAATGTTTGCAAGTTTCTGCTGACTGTTGTAAGGAGTTTCTAAAAATAGAGAAGAAAGTAACTAAAAAGATTCAAGAATGATAATATTCGTCTTCAACAGCGCAGCCCTCATCATTTAAACCGGTCAGATTCCCCAGCTTCACCATTAGTTCTCTGAAGAATGAAGATTTGATCATAACTAATGAGAATTTGGTGTTGGAGAAAACATAGGAATCATGGGGAAGACTTATATTTATAATAATATAATATATTTATTATTAATTAGTTTAATAATTAGAAATATTAATTAGTTTGGTTGATAATAATATATATTAATAATATTAAATTATATATGTGTATGTATGTATATCTATCTATCAATCTATCTATCTATCTATCTATATATGCTGTGCCAGCCACCGTCCCCAAATTTTGGTTCACAGTCCCCCCGTCCCAAAACCTGTCCGTGTCCCCCCATTCCGAAACTCTGTGGAACATAGTGATGAATACAGACAGGCAACATGAACCCAACTCAAGTGATAAGGCTGGGGCAATCGCAACCTAGCCCGGTCAAGGATGAGGCTGCAATTTTGCACAATTTTGTGAGCAAAAACTCAAGAAAAGGAACTCTCAGTGTTTTGATGCAGTTTCAGCAATGAATATTGATATTTTTCTGTGAGGAAGTTGAGCAGGAAGGTTAGGAATCACATTTTGGTTATACCCCTTCAAGACTGTTCGATAAAAGGTGGTCTATGCATAGTATGGTTGCAAAGCAGTTTTTTGAGGGCAGTTTGAAGTTTATGGTTCATGGCAGCTTCTGCCTTTGTCATGTATGTAGATCTCTGCAGTAGGACAGAGTTACCAACAAGCTAGTTTATGATGGTTATGTTGATAACTAGCTATGTAATGAAGTAGAACTATGCATGCTAATAGAAGTAAAAGTTTGTAAATTTCCTGATTTTCTATGAAAGTTCAGTGTTGCTTTTGATGGTTTGCCATTAAGTTATTTCTTCCCCTCTTTATTATTGGGGCTTGATGCCCCTTTTCTCATTTACCATAGAAACAACTTCTCAAGAACAAACAAATACAAAAAGTGTGATGCAGATAGAAATCTACCTTCGGCATAATTGGTATATCCTTCAGCTCCCATTTTGGGTGGAATCCAATTCCTAGGAAGCCTATACCCATTTCCTCTGACACAGCTTTAACCTGTGCCCAATATTACAAGATTAGCCAAAGGAAGATGACCAAAGAGAAGTGAAACAATACACAAAAGACCAAATTGACAAAATGAGTTGTGTTTAACCAAGTAGGATAACAGCACTCAAGCTTTGGAACTAATGACCAGACATCAAGAAGCTAAAATTTCAATTAATCTTATTGAGACCTAGAAATAACAATATGAATAAAGTATCACAAAATCTTGACCTATCAAACAAAAGCTGTCTTCTAGAAAACAGATTTTGAAATTACAACTTCAGTAGGTATGGCAATGTTAAGCAGCAGTCAAACGCACAAGCACTCAAATTATGTGAAATCAAAAAGTGGAGGACCATTGGAGATTTAAACATTAGAAATATATTGTGAAGACTATCATTATTGGCTCTGGACTGAAGGTAACCAGACTTTGTTACACAACTTTGGGTGACCTTAAATGTTATAGGCAGTGTAGAAAAGTCATAACAAGCACACAGATGAACAATGATCTAAGTTATCATATCCAGCTCACATGCAACAAGGTCAAAATCAACTACATTAATCCTTTATTAACACATTAAGATCAGTATTATATTTTTCTATGACTACAAGGGCATGAATTCATGAAAATCATTGCTCAGGACCATACAGTAATGCAGGTAACCCGTGATAATTATCATCATGAGACACAATCAACCCCGATGTGTGGTGCAGCATGCTAACATGAAACCTCCATATCTATTTCTCACAGTAACAAAGACAAAATAATTTGAGGCCTCATGGCTCATAAACCATTGATATAATACAATGCAGAAAACCTCTCAGCCACTGAATCTACTGTATGTAATCATATAAAAATTATGCTCTACTGTGTTTCCACAATGGGGATGGGCAGGAAGCATTTCAAGGACAGCAGTTCAGGAGGCCATTTTGGGGGCAGCAGTAAAAATATTAAACATATAGGGAAATTATATAGTATTTTCCTTTTTTTAATTCATTATTTCAAGTGATATGTATCTTTTTTTAAATAATTGTTTGTGGTTCAATACATAACATATGTTCCTAAATAGCACACTGTTTCCTACAAATTGTTTCAAATGACAAAAATGGTTGAACACACTTCCAGAATCAGACGTGGCTCAAGAAACATTTCTGGCTGTTTTTGTGCTACTTTAATGTTGAGAATGTTTTCTGTGAGGAAACCTCAAGGTGGTTGTTTCCAACATCATGGAAAAAATGTGTTGTGCTTGCCTACAATAGCTTACAAAACAAAGGAAAAATTGGCATTGATTAAATACTGTTAGTGTTACAACAAATTTCAGTATGATTTTACTAAACCTATTCTGTAAGAATGGTATGGTATAACTGAGGGAAGTATTACTTGTGTGTCCGCGTGTCCAATGGTTTCAAATTTTGGTCATCAACCATCTACCCAACTCATTTTATTGAGTTCTTGATTTTACTGGTCTTCACAGGCTTGCTCAGAGCCCGTTTTAGGAACATGACCCCGAAAATCATGAGGACAGGGGACGACCAGGGGACCTCCCCAAAATGTTCCAGTGTCTCAGAAACAGATGTGGGTACGAGGATGCAGGGTTTGTGGGGGGGATGTGTCCCCATGTAACATTGTATATAAACAAACCAAGAGATTCATCCCACTACCAACCAATCAAGAACTTGGGATTTGTAAAATAAAATACCAACACTAAGCAACACTACAGCATGTTCTCTAGTATTGCAGAGTAGCACACAAATTATGTGGTTGCAGATTTTCAGAATATAGACTACATGTTTGGGAACTTTCCTTGGGAAGGTAGTGATGTTGAGGAATTTGTTCATGAACAACCATCATGATGATGTAATTAGAACATAGTTAGCAAACTTGCCTGAGTACTCGCGATTTTTTTTGCTCCGTGAGTACTCACGAGGCTAAGTTGCAGCGTTCGCCTGCCTGACCCACGGATCCGGGTGCGACACGTCCCGGGTGCAAGGTGCGATTCGGTGCGCCTGTGGGTGCGGGCAGGACGCGGCAGAAAGGGAGTGGGTGCGTCCGGGCTGTCCGGGTTTGCACCCGGAGTAAAAACCAAGAACCCGCGACGCACCCAGAATGCACCTGGGCAAAAAAAGCCCAAAACACTTTTTTTTTTTGTTTTTTTTTTTTAATTTATAACTCATTTTTATAATTTTTTATTCCTTTTAAAAAGCAAATGTAACCCTAAAAACACATTATAAACACAATCCTTTTGCCATTTCAACTCATTTCTTTCCAAAACACAAAAGCTCTCCATTGTGGCTGAACTCAAAAATTTCTTTGTGGTTGAAGAAAGAAGCTTAAAGATTGAATCTTGAAGGTTGAAAATCTATTGCTCCACCATTCCTACTCATTTCCAACGGTTCAGAGGCTGCCAAGAAGATCAAAGGAGGAGATTTTTGCAAAGAGGTAGGTTTTCTATTCTTTTCTTTTTTTGCATTTTTGAACAACAAACAAATTATTTTCAACTTTTTTTTTTAAACTATTTATATAAATCATGAATGTATCACCATGCTTTTGTATTTGTTTTGATTCTTCAAATGTTTTCATTGTTTTCATTTTGTTTACAAAACTTATTGCCACACCCACAGGAATCACAATGGCAGCTAGTTCTAGCTCCATATCCCAATAAAAATTCAAAATCAATCCACATTCACCTCTTTGGAGGCATGTTGAAATAATACAACAACAGCCAGGTGGTGGGGGTTACATTTGGAAATGCAAAGGTTGTGATGCGCAATATAATAGTTCATACAGTCGGGTGAAAGCCCATTTGTGTAACATCCCTCGGATGGGGATCAAAGCTTGCTCAGGAAAGAATAAAAAACCTATACCACGAGAGCAAGTGATGGCATATATCATGGAGCAACAAGCAGCAGATGAAGCAGCAGGCCATAAATTAGTAACAAACTTGTCAAGGAAAAGAGGCAGAAATCAAGGAACGGAGCCTCCATCTATTCCTAGTTCCAATGTTGTGATAGAGAGACACCCATTTTTGCTCACTCCTCCAGAGCAACCCACAAGCACTACAAACAAGAGACCAAAGGGACCTTTGGAAACATCATTTCAAAATGAGGCTCGAGATATTGCTGACCAACATATAGCCAAATGCATTAATGCAAATGGTTTGTCATTCAATGTTGTTCGCTCACCATATTGAAAAGAGATGGTGAGAAAAATTAATGAGGCTCCAAAAGGGTATAAGAGCCCAGGTTATGAGAAGGTGCGTGGCACCTTATTGGAAAATGAGGTCAAGAGTATAGAAGATGTATTAAAGCCCATAAGGGATTCATGGAGTGAGACAGGGGTGTCGATTGTCTCTGATGGATGGAAAGATGCAAAAAATCGGCTTTTGATCAATGTCATTACAGTGTCCCCTAAAGGGGCAATGTTTTTGAGAGTTGTGGATTGTGAGGGAAAGGTGAAGGATGGTGAATTTATTGCTAAGATCCTCATTGCAGCCATTGAGGATGTGGGACCTCATAATGTTGTTCAAGTGATAACGGACAACGCAAAAAATTGTAGAGCTGTTGGGTTGTTGGTTGAGGAACGATATTCACATATCTTTTGGACACCTTGTGTTGTCCACTCTCTCAATCTAATGCTACAAAAGATTGGGAAAAAAATTGATTGGATTAGAGAGTTGTATGCAGAGGCCGAGGAGATACAAATGTTCATCACCAACCACCACATGTCCCAAAGCATATTTAGATCATTTTCTACATTGGAGTTGTTGAAGGTAAGTGAGGCAATATATTTTTAAATTTTTCATAGTGCTTTAAATTTTTAATTTCACATATTCTAATTCTTCTTAAAGTTTGTTTTTAATTTTTTAAATGTTTAAATTTTAATTATTGTACTTTTTATTTTTGATATTTCAATAGATTGTCGAGACCCGTTTTGCCTCAAACACAATTGCCTTGAGACGACTTGTGAAGGTCAAACAGGCTCTTATCAACATGGTAACAAACACTAATTGGTCCGTATGGAGGCAAAGCAACACTGAGAGGGCAGCAAATGTTAAGGAGATGATCTTAAATGACTATTGGTGGGATCGTGTGCAATATCTCCTTAGTTTCACCGAGCCCATTTTGAGTATGATTCGTTATACGAACATGGACAAGCCTTGCATGGGGGAGATATATGATGGCATTGATTCAATGATAGAGAAGATAAAGATCATAAATGAGAAGGAGAAAGATCCTCAAGAAATTCTCTTCAAGCAGGTGCATGAAATTATTGAGGCTAGATGGAACACAATGACAACCCCACTGCATCTTCTTGCATTTGCATTGACTCCAAAATATTACAGCAGTGAGATTCTTTCGGTGCCAAATAGGGTTCCCCCGTGGAGAGATTTAGAAGTGTCTGATGGGTACAAGGCAGCATTTCGTAGACTCTTCCCTAATCCAGATTTGCATGATATGGTCACGGATGAGTTCACTGATTTTGTACACTCCAATGGTCAAAGCATTGAGGCTCTTCGTGATAAATTCAAGAAAGATGCTCACAATTGGTGGTACTTTCATGGCCAACAATTCTGGTGCCTACAGCCGTTTGCAATCAAAGTTTTATCACAGGTAAGTTTACTAAATTTATATAATTTTTATGATTTATAATTTTATCTTAAAGACTTTTAAAAATTTAAAGTTTGAAGTTTCATAATTTTTAATTATTATAAATTTCATAACTTGTAAGTTTTAACTTTTTTAAGTTTTTATTTTTAACTCTCTCTCTACTTTGTCTTCATAGGTTGCTAGTTCCTCTACATCTGAGAGGAATTGGAGCACGTACTCTTTTATCCACTCGATAAAGCGCAACCGATTGCACTCCTAAAAGGCGGAGAATTTAGTGTATGTGCATTCCAACTTGCGCCTCCTTTCGCACAAAGAGCAAGACTATAAGGAGGGGGAATCAAAGTTGTGGGATGTGGAGCCAGAGCAAATTGACATGGATGCTTCTACTTCCCAATCCCAACATGTTGCACTTGAGGGATCAGAGAGCGGGCACATTTTTTCAGCGAGTGGCAGTGGTGTTGGTTGCGGTTCTTCAAATGATCCTGCTAATGTCCAAGATGATGATGATGATGTAGAGGATTTAGCAAATCCATATGATGATTGACATTTGTCATTTGACATTGAAACAATGAAAATTGATTGTTGAACATGATATTATTATTTTGAATCTTGTTATTGAACTTGTAGTTCGAGTTTTATGTTTTATGATATTCAAGTTGATGGTGGTCTTGTTGATTATATGATGCTATGTGGTGTTCTACACTTTATTCTTGCATTTCTACACTTAATTCTTGCTTCTATGTTTTTTTGCATATACATATATTTTTATATATATATAAAAACGAACCCAACCCCCAAAAAAAAATTTGGCCGAACCCGCGAACCCGAACCCGAACCCAAACCAGCACCAAAACTGGCAACTTAGCCACGAGGTTTACTCGCTGAGTTTTACTGCCGAGTATTTGAAAAATGTAATGTCCCTTTTTTATGGCCATTCTAACATCCTTGAAGGCTCCAACTTTCTTGAAGAGTGATAGCTTTTTCGAGACGGAATTTTGATAGTGGCAGTGAACTCAGGAGGTCAGGACGAGTCCAATGGTGCTTTCCGGATGCAATTCCAACATTCTGAGAGCATTCCACATTTCTTGGATAAGTCTGCTATTTTTGAAAAGCACCAATTTTCATAAAGTTCATTATCCTGAGAGCTCAAGGTTATTTTGGCGTGGTCAAATTTCATATTTGGATCATTTTAATATTTTCCATAACTTTGGGTGGATGTGCGGAAAATAATTAAATAGTTAAATGTGAAGTTGTCGAAAAGTAAAAATTAAAAGACAACTTATATATAATTATTTAAAAGGGGACACAAATAATAAAGTAACTTTATAAAGTGTCAAAAGTGAATTTATTTTTAAAATGGGGACACTATAATTTAAGCGGGAAATAAAAAGAAATAAAAGAAAATAAAATATTTCCTCTCAAAAAGTTATAAAAGGAAGATTTGGGGGAAAAGTAATTCATTCTTGATGATTGATAATTGATATTTTTTGAAAACCCTAGTTTGGGAGTTGAACAAGTTTTCTAGAGCCCTAGGACAAAAACCCAAGGGTGAAGATTGGTTTCGATGAAGGAATTTCTCCCTAGCCAATGTAGAGGTGGATTCATATAAGATTCACATTTGTACAGATTGTTTGAAGTTTGTGCTAAAGAAGAAGATTGTGCAGGCATTGTTATATTTTCCAGCTTCATCTTTATTGTAGGTGCTAAAAGGGGAAAATCTTCATTATTTGCAAGCAAATAAAGATTTCAATGATATTATTCAAGATTGAAGAAGTCATTGCTAGGGTTTCTTGCTCCATAACCCTAGATGGCGTGTGCAAGGTGTAAAGGGGTTTAAACCCTATTTGAGAGCTTTCCATCATTAGTTGCAGCCACAAAAGGAGTTGTAATGTCCCTTTTCAGGATTTTCTCAATTTCTTAACCTGCAACAATAATAATTACTAGAAAAGGGCATTAGAAATATTAAAGATCAATAAATTAAGATAATATTCAGTTCATAGCATCATTCATATTAAATTCATCTATCGTTCATATTAAATTCATCTATCATAGCATAATTAATAAGGAGATTAATACTTCATTACATAATGAGATCAAATCATCATAGCATAATCAATATTTAGTTCAATCCATCATAACACAATTCCTCAAGCCAATCACATATTGAATCTCCCAAGAGTGTTAGTAAGTAACAATATTGTCGAGAGCATGAAAGGGGTTAGTCCACCTAACATCTCCCAGTCCACCTGGAGGCTGGTCATCCTCCTTGATCAAGCCCAGGAGCACTTAGTCACCTCCCAACCCACAAGTGTCTCCTCTAGGGGTGGTGTGCTTGATAAGATGCATGAAGACCGCTATTCAACAAGCCCGGGAGCACTCATAAGCCTCCCAGCCCACGAGCAACTAACTCGGGGTGGCGTACTTGATGAAGGGGCCTATCAATACTTCACCATCTCGTGAACCCCAAAGGAGCCATCATTTCCTACTTACTAACATCACCTTATTTCAATTGTATTGCTTGGGAATTGGTATGATTGATATATAGGAGAGATAGGAGGTTCGCACCAATACAGTTTCCTTGGGTTCATTGGCGTCAAGGTATTCCATCATCGGTGGCACGGGATCTACACACACCAACAGATAGGGCGATTGAGGAAATCGCGATTTGGCTTTGACAACAGTGACTAACTATTCTTGGAATCCCTTCATCATTACTAGTCATAGAGAAGCCATGTTTGGAGGTGTCTTCAACACAGATTTCATTGTCATTGGTGCTACACTCATATCCGAAAGGCATATAACCAGACGCGTCCTCTAGCGATATCCATGTTCATCCTAGCGACCACAATGACCTCCTAAAATGCTATATTGATGTGAGTTTTAATTGTGTAAAACATGTGAACGCTATACATTTTGAGGCTGCAAGCCCAATCTATTGGAATATGTTGTCATTAATGTCAAAGAGTCATTGATGTCTAAGTATTGTGGAGGATAAATAATGAGGCCGATCTGTAGTTTATATTGAAGGATTGTGAAATGGTTTAATGCTGGTCGACTTCCTCATAGAACCGACCATCCCTTGAAGGAATAAACAAATGACAATGCTGGCCAACCTCCTCTCAAGATTGGCGCCAAGTTGAAATTCAAACTAAATGAAATAAAAACAATTCTAAAAGGTAGCCGACCTCTTAAATGGAGCGTTCCTCACTAGAGGACAAAATTGTTAATCAAGAGGTGTATAAAGAGTTGCCACTCTTTGCAAAAGACATGTACTTTAAATAAGTCACCACTCTTGAAGAAGTATAAAGAATGGATAAAGAGGTAGAGTTTGATGTGAGTGAAATGAATAAGATATATTTCTGATTTTGAGCAGATCTAGGGCGGGTATTTATGAAGAGTATTTCAAGCCTATTTTGAAATATATATGCAGCCCATGTGTGAAGATTAAGAGCAGATATATTTGAGGAATACGTGTGAAGATTAAGGGCAGATTTTGGAGGAAGATTTTGAGATATTTGTGATCAGATTTGTGAGAGAAGATAGTGCATGATTTGAATCGGATTTGTGAAGGAAGGACATTACAAGAGTTGTGATCAAGTTCGTGAGGGAAGAAGTTTCTACATAGTTTTTGATATCACTCATTGAAGGATGTGAAGGTCGGTGCCTATCAAATAAGAGATTGGTGTCTCTTGTTGAGTTGGTGCTCAGTTGTGGGGATTGGTGTCTCTAGTGGGTTGGTACCTACAAATTCTGTAAGTGGCGATTGGTGTCTCTAGTGGGTTGGTGCCTACAACAAAAGATTTGTAAAAGAAGTAGGTTGGTGCCAACAAAGAAGATCAATATATATATAAGCAATATTTTGCCGTGGTTTTCTCCCGCAAGGGTTTCCATGTATATCGTGTGTTCCTTCTGTGCTCTTAATTGCTAGATCTTGTCTGTATGTTATTGTTAAGTTTTGAAAAGTAAAAGTTTGTGTTATACTGATTAACCCCCCCACCCCTCTCTCAGTATAATCATGTGCTCATCACAATCTAGGGTGGGCGAATTTGTAGACTGAATTTACCAGTCGGGGGTAGTAAGTTGTTAAGACTTCTACAAACTGTGTTTGAGTTATTTCAATAATATTGGGTGTATCTCCTGTTGTCACGATCGTCATTATTTCTGTGGGCTCCTATACTGGTTATATCATCATTACTAGCAGATTGCAACATGAATTATCCCTGTATGCACCTTATACTGTTGTTTAACTGTGAAGAAATGATAATTTTCTGTGAGGTTAAATCAGCTGAAATACATAGTAATTGATAGGGATATTTCAAGAGCCCCAGTCTAGTTTTAAAAAAGCAAAAAATAAAAATCATTTTAGGTCATGCCAAATGGAAAAGCAATGTTTTTTAACTCTTTCAACTTTTTCCCAATTAAATCCCATGTAATTGAATTACATTTATACTTTTGGTTTGCCAAGTCAACCCCCCTATCCTAAATAATGCTCCTATGGTTGTAGCAGCATTTGCAAACTTGCCTAAGATACAAGTGTAGGACTCCACATAGAGCCAGTGATGTCGGGTCGAGTGATACAAGCTCCTCTCTACCATAGTTCATGACTCCATGTTGTGATTTTTGTCTTTGATGCCATGGATATCATAATCCATGAGTTTTGCACACTTAAAACACTTGAGAATATTTATATATTTAAAATGTTGTTTCCTTCAACTCAAATCCATTGTTGTATTCATTTGATTAATGTATACTTGTGTATGTGATCAAAGTAGCTTCCAATTGATAAGTTTATTATGTCTTTAAAGTTAATTTATTGAAGGGTGCATAGTAAAAGCTTTAAATCTTAAAAAATCTCTATATTTCATGGTTTTTGTATTTGTCAAGTCTTTGCTGAGTTTCAGTGCCCAGTCCGAGTCTTCTAACTACAATTTGAAGTATCATAACGTCTACATTCATCCCCATATTTGTCTTTGAGACAGGGACGTGTTTCTGATAAGAGAGACAAGTGCCAAGGGTCAAGATACAAGTCTCCAAGTAACTATGTTTTTTTTTTCTTGTTTGCTTTTCACCTGGTAATCTTCTTTCTTTTTATGAGCTTTTTTTTCTTTTTCACTATTTTCCATAGTCTCTTTTTTCTTCATTGTAAATGACTATTATTCTCTTTATTAAACTCATTTTTTATTTTGCTTGAGGGTTCTACCTTTAATAAGCTTCTAGTAATCTTAAAGCTGTTAATCAGATTCAGGTTCTCTCTCAGTGCTGCTACCACACAGCCATGCAAGGGTGCAAATGCAAAAACTCTCTCTCTCTCTCTCTCTATTTGGACAATATCAAGTTTACATCAAGCATCAAATTTGAAATTCAAAACCATACCTGGTATAGATGTGAGTTGACCTCAGCACAAGTTTGATGTAATGTTTCTAATGGAGCACCACTAAGCTCAAATTGCCCACCTGGCTCTAGTGAAATACTTTGTTTATCCTGATGACTCCAGCCAGCAAGAGTTATTATTAGATTCCCTCATACAATGATATAGACCAAGAAAAATGTTGGTAACAATGCTATGTCTCCAAGACATCTAATACAACCTTACGTTTGTGAGAATACAAGAGTAGAGTACATAAGAAAATATGCAATACAATTGAAGAGAGAATAAAGCGCTTGAGAACCATTGTAAAGGTGACAGTCCACTAAATTCGTATTCATGTAAAAAGGCATACAAAATATAAATGCACTACTGCTGATGTTATTGAAACAAAGGGACTGTAAGTATTTATGTCACATGTAGATCAACCACCAAATAGAGCACCAAAAAGTTAAGATGCCAATAGAGGTACCAAACTCCAATACTTTTACTCGTGTGAAAAGAAAAAAAGACAATTTTTCCTTCATATTTTCAAAATGAACTCTTCAAAGAATAACACAGGAAGAGAGTTTCTCTTATCACCTGTTTGAGACCAATAATAAAATCCCCTTCCATAACCTTATCCCAACCAAAACGTTCTGCCAAGCCCTGGAGTAATTCTGAAATTTGTTCATAATTCATGGGTTTCAACGTCTTCCGTTCAAAACCAAACTTTTCGTGTTCAGTACCAATCCTGTAAAAGTTTACACATAAGATGACATGACAGCCATTTATAGAGCCAAAATTTGAACTAGTTGACCTTGGAGGACAGAACACAAGTCCAAAATATAGAATCTGAGGCAAAAAGTTATGATATAAATTAAGGACTCTAAACCATAGAAAGGAATGAAATTATACCTGCTCCAAAGTGAACAGACAAAGCACCAAGAATACATGAAAAGATAATAAACTCTGAGACTCAATTTAAATACGGTTGATATCTTACCAGTGTACCTTTTGCACAAATCTTACCTTTTAAGCATCTATCCATTTGCTGAGATGCAATCCCTTTATAAACAATCAAATCGGGACATAACAAGAAGCACTCATATGCCTTGCATGATAAGAAGAGAAAGTAATGCCAGTGATTCAAGGAAATCATTTTGTATATAAATGTATAAAAATATTGGTATTTGCAATTCCCCATTAGTCAACCATAGTTTACTAATAAATAGATTGTGTGACAATGGGAGTTCTACAGTAAAATTGTGATACTCCTAACACGCTGACAGATCATAATTTATTGGGCCCATAAAAATGATTTTATTCCCAAAGAGTCGAACAACCTAATTCAATTTATTTCAGGAAATCAGATCATCCTTGGTATTTGCACTCCTTGTCCTAAATTTCTCAAATCCTAGCTAAGACTCCTTTGGAATCTTGGACCTAAATGCATTGGGCAGTTAGCCCCCAAACACACCAAAGTCTATGACTTGCTATAGTTTTCAGAAACATCTATAGTTAAGCTGATACAGTATAACCACAATAAAAGTGACAAAACAATTTTCCTTTAGAACAGCTTAAGCTGTGAGAAAACCATGTAGCCCGTTGTCAAATTTGAAGGATAAGAAAAGTATACCTCCATTTGTCCTTAGGCTTGCACCCCGATGCTAGATAGGCAACAAGATCTTGTTTTGTTAGTGGTTCTGTTGTAACTGCAACATCTTCTGTCGGAGGACTTGCCGCAACAACCAATAAATTTCCCCTTTTTCTATTCACATAATTATCATCTAGACAATTATTCCGTTTCAGTCCACCATAGGAAATCCGTTGCTGAATCTTTAACCCTTTAAGTTCCAAAATCATGCCGTTGCAACTTCTAGAGACCAAATTGTTAGCATGATAACTGTGTACTCTGTGATGGATATTCATGTCATGGTGGCAATATGGAACGGTGCTCTTAGACAATAGTGCCATTATTTTCCCTTCCAGACAACATAACATAAGTCAGAACATTATGTTTAATTCCGTGACAAATCAAATGAGTAATGCAAGAAGCATTCAAGAAAGACATCACGTAAAATGTGTTAAAACAGAAACTAAAAGACTGAATAATGATCATAACAAAACAATTTGCAACTATTCCATTGTCATACCCAATTTTTGCACAGCTTTTATTTTCTGAAATAATAAATAAAATATTATTGTATGAGCAGATTTGACTATGAACATGTGATGTCAATTGTAGTTAATTGTGTTGTTTGATGATTGAATGTAATTAAATCGATTTATTATTTGTTTTCCATAGTTTTTGTGCTTTTCTTTATTTTTTTTAGTTTTTTTTTTTTTCATTTCAGTGTTTTTTTTGTGTTTTCTATGGTTTTTGTGATTTTTTCTATTTATTTTTCCTTCCACCAGTTTCAATTTCTTTTTTGGTTTTTATTTTTTATTTTTTCCAATTTTTTTTTTGGTTCAATAGTTTGTGATTTTCTCCTTTTTTTTTCAAATTTTTTTTTGTTCAATAGTTTATGTGATTCTCTCTTTTTTTCTTTTTTACAATTTCTTTTTTAGTTTTTATTTTTTTATTTTTTCCAATTTCTTTTTTGTTTTTATTTTTAATTCAGTCTTTTTAATGAGTGCTCTCATCTCCATCCCTGGACCCTCTACATAGTGGATATAAATTAAAAAATTAAAACTATAAATTAATTCTTAAATAAATAAAAATAAAATAATTCTTAAATAGTTTTAAAGTAAATAAAATAACTCTATAAATATAGCTCTTCAAATAATAATAAAGTAAACAATGTAAATAAAATAAAAATTGTTAAATAGTTTTAAAGTAAAATAAAATAACTCTCTAGTAAATAAAATAACTCAAGGCTACACTACACTGCATTTTTTTTAAAGATAGATGCATTTAAGATATCTATACTAGTTTCAACTTTCAATATACTTTAGATTAAGTCTTTGATCATATTTTCTTATGTCTGTAGGAGACACTCAACACCACCAACCAGCAAGAACATGAGGATGGGAGAGGGATATTAGCATACAGTTGCATCGATGGAGAGATTATGATCACATGGTGACATTGTTTTGCTTGTTCAATTATGATTTTCAACTCCATCGATTGCAGCTTTAACACTTCTAGAGTTTGCTTTTGACCTCCTCTTGCAACAAAAATTACTTTTGTTGCGATACCAATAAAATTGTTTAAATTTGTCTTAGTAGATGTTGAGCAACAGTGTCTATGTAATGGATCACGATGTTTAGCTACTACAGGACGGTAGTTTGATTATCCTTAAAGTTGATAAAATGGAAACTTTATAACTCCCACCTCGCATTAACAACATTTTAGCTTTCAAATTTTAATCGTGTCACTGTTATAACATCGCTAAGAGGATCCTCTTACAAATGCATATATCCAACAAAATCCAAATGCCTATGCTTCTCATCTCAATGAAATTGCTACATTAAAATTTTCTTTTCGCCCCTAAGAATCCGAAACCAAAACCAAAAAAAAATCAATCTCACCTCAAAATCTGAAAATCTCTTTTCCCCCACTGATTAAAACAAAGTTGGCCGAACGCTAGCAACCCTCTGTGCTACTGCCAACGCGCCACGTCTGGACATTCACACCACCGCCCAGTCACCCAATTCCCTCCCACAACAAAATTCTCAAACACAAAAACAAGAGCATCCCTCTCTCTTGCTAACAGTCCCCCTTTCCAAAACACTAACAACATTAAAATTCTTCCCGAAGACAAAAACTAGGGTTTCAGCACTCACCTCCAGTGGCTCTCTCCCGCTATGGCACGTGCCCAGAACCGATCTGCCGAATCCCCTCTTACACTCATCTAGCCGCCATTCTCCTCTTTTCTCGTCTCCCACTATAAATTGGGAGATGAAAATGAATGACCTTTTTCCTTTTTCACCTCCTTTCTATAACTTCCCTCTTCCACTTTTTAATTAAAATTTAAATTTTTAAACTTTTAAAATGGCCCCTTTTAAGTTAAGAAGGCAAATTTTAGTCAAACCTCCTCATTTCCTTCCCAATTTATCACCCCCAATAGCTATTTCCACTCTCTTTAATCAAGCACTTTTTCCTATTTACAAACATTTTTCTTAAGCAAATTATCTAATTCTTACGACAATATTCATTTCACTAATGTTTCTCGATTTTATCTTTCCTCTTCCTTCATGTGATGTTCTATAAGAACAAAGGATGATGATCCAATCTAGTGATCATAATATTATTACATATTAGGACTGACTCCACTCTCATAGATCCCTTTGTGCTCTCTTGTGCATGTTTCTATGATATTTCTTTGCTCTAGGCTTATTTCCTACTTTGTATGTTTTCATTCCTTTTCATTTATGTTGTATTTCATTCTAATTTTCCTCTTTGTTTCCCATTTTCAAATTTCTCAATTCTATTATTTCTCCTACTATGTTTTTCATCACTTTTCATGTACCTTCCTTCCTTTACATAGGCTTAATATTTTCTCGTTATATATACTCTATTTATTATACTCTAATGTATCTATCCTAATATGTTTCTACTTATCCATATTATGCTCTATATTGTTACATCTTTGTCCATTACTTAGGAGCAACATTCTTTTATGTGTATTAGGTGTTAGTCTTCTCTTGTCCTCGTATTCTATCTACTTTCTTACTTATACCTTGGCAACTTTGTTTTCTTCTCTTATCCCTTTTCCTTAGATTGATTCGCCCTCTTCTTTCACCAATCAATTTAAGGGGCTATACTCTCTACCATTCCCTATATAATGATTTTACTACAATGGCTTTATTTGGCCTAACCTAGTCTCCTTGTTGTTTGGGTGGCACCCACATAGTTGTTTCTATTGGATAGCAACTACATAGCTGATTCTATTTTGGATTTGCCCTAATCCCCCTTGTTTAGGTGGCAACTATATAAGCATTTTTAGTTGTAGTTTTAGGTCTACCCTAGCCACTTTGTTCGATGGCAACAACATAGTCTTTATCCTTCGCCTAGTTTATTTGATTTGTGGTTATAACATAACCAAAACCTTGCCAAAGTGCTCCTTACTCTTATCATTTCTTGGCTCATCTATAGCCACCCATTCTTGTTCCTACTCTATACAATCCTCCATGGATCTCCATGTTTCTCTTTCTCTTTAGTGTTACTACAATAGATGCATGGAATAATTTGGATGTCTATGTAGTTTCTTTTTAGGATTTTCTTTCAATTTTTTCTAGCATGTGCTCTTTTAACGAACAATAATTGCTTCTTTTCTTCCTTAGGTGTATTGCAAGATTGGATTGTACATTTGAATTGAACGAAAAGCGAAAAGAAGACAAAGAGCATGGGCTCTTATATCTTTTTTACAGTATCCTTTACAAATCTTTAAAAAATTATGCAATGTACTTTATTTTAGCATACTTCTTACCTTAGTGTCATCAACCCACTAAAGTGGGGCCAAGATGTAAGACCAAAAATTGCTTACTTTGCAATTCTCGTCTTACATTTCTATACCCATTTTGGTGTCCATTTCCTTAGTCTTATTTAGGCATCATTCAACCCATTTTCCAACCTAAATACCTATCACAACTATGCAAAAACTAGATGAAAAGCCCCAAGATCATGCCCTCTATCAACCCATAAACTCAAGAAGCCTATTCCTATCAAGACACTAGTGCCCCTGGGTGCTCGTGTTCATGTTCAAAATTTAAATGTTAGTCCCCACAAACATTGGAACCCTAATCCATGATATGTTTTCTAACAGCCATTCCCTTAGGATCTTTCTATATACCTAGTTTTAACTCTCAATTGAAAGGTAATGCTTCTTCTTATACTTTCTTCTCTTGGCACTCATGCTAAGTTTTTCAGGGAGGCACCATTGTTGCAAGGACAACAAGCTACACCATTAAAGATTTGGGTTTGGAGCTCTCCTTGGCCTCGTTTCCATTCCATCTCCATTAGATTTATTTCCTTCTCCCCATCATATATTTATGGCTTAGCTTATCCTTGCCCTTTTCTATAGTATTCCTCCATGTATTAATCCTATATCAATACCACATCTCTCCTAATTGCCAAAACCCTCTTCCATATTTTCCATATTTAAGATCTTAAGGTTTTACCTATATCTTGGTGACATTTTGCCTCCCACCTATCCTCCATCCACTTGCACACACCACCTTAGAATAGAAATCCTGTAGGGTTTTATTTCTTAGGATTATAATTGTTGCATAAACCACTCTAACACCTCATTAGCAACCTCACACACTCCAACTTTTCCAGGTGCTACTATGGAGGCTGAAATATGCCAAATAGGGGATTGACTAAGGAAGACTCTTAGAAGTACAGACCAATTTTTCCTTTCCCCGAGAGTTATGCTACAAAAATCCAATCTTGAAAGGCTGACGTGATAAATCTGCGAGAATAGGACAGATCAAAAATTAAGATGAGCAACTTCAAAAAGTTGCAAAATGATCAAAGCAAAAGATCAGAGCACCAAGGCCTTGGACACATGCACTAGATCCCCAAAGCAAGCGCCCCCAGAATTCAACTGCTCACACTCAATTCAAATTTCACGGGTGTGTTCCTCAAGCCTCCTAATTCCATTTCCAACATTTATTTCTAAATTAAACATTTTTCTATTCATGTTTCTCAATACTTTTCTATAGTCTAGATCTTACTATTTTTAATCCCAGCTCTATGTATTTATGTACTAGATAAGATATGAAATTCTCTCATTTTCTAAATTTAAAAGTTACAATCTAATTTGCTTTAGTATAGATTACACAAAGAGAAATTTTATATTCTTCTTAATAAAACACTTGGGAGAATTAAAATTTATTTCAATAAGCATCTATATAAACATTGTGATTGTAAGATTTTATCATCTTGGAATTAATATGGTAAAGCTCTACACAACTTAGTATGTAATTTTCTTTTGTCCTGCACATGTATGCCTTTGAATGATTTTGTATGCTTTATTAACACTATGCAGGTCTAATTGAGGGTACTAAGACTCTTGTGTGCCTCAGCAGAGTCTTCATGTGACTAATATGCCCATGCACAAAGGTTAAATAAGTGTTAAGCCACATGTATATTGCACACATGGGTAAATTGGCTAACATTTTGGTTTTGTTATCGATACCGTCTCATAATTTGTGGGTTGTTTAGGTATGCTTTGGCAAGTTACATGCACAGTTATCTATAAGGGGTGAACAAGTAAGGTAGAAGAATTTGTAGGAGCAAAGTTACAATGCTAGCACAAGAAAATGCTTTTTGATCCACTTTGCAAAGTGTTTTGGGCAAAGTTACTTAAGCACCTCTTTGATTGGTTATTTGTGTGGGTCAAGAAGCAAAAAACAAAGTACTAAAGAGAAATGCAATGGACTCTTGAGCAATTATAGCAGCTAGATATTGTGTGGACACATGGTGTTGATACTTATGTGAAGGTCGCAATTGACAACTACATATTGGAGTTTCTAACGTCCATATACAACTTAACTGAGGAAGTGCTACATAAGTTTCTCACTCCGTATCACCACAATCTTTTAAGCTAGCTAGCCTTTTGGGTCAAGATGCATATGATTGAAAAGCATGGAGTAGTTGCCTATTGCATATATAGGTGTGTGGTGAAAGGAGTAGTGTGTCCATTACACAAATTAGATAGTGCAAAGTAATGAAGAAAGTCAACAATTCCAAAGCAGGGACAAGGAGAGATGGAATTAGAGGTGTGAAATTGCAACAACCAAAGTTGAACGGTCCCAATAGACACGTCGTACACAAAGGAAGCAACACACTAGAGGAGGTGACAATAAAGGGCATCATAATAATGTGTCAGTTGATAGAGCAAGGATTGATTATGACAGGGGCAAGGAGACTGAGCAAATTGGGCAGACACATGATGAAGAACCAATAGTTGCATAGCACCTAGATGATGAAGAAATTGATTATGTGCACTAAGGTGGTGATGAACCTCGCTACCTCCTAATACAGCGACCCTACACAAATTATTCTTATCAGCAAATTTCATTAAGTGACAATAAGGGGGCAATAGACAACTTTTGATAGAATGGTACAAGAGTTTTGAGATTTCATGTACCAATCTAGTGCAGAGTGGTATATTTTCGTTGCAAGATTAGAGAGGTAGTGTAAGCATGAGGAGCATTTGGCACACTTGGTGTAGAATAATCTAGTTATTATATGCAAACTAACATTGATGTTGGAAGAAGAGGATGAAGCACATCACTTGAAGACGTGTGAGATAGTATGACACACCAAGAATATTACTCATCCTATGCATCAAATCCATATGTTTAAAGCAACACTTAGTAGTCTCATGCATGACTAGTATGCATGGTATGATCTTGATGGGATGAAGTTAAATCTAGTTGAATTGAACCATAGGTTCTTGGCAATGTTCAACTATCCTGAGTTGGCTCACCAAAACATTATCGCCCTAAAAAACATTTAGCAGCTACATGGAGATTTGGTGTGTTGGTATGATTAATGCTTCAAGAATTGTATTGCTAAAATTCCACATGTCATTAATGCAACTATCCAAAAGGAGTGGTTTATTGGCAAACTCTTGATCATATACAAGACCTAGTGTAGAGAACACTAGCCAACCAAAAGGATGCTTTAGAGGCTGCACTGCATTTGGAGGCTCTAAAGGAACCATTGAGTTATAATTATAATAAGCACCTTGAAGAGAAGATTTATCAAATGGTTGCACACATGGAGTAACTCGCAGGTGTAGTAAAATTTAAGAGAGGTTTATGGTGCACGGTGCCATAGCAAAGGGCACCTATTATCGATTGCCCAACTATGAGAGCATAGGTAGTTAGCACGGCACAATTCTCTACCCCCACACATTCCTAACTAGGCCATATGTAGTGAGTGTCACAAAATGATAACATGTCCACAAATTTTGCAGAAAAAAGTCTCTAAGAAGACTTGAGGTATGGAGTATGTTAATATCCGGTAAAATGGAAGGTGGAAGCACAAACTAGGTTGCATGGCCATCTCCAACAAAAGTTGGCCACTATGGTTGTAATATTGAGGAGTTCATAGAAGCATCATGAGTAGGGGCTCGCTCTTTTCCTACCCAAGGTGTATGATGCAAAAGCATCCTTAGTCTTTTGGCTATCATATATCAACCAAACAGATTTTTTTGTTCTTTCATGTTTTATCCATTTTGCAGGTTTTTGTTTGTGCTTTAGGATTTGGAGTTCCTACCTTCTCCTAAATCATCTTGAAGTATTGTGGATGCTTCTGCATTAACATGAAGGGGTGTTGCAACATAACATTGGCCACACTTCTAACTAAGAGCCATACTCTATTATGTCATGTGACATGTGTAGTAATGGTCCAACCTTAATTCAAGTTGGGATGTTCAAATTCTAATTTTTGCACCTTATTCCACATGTGTTGAGGAATTTGACTTGTATAATGATCCACCTTGAGTGGATAAGTGAAAGCATGCTGATATATCCAATTAAGGCAAAAGAGGCCTAATCATTAGAGATTGCAATGGGTTCTAAATGTGTATAATTACACATTCCTTTGTCTTTGTAACGCATCGCTCACTATCACCTAGAACTTCTAATAGCTTTACAAAAAATTGTAATTTCATTGTGATCTGTGATATTTTGACTTGTTCTCAAATTTGTTTGAATTCTAGTTATTTATCAATAAAGATCTACATGTTCCATCTTGTTTTCCATGTTATATCTATTATGTGTCTGTTTGGAAGCCAAGTTGCTTGGTTTGATATCCCTTAACTGGGTTCTCGGACCTTGCCCTACATCAAGGGTGCAAAAATGGTTACACTGGTACTCGAACACATGTATGACAATGACCTAGTCGTGCTTATATTGGCCACTATGCTTGAGTTGCTAAAGTGGCTAATGTAGTCACACAACAGCCTTGATGAGTTGTGCACTCAGTCCATTCATCAAATTGATGAGCTATGCACTCAATTTGTTCATCAAATTAATAAGTTATGTGCCATTATAACATCTACACAACAAAAGATTGAAAAGCTCAAGGGAGAGCTAGTATTTTTAGCTCAAATGTAACAAAGGATTCCAAAATAAGAATGTTAGCTAGCTTTTAGGAGAAGCCATTAAAATTCTTAGCCTACATACTTCTTTGAACCAAAAAAAATTAAGTTGCATTAGCATGAACTAAATATAAATTAAAGCTAGGATAGATTTATTTTTTTAAAGATACCTTAAAACAGTCCAACAATAGGTTGAGTCGGCGTTGGGGATAAGCACCTATATAAACCTATGATTGTAAGCCTTAAAATGGTGAAGTTGTGCAGAATTTGATATGTAAAGCTCTTTTATCATCCTGGAATTAACCAACATAAGCATACGCCACTGGGTAATGGCGTACTGTAATACTCTTGTGACCAGCCATACACAATAAAATTTAGCCAAAAACAGGATGAACAACAATAGTAACTTCTATACAGAAACAAATCCCATCGACAACAAATATAAGAGATTAAAAAATCTTAGCCCAAAGAACAACAAAATGCAATTAGGCCTAATTGTAGAAAAGTGCACCTGAGAGACAAAATGTTGAAGCGTTGAGGGGCTTCCAAAATCTCTGAATGCGGTGGCTCAAGCCCTTCCAGATCTTCCGTAATACAGACGATATGATATATGACGCTCACATACTCTTCTTCCTCATTTCTGTTAATGGGTATTTATGTTAGTCCCACCAATACAGAGATCAATAGCTTCTACTGATCTCACTGCTGACGACTAAAACCTCCACTTTGGGTTGGATTTAAATATTGATTTCATGAGCAGTCAATTTTGACCAACAACGACTCAAATGGAAGTCAAATAAGCTCCCAATTCTTCACTCAGGTTTAAAGGACAATCATGTGAATTGAATTGAAGAATTGGGACCCAGCATTCACACACAGCCCCGCCAAACGGAACAGCAGCCACAAAACATCCTCTACGTTTCCTGAACTTCCTTCTTGAGATCTTCCCTTCCGCTGTGGAGTTTGATCAGGCGGTTCACCGTACTATCCAATCTTGTAGAGGGAGTGTTAAGATTGAGTTTTGCTTTCCATTGAAGATGATTGTGACCATCGAGAGTGCAGGGCCCTGTTTTTGGGGAAATGTTCCAACGATATTAAGCACTTACTGTTGGTTCAAGGTTTTTCACCATGGTTACATGCCAAACGTGTATTTATTATTCATTGGGTTGTCTCCCTCGAGGTTAGGAATGATTCTCACAAAATTTAATAAGTATAGCAAGATAAAATATTCCAAAGAAAGTGGCTTTGTCGTTGTCAAGTTGCATATTCCTTGTTAAATTGGATTTTAGCTATAAAAAAATAGTAATAAAAAATAAGTATTAGATTTAATTAAGTAAATGAAATGTGACAGTTTTAGGGTAGGCCACATGTGGCTGTTTAGTTTATTTTGGCTAGCCGCCATTGTTCAATATTTTAGAGAGTTATTTGTTGAGTTAGGGGCTCCATGAATATTTAATTTTTCTACTTACTTTTAAGCAATTATATTAAATTTTATTTTTTAATTGTATAATAAAAATTTGTGAATGTAAAATTTGGAGGGAAAAATAAGAGGGAAATGTTAAAAGGAGGAAAAGAATTTTATGGAGCCAAGTGGCATTTTTCTTATTATGCAGTTGTTGCTTATTTTAGCCCCCCCCCTTTCCCCCCCCCCTTTTTTTTTCTACAGCGTATTTTCAATTCCTAAATAGTAGTTGTTCCACTAAAATAGGGAAAGATTCCAAATTATCATTTTCCTATGATTAAAAATTTGCATGGGAACACTCCAGCTATTCAAATTTAAGCAGAAAAATCACTTAAGCAAACGCATGGGGCCATGGGGTTAGTACTAGAAAAGGAAACAGAATAGGATTAGAGAAGTGTGTTTGATTTGGTAGTTGTGGAGATTGAAAAAAGTTGAAAGTTAACTAGAGGAGGTTATGGAGTATCAAAAATATATTTTGGAACTTTATATTGCGGACTTTAGTTGATAATACATGAAAGCATGAAAGTTAACTAGAAGAGGTTATGGACTGTCAAAAATATATTTTGGAAGTTTCTATTACTGACTTTAGTTGATAGTATATGAAAGCATGCAGTCATGTTTCAAGGGACGTACTCTTATATTATATGACATGGTCATGTCTCCTAGGCACACTTGTGTCTTATACTCGAGCAATTACATCATATGTACTTGTCATCTTAAATCACTTACACATATTAGTAACTATCTCTAGAATTACATAATATATTTTATTAGAAGTATAAAGAGGAAAAATAGTGTGTCAATAGCACATTTAGGAGCTTGCCTCAATCAAGCCCCTGGTTTGCATGTTTCAACATAAAAGTAGTATGAAGTTGTAACAATGGAGGTGTGTGTGGAGCAACACTAGAGGATGCCTTGGGTGGTTTATAAAAAAGGAAAACTATGTGAATAGTTACAGGTACTAGATGAAATTATTGTATGGGTGCTTTATATTTTTAGAAAGTTCACTTAAAGAAGCATTAGGGTTTGGCAAGAGGAGTGATTGTTTAGGTGGGAAAATATGGTTTTGATTACAAGGGATAGAAGTGTGCACGCTCCTTTCTAGGGGACATGAGTGTGTAGCATTAGTGTCCCAAGTGATTGGGCAATAGAGAATTGTAATGGGATGGTGTTTTTTCAACAAAAGGGGTCCTCTTTAGGTGGGATAAAGTGTTTTCAAGGTGGTTTCAGCTCTACAAGAGTCAAAAATGGCCAAAAGCATGCTTATCATCAATAAGCACTAAAACAAGTGCAAGATGAGATAGAAAAGTTTTGAGTATGCACTTTTCATCTCTATAATTTGTCCCACTATAGCAAGGATGTGAGCTATAAGAAATCAAGTATGCTAAACTAAATAAATTACTTGATAAAAATGATGCAAAAAATGATATTGAAGAACTCCACTTAGCACCATCTGTCTATCTTTAGTTAAAACCTTGGCTTTAGATCTTCAATACACACAAGAAGAAGAAATTAGTGTTCATCATGAAAATATACAGAAGAATAAGTTCCACACATTTTATAATTATTTTTTACTTTAATTTTATTGAAGTAGGTGAGTGGTTTCTATCATGGAGTTGGAACCAATGTGACCTCTATGATATTGACGAGCAAGAAAGAGGTGAGGTGGTGTGCAATCCTTGAAGGACCACTTTAAGCAAAACTAGTAGAGGGACATGGCTACAAAGAAGTTGGCATAGTGAAAAATGGGATATGGCTATAAAGGAGCTGGCACAAATCAAAATTCACTATGGCTACATTGGAACCTACACAACCAAGGGGAGCTTTGTAGGATCCATGTAGGACCACTTTAACCATTATACATGTGTTTGGTTGTCTAGAAATGTGAAGGAGAGAATATCCTCCCTGCCTCCCCCTAAATTGGTTGGATGTTATAGAAGACAATCAATTTAAGGAGAAGGAAGAGGTATATGGGAATTACGCGTGAAGTTGGCTAGGGTATGAAAGAGCGAGTATGTACGGAAGATGACAAAAGGGTGAAGAGAAGCCATGGCCCCACAATGGTTTTCCTCATGGCAGGGGCAATAATGAAGACAATGTGTGGTACGAAAGGAGAAAGGTGAGTAGGAGAAAAATAGGAAAAACAAAGTGACCAAGTGAGGAGTATCTAAGTAATATATGGAAGAAAACATGTAAGGAGAAGCACAAAGGCACAATGAAAAATTAAAGGTAATTGGCATAAGAGGGGAAGGAAAAAGTGCAAAGGGGTAAGAGTTGAGGGAGAAAACACAAAGGGGTGATGTATTCGTGCCAATGTGAAGAGAATATGTGTAAAACACCCTAGTTTTTTGCATCATCCCTAAATATAAAGTTGCACAAGCATATAAGAAGAATATGTAAGATGACATGAAGAATAAAGGGAGAAAGCCACAAAACAACATTAGGGGAATTATGATTTTGGATCAACATGATGAAGGTGAAAGCATCATCCCTAATGGCATGGAACAATATACCATAGGGGGCAAAACACAGGAAACTATGATTTTGGCTCAACACAATGAAGAGGAAATTTTGACGCTTTACATCGTCTCTAATGACATAGAACAAAACAACACAAGGAGAAAAGAGAAAATAAGAGGGTAACACAACATAGGTAAGAATGATTTTGGGTCAACATCATGAATGGGAAATATTGATGCTTTGCATCATCCCAATGTCATAGAACAACACAATATAAGGGGGAAAGAGGAAATAAGAGGGGGACACAACACAAGAAACTATAATTTTGAGCCAACGCGATGAAGGTGAAATCTTGATGCTTTACATCATCCCCAAATTCATAGGAAGAAAGTAACTGAGAGAGACACAACATATAGAAGCATTCACATAAGAGATAATACACACAAGTTGAGAAACTATACAAAGGGGAGGGAAGATAAACATATAGATGTTGTTCCTAATCATAGGTGTTAACATGCACCTATGAGTGTGACTTTGTATTTTCCACAAAGAGCAAGGAAAAGACACAAAACATAACAATCAAAGAGACATGTAGAAACAAGCCTAAAGGAAATCAACCAATGCAATCAATGTAGGCTTCGACATTGAGGTAGTCATCATCCTTCAAATCCTCCAAAGAGAGTTCAACAAGATTAGCCATGATGAATGGATCAATAGAGTAGCATCAAGGACTAGAGAGTTTAATGTTATGGTAATTGAAAATGGAGTAATGTCAGGTGTGGTCTTTGGGACCCAAACCTATGTAGGCAAAAGCCACCACAATAATTATAGGAGAACAAGAAAGAGGAATAGAGAGAGGTGTGGTAGACTGGGATGGAGGTTGAAATGAGACAGGTTTGGAGGGTAATTTGAGAGGAGGAATTTTTTGATGGGTTTGTGTTTAGAGGAAAAATTAGGAGAAATATTGGGGGAGGTTGGGAAGGGTGGTGGTGCACTAGTAGATTAAGTCAAGATGAGATTTTGGAAGTGGTTGAAAGAGGTGGGAGAGATAGAGGAGGAGGTGTGAGGGTGGATGTGGAGCAAGATGAGTTGGATGGATATTTGGGCTTAGGTGCTAGAGGGCGAGTAACATGTTCGGAACGAGAAGAAGAGGAAGAGGGTGTGGGTTTAGGTTGGGAAGAGAATATGGCGAGAGAATCAAAAGGGGAAGAGGATTATGGTGATGGTCAACATACATTGTACTAGAATGAATTATGAGTGCCTCAATAGGAAGAAGAGTAAGGGAGGTATTGCTCTTATAAATGTTAGACTATGACTCTTTGAAGCATTTTAAGAGCTTGAAGAGAGTATATCGATATTCATATGGGATCTTGTGGACTTATGGATAAAAGAGTCTATGTTAAAGTTACCAAGGTCAAAGAGGGTGGTTACCCATGATGCTTAATTGTTACCACCTTGTTATCATGAATAAAAATTACACACTGGTGAATAACTAAGGGGATAACTTGGGCTTGTGTAACCCAAGGGTGTCTAATAAGAATGACAAATCAGTCAAAGATGGGAATGATATGATATATAGTAGGTAATTCTTTTGGCCTAATTTGGATAGGAAAAATGATGCAACCTAAGGTGTAAATAAAATAACCATCAAGACATTTAAGTGTGACACTAGAAGTAGCATAAGAATCTTGGTGTAGGGGATGGTTGTAGAGGAATTCTTTAGTGTAAATATTAAATAAGCAATTAGATTCCATTTAGAATTCCCCACTTTTTCAATGGTTGTATGTTCTTCCACATAGAGAGGCTCATGGTAGTTGTTATCAAGAATATCATTGAAAGAAATATAATAGGAGGGGTGGTGGAGGGTGTGCATCAAGAACATCAACAAAGTTGTCAAATATCAAGGAATGTATGAATTAGGAAAATATCCATAGGAGGAGTTATCAAAATTAAGAAAAAATGACAAGAATGAAATGGAGGCCAAGAATTGAGGAATTAGAAGCAATATCAATGTGATTGAATCAATGATGTTAAGGGAATGAATTAGTATGCATTTGTAGGTTCTAATTAAAAGGGGCAATAGGTTGATTCTTACGATCCTTGTGTCCCTAAACATGAATGGTGTTGTTATCAATTAGATCCATGGTTTTCCATTGTAGTTGTATGAATTTATCCATGTCATGACCATTCACATAATGGTATTTGTAGAAAGCATTATAGTCATAAATGGGGGTAGAGCAATAGATATAGCAAGATGATGAATATAAGGAAAAGTGATAAGGTCAAAAATAACAAGTTGATTATGGATAACAAGGAAACGATCAACAAGGCAAGTGGATTTGTGTAAGTTTTGGGGTTTGAGGGTGATTACGTTGGAGGAGGCATGGAACGAATCAACATGATTTGCACTAGGTTTGGGATCGAGTTTTAAATATGGGCGAGTGTGCCTTTCAAAGGTAGGATTTAAAAATATAGATGGGTTAGAGAAAGAAGGGGAAGAAGATGAGGAGGAGGAGAAAGGTCTATAATTGAGTAAGTTATTGTTGAGGATCTTAAACTCATAGTCCATCATGCTAGGGCATAATTTAGAAAATATAATATAATATTTGAACAGGGGCTTGTGCTTGAATCAAGGTAATAGGTTATTGATGAAGATGTGTTCAATCTGATCATTAAGGAGCTAGTTGTGCATCTTAGCAAGCAAAGATTGAAATCATAGGACAAAATCATTGACACATTTTGTGAAACCTTGCTTGCATTAGACAAGGTTGGAGAAGGTGAATTTCAATTCAATTACCTAAAACTATTATACAAAGGCATGGGCAGGCTCTAAGAATGAGGATATGGAACCATGGAGGAGAGAATAGAATCACTGTGTGTGGGAATATTTTTCCCAAGAGGTGGTCACTATAGAAAAAAGCAAGGCAAGTAATGTTAAAGGATTAGACATATATTGTACTATCCCTTTTACCAGTATACATCTTGAAACAAGGGGCTATGATTGCTAAGGAAATGGGTGATAAATGATGTAGTTCATTGTGAGATTATTTAATGAAAAGAGGGAAGGTACTCTAATTATTGGTGGGTATGTTATTAGCATTAAAGTCTCTCATAACAATCCACTTAAGATTATGATGTAATCACCTAAAAGTGATGAGGTTGTTCCAATGTTTTTTTCTTGCACTCCTAGTGTTTGGAGCGTAAATATTGGAAATAATCTAAGACATGTTTTCCCTTTTATTGTAGAA
Source organism: Cunninghamia lanceolata (assembly GCA_027924645.1). Taxonomy (NCBI): domain Eukaryota; kingdom Viridiplantae; phylum Streptophyta; class Pinopsida; order Cupressales; family Cupressaceae; genus Cunninghamia; species Cunninghamia lanceolata. Next base: position 2,589,688 of record BSBN01001278.1, on the reverse strand, counting down.
GAGAATGACCACATGGTTCAGGTCATCACTCAGAACAACCCCATCGATAGTTGTTGGGTTTCAAAAGGTATGAATCCCTCATGAGGCCCCATCAACATTAGCCCATGACACCTATAGTCCTTAAAAAGTCTATTTCTTATTTTGAACACTCTTTCCTTAAGCACTTTGATTTCTTGAATCAACAAAATATTTGGTTTATCATGTCTAGTAAGGCTAGCCAGAAGGTCATGCTTGTGTGGATTGTCCAACCCTTTGACATTCCATGAAAGAAATTCCATTTTTGGGGTTTGGGGGCACCCTTTGAGCACATTGCCAGAAGGGTTTACTAGTTTCCATTAGCTATATCCTTTTTCACCTCCCTTTCTCTAACTTCCCTATAATTTTTTCTTCTCATATTTTTTGGGTTTGATCCACAATCTGCTAATTTTATGTTTCTAGTCAGCACCCTAATCTAGGGATCCCCAAGATTCTCTTTACTCCCTTTCACCATCTGGGGAGAGTCTGCAATGAGAATTCATCTATTGTCCAACAAATTTGTAACTATCAGACTTTCAAAGGTCACAGCTAAATTTGACTTCTCTTTGGATTTATCATCCAAAGGTCCCTCCTTATCCTCCATACTTTAAAAGGTCACAACAGAGTCTATCTTCATTTCAAACTTAGCATCCATAGGTCCCTCCTTTCTCTCTATTGCTTCCATAATTGGGGGGTAATTTCTTCTTTCCCAATCCTATTGTCTTGTATGAAATTATTTAGCTCCCCTTTCGTTTCTTCCTGAAAAGGAGGGATAATGGTCTCCTTCATAAGGATTTTTAAGCTGGATCTTTCAACTTACTCATCTACTTAATTTGACACGAAAGTTTCGTCATCGTGAGCTTCCACGCTGAAGTTTTCTTTTGGGCCTATTTTAATACTACCACCTTTTTGGGCTTTACCATTCTCTCTAACTTTCTCCACCTATTTTTGTCTCCGTACCTTGCTTCCCTTGTGCAAGGGACATTCCTTAGCCAAGTGACCCATCTTCTTACATTTAAAGCAAACAAAAGATGAAGATTCAAACTATAGGGTTGTTTCCATATCCCGAGTTTGGATGAAATAGAGATCTATGATGGAAGGGTGGTTTCTTGGTCTATGCACACACAGATTCTCGCATACACAAGTCTTCTTCTAGAGTTAGTTATTGGATCAACTGTAACTGACCAAAAGCACTCGCACTCCCTTTAAAGACTTCCTCGTCCCAAAACTCCATGGGTAGTCCTAGCAATCTAGCCCATACTAGAGCAACATTAAATAAATCTTGTGAACCTGGTTAAACCCAATATACCATATTTTAAGAATTGGGGTTGATTTCCCTAGGAACCACAGACCCCCGACAAGAATATTGTAGAGATCCTTTTCACATGTAAAGGAAAAAGAAAAAAATCTCTTAGCCGTGGCTACAACATCCATTTCCCTTTGGTATGCCATTTCTTTATGGCCCATGATCTCACCAAGTATATATTTGGTATGGATCCCATAAACTTTCCACTAAAGACACTTCCATCTTTGAGACACCTTTGTGGACACAATAATGTCAGGGACGTTAATGTAGAACTCACCTTTGTTTGATTGTACGACCACCATCACCAGAGTAGAGACTACACCTTTCCCTTTGAGATGATTCCCTAGGGACTTAAACCTTGAAGCCCAACTTTTATCCACTTGATCCTCAAAACTAACTCCCAATGCTTGACCCTTGTCAATCTATGCACCAAAAGAAAGATCAAAGACATGCTCATCTGACCCGATAAGTTGGTTGTCAGCTAGCTGATTTCCTTTGAGATTCGCACTACCCTCAAACTTCTACCAACTAGTGAACTCCTCGATTCCCCTGGTCCACCTTAATTGAAAGGAAGGCCACCTTCTGGTGTACCTCTTCCTGCTGGCATCCATCCATAAGGTCCTTCTTCGCCAGATTTAGGATTGAAGATTCAAATTATGCAGTTTTGTCTACTTTCTCACCTTTAGCTTTTCTGCTCCCGCTCTCATGCTCCATTTTTACACCCCTAGCCTTCACCTACTAATAAATGGATGGTCACTTCACAATTGCATGTTAGATTATGGAGCACCAAGCAATGTTGAAAAAGTTTAATTTGTTACAAAAGGTGTAAATTTGAAAATAGTGGGTATGTTGGTTGATTAACGACACAAACAATTATAAATTCATAGTAACTTGGATATTTGGAGTTGTGGAAAATCCTCTTGCTTAGATCAATAAAAAAAAGCAGCGGGCCTTCAAGTATAGCTTGTAATATCCTAACTAAGGTGGTTGTGATTGAGAAATTGTTATAGGTTTTCCTCTTAAAGTGTGGCCATAACTTGAAAAGCTTGATTTGATCATGACGAGAATTAGGGAAGATAAAATATAAAGAAGCTTTCAAATATTTACTCCAACTCTTGATAAATAAAATAATGCTATTCAAATACTCTATATTAAATCTTAATATGCATTTATTCTAAGCATTTCTATATATGTTATTGAAATTCAGTTTTGATGCATATTTATTTTGATGCATTTCAGTTTAAACATATAATTTTGTGTAATTAAATAGATATATTTGTATGTGAAAGAATTGCTCATGACATTTTCGTATCAAAGCCAAAACATGTTAAGCATTATCCCACTATGTTTGATAGTCAAATACTTGAGATAACAAACTTACAATCACTCAAGTAATATTCTTCCAATTAAATTTTTAATGAGACAACATAAAATTTTAATTTTTATATGAATGTGAAAATATATATAATTTTAACCTCAAATCCAATTTATTTCAACCTTAAAATAATTTAAAAATAAACACTCTTTAAAAATCTAATTCTCTAAAACACGCCTCTGAATTTTCCTAATTTCATTTCCTCCCTAATTGCTTAAAAACACTATTAACACCCCACTCATTAATCCACATAATCCTTGATGCTAGACATGCAATTTTATCTATAATTATCTATGCATATATTACTTTATGTCTGTATTTGTAGGTAATAAAAAGAAAAGAAGAGAAATTTACTACCTTGTCAAAAGCTTCTTCCGCCGCTCCACTTTAGATTCCAAGAAATAAATAAATAAATTTGGCATTTAGTGATCAAGAGGCTAGGAAATTTTGTTACGAAAGATTCCAACATCATTCTTTAAAGTCACGATTATGCTAGCATGACGTTAATGACAGGGAAAGTAAGTAAAGTCGAATTTAAGAATGTTTGTAAGTTAATGTAAGGGTGCTAATCTCATTATTAGTAATACTAAACTATGATTAATGTAGAGAGTGATGTAATGAGTAGATGTACATGACACTTAGCCGTGTTGGTCCGGAACTATAGGGCGGGGAACTATTTTTTTAATGTGTCAATTTACCTATTAGTTTTGTTTGGAAAACTGTGGGAAAAAAATTCCACTATCCTAAAGTTTAGATTTTCATTTATTTTTTATTTGGATTTAAAAAATAGTAGATATTTTTTGTTGGTTAATTTGAGAATTTTTAGTATGATGAGCTAGTGGTAGCAGCCTCCCATACTGCAGAAGGATGGGTATAACCTTTGTGCACCTATGGAATATAAACACTTGTTAGATCTACGATCCCTAACAATGACCACAATTGGCAAGTTTTTCAAGGTAGTTCCTAGATTTTTAGATTTCTCAACTATGTTGTGGAATATGAAGACCAAGTGATAATGGGAACCTATGGTGGAAAATGAAAATAAAAACAAAATTGTGTTTTGACACAAATATAATTTAGCAAGACTAACATAACCCCAAGAGGATTAGTTACCTTAGAAAGAATCTTTGATGGTGATGATAGATTCAAGTTGCAAAATAAATCTATAGTAGAATTTGACATGTAGAAGAAGTGAATCTAGGTACCCATTTGGTGTCAAGGATAGTGTACATTGGAAACAAAACTTTGCCCCTCAAAAAATCTGTTTTAATAGCATTGTTGAGAAAATTTAAAAGATGATTTGCTTGGTCGTATGATGAGCTAAAGGCCTGTCAAGAGGATTTGTTTCAATGTGTAATCCCATTGCAACCAGTCGTAAAACCTTTCAAACAAAAGTAGAGACCCACTAACCCCACTCTTGCCCCACAAATGCAAAAAAGAATATCCAAGTTAAGAGATGGTGGTACCATCAAACCCCTGAGAGACTCATCTTGGGTGTCTAATATATTTCCTATCAAGGAGAAAAATGGTGATATTAAATTGTGTCTTTACTTTAGGAATCTTAAGCTGGCATTATTAAAAGATAACTACCCATTACCAAATATGAAAAACCTTTTACAAAAGGTAATTGGGTGTGAGCTACTTTCTATGGTGGAGGGTTTCTCTAGATACAATTAAGTGATGGTTAAAGAGTCTAATCTATTCAAACCTTTCTTTACAACCCTATGAGAGACATATGTTTATGTTAGAATGCCATATGGGTTAATGGATGAAAGGGCTACATTTTAAATAGAAATGGATGTTACTTCTACTAGGCTCATTGATGAAGTTATTGCCATCTATTAAGATAATCTCACAAACTTCTCAAATGATAAGAGAGACCATTGCAAACACCTTGAACTATGAATATTTATTAGGTGTCTTGACTATGGGATATCTCTCAACCCAAAGAAACGTATCTTTGGTGTAGAAGAAAGTAAGGTGTTGGGTCATATTCTCTCAAAAGAGGGGGATAGAATTGACCTAAATGAGTAAAGATAATACATCTAATTCCTCAACCAAAGATTGTAAAAGGAATTCAATCCTTCTTCAAGTAGATTAACTTTGTAAAGAGGTTTGTACCAAACTTTGCTGAAAAGAACAAGGCCATATCTAAAATGTTAAAGAAGGGTCAAATATCAAATGGGAAGGAGAAGCATCTAAATCTTTTATAGGAATAAAGGAAGCTTTGAAGCAAGATCATGTCTTAGTCAGCCCTATTTAAAGCAAACCTTTTCAATTATTCTCTTATTCATCATTCCACACCATTGGAGTTGTTTTATTGCAAAAGAATAATGAACGTTTTGAACATCTTAATGCTTTCTTAGTAAATTTCTCTAAAATTGAGATTTGAAATATTCCATTATGGAGAAATAGGCTTATGCTTTAGTAAAGGTTGTAAAAACTTTTAGACCCTATTTTACCAGTGCCAAGACTATAGCCTATGTTCCACACTTTGCAATTGAGCACATATTCACCTAGTGGGAAGCTTTAGGAAAAATATGTAGATGGATTAATAAAATTTAGCAATTTGACCTTGAAATCTAAATCACCAAATTAACAAGAGGTCATGAGTTGGCCAAACTAATGATAAAGACAAATCTAGAAGCAATGCATATCAATATGGTAAATGAAGATGATATATTAGACTTATGTGTTTTGACTAATGATCCATGGTATGTTGATATCATTTTTACCTAACCAATATGACTTGTCCACTTAACATAGATGCAAATAAACAAAGGACCTTGAAACTTACTAACCAAAATTATATTTTGGAAAAAGATCAAATAATGTGGATAAATCCTTATGTGATCTTGCTCAAGTGTGATAATGTCAAAGAAGCTCAGAAGATTGTAGAAGAATATCATCAAGGTGAGTGTAGAAGCCATTTTATGGAAAAAAAAATTACTCACAAGCTCTTAAGAACATGCTATTGGTGGTCATATTTGTTCAAAGATGTTGCAAAGATGGTTATGAAGTGTGATTCTTGCCCACAATTCTCTAGAAAAATGAAAGTTGTTGTAGTTTTACCCTTGAGAACAATCATAGTTGACACCCATTTATAAAAATAGGGAATAGAGTTCATTGGTGAAATTTCTAAAAAGTCTAGTAAAGGATTCAAATGGATTTTATTAGCAACATATTATTTCACAAAGTAGGTGAAAGCAATTCCAACTACAAAAGTATATTCCTATTTTGTGCCTTTTTGGTTCTATCTTTATGACTTTGTATATGGTTATGGGACCCTTTCAAAATCCTTACTTTTACCCTAATCAAAAGAAAAATGTTATAGCCAAAGTTGCCATGGACTTCATGTTGAATAATATTGTAGTTAGATTTGTTATACCTATGAGAATTATTGTAGATAATGTTATGCATTTCAAAGACAAAGATTTTACTAATATTGCAACAAAAAGAAGCTAATGTTAGATATTCTTGTCCATACCATCCCCAAGGACAAGATGAATTAAACAATAAGAATTTAATGAATATCATCAAAAGAACCCTAGAAAATAATTAGAAGAGGTGTAATAGTAAGCTTAGGTTAGCATTATAGGTTGACATGATAATGCTAAAGAAGTCAATAGAGACAAGCCCTTTTGAATTAGTGTATGGAGTAAATGTTGTATTACTTATTAATTTAGAGTTACTTATCTACAAATTGATGCAACAGATGGATGGATTTGAAGAACATTCAATGGATCAAAGGATGAATCAATTGATTGAAATAGATGAAACTAGAAGAGCAAGATATAGCCAAAACTTGAAGAGCTAGGAAAAAGCTAAATTGATATTTGATAAGAAAGAAAATATTAGATCATTTCAACTAAAAGATGTGATGGTACCTAGGAATGCCAAGGTAAAAGGTACATGAAAGCACAAAAATTTGATGCTCATTAGCTTAGCTTGTATGTGGGTCTAAGACCTTTTACTTCAGGAGTGTAGATGGAGATTTCTTAGAGCTACCAATACATGGACAACACCTAAAACACTACTTCTCCTAAATCAATTATGTTGAGTCTCGTTGTAAGGATATTCCAAATCCTTGTCTTTCTCATAGTGAATTGTTACTTTTGTGAATTTTTTTGTTGTGTTTATATTAAATTGGGCAAAAGCAATGAGCAACATATATTGTGAAGAGCATCAAATATAACTACATGTAATAGTGGTTGAAATAACCACCAAGTCAGGCATACCTGACCAACCAACTATAACTATCTAAAATAATTATTAGTTGGTTACATTTGTTAATAATATATGAAATATATTATTAACATAATACAATAAGTTGTAATAAAATAATGCTAACAATCTCCCCCTTATTACATCATATGCCCAAGAGAAAAAAGCAAGAAATTTCAAAAAGCTTCAAACTTCATAGCTACAAGAGATTTTGCAAATATGTCAGCACGCTGCTCTTGAGTCGAACAAAACTAGAGTTGGATATTCTGTTGAACATGTTCACAAATATAGTGGCACTGAACCTCAATATGCTTGGTACGCTCATGAAAAACAAGATTGCAAACAAGCTTCAACACACTCTGATTGTCACAAAAGAAAGTGGTAGGATCTATGTCAGGAACACCCATGCCTATCAAAATGTGACGTAATCATATCGCCTCACAGATAGCTACATCTGTAGTGCGATATTTTGCCTTTGTGGAAGAGTGAACAATAGTGGTTTTCTTTTTGCTCACCCAAGATATCAGACCAGATCCCAAAAAGAAAATGAAGCTTGAACTAGACTTCCTGTCATCCACTGAACTTGTATAGACCGCATCCATGTATCCACACAAAGAAAAATCTACATTTTGCTTGTATTCCATGCCATAGGTGTTGGGATAAGTTGCCATTAACTTGCAATCTTAACCAATTTCATGTGTCTCTGAAGTTCTTGGAATGTGTTCCCCAACACATAAGGACTTTTAGAGATAAATTAATATTTAATTATAACACTTGGCTTATTGTAATTAACTCCTAAATGGTAGGGTCGAACTTGTACGTCCACTTTTGGAGTGGGGTCCATGAAGACGTGTTGACAACTCCTTGAAGTCTATTTTGGGTTTTTGACAACTCCTAGTAAGTGGGAGTTAACTTGGGCGCCCACTTTGGAGGTGTCTTATATTTAGATTGGGAGTTTGTTTTTTTATGAACATGATGTAGTAGTTAATAGTGGAGTTAGAGATGCATGATACTTGCATGAACATGATGTAGTAGTTAACAGTGGATTCAGAGATGCATGAATATGATGTGGCAGTTAACAACGAAGTTAGAGATGCATGATTTTTGCATGTGTTGCATGTTACTTGCATGTACCTGCATGTTGTTGCATATTGCTTATATAGACTTGCATGTTGTTGCATGTCGCTTATATGAACTTGCATGTGCTTGCATGTTGCATGTTACTTATATGAACTTGCATGTTGTTGCATGTCACTTATATGAACTTGCATGTGCTTGCATGTTGCTTCTATGAACTTGCATGTGCTTGCATTTTCTTGCATGTCAGTTATTTTGACTTGCATGTTAGTTATGTGGACTTGCATGGTAGTTATATGGACTTGCATGTTGTTGCATGTCAATTATATGGAGTTGCATATTGTTGCATGTCATTTTTATGAGGTTGCTTACATAACACTCCAACTTAGAAAACTTGCAAAACACTCCATCTACCAGATTCAATTAATGTGTATCTCTTGCATTTTGCTACACGTGCTTGCATGTCACTTGCATGTACAAAACATGTTAATTCAGAATAATATTGGGGACATCAATCATGCAGGTTGTTTACATGAGATTGATGTGTGGTGATGCACTTCAATTGACTGAAATAGGTTGAGACAACTTGGGCATCCAATCTAGAGACTTTCAGTTGTTGCTTTTATTTGGAAATGTTATTTCTGTTGACTAAGTTTAAGAGGGACAACTTGGGCACCCATAATCAGGATTGACAGTTAACAGGGTACTTGGTACAATTTGACTTTAGTCTTGTCTATTTGGAGCACTTGGGTTTTGCATGAGGACTTGTTTTATGTTATCAATTACAAATTATTATAATTTGAGTTTCAAGCTTTTGAATTAAGAAGCTTTGAAGTTGTAATTAAAAAAAGCACAATGTATTTTATAGAGATCAAGTTTTGAAGCTTTCATATAGAAGATTTGAAGTTGTAGGAAAAACATGATTATAGGAATTACAACATAATAGTTTTTACAGGTTTTAGAAGATTGAAGAAGCTTGAGGTGTGCATTAGGATTCAGAGAAGTTTCAGTATTGAATGTAATCTTTCTTGAAGATACTTAATACAAGCATAAACATCTTTGGGTGTGGAGTTTTTTTCTCGCAAGGGTTTCTCCACGTAAAATTTGTGTCTACTTCTATCATGTTTTTTTCTTCTACTACACTGATTAAATTGGAGAAATACTATAACATCTAAATTGAAAGTAATTTTCAGATTTACACATGCTATTAATTTCAGATTTTGAAAACATTTTAAAGCCACATAGCTGCAACTTTACCTTGTTCTCTCTCCCTTTTTCCAACATGTGGTATCAGAGCTATTGGTTGTAGTGAGAGAGGGATTTTTTTTCTTAAGTGTTGAAGGTATTTTGGTTGCAGGGGAAGTTCTATGTGTTGACATTGTTTTGCAAATGTGTGAGTTTGGAAGCCATAGTATTTAACTCTCAAATGGATATTGTCAAAAGAATCTTTGTTGGGCACTTGAGGCTCAAGGTTATGGATCTTTATGGAGTTGATCTTGTGATAGTGATTTGGAGCTCCATTTTGACAATATGTGTATATTCTCTTGTTTGGTGGTTTTATTCCTTTACCTTGTGGTCATGTGTAGTGAAAGGGTGTTTATGTTGGATGGTTACTTCTGGTACCTTAATCACATGGAAAACACTCACTTCTTGGACTACAGTTTGGAGTGCTTATGTTGGGTTCATGGTTTCAGTCCATGGTTACATGAAAGCAATGGATAATTTATCACTAGTTGTATGTAGGTTGTGGAGTTGGTATTTCTATGATATGGACACTCCTGGACAACCTGGTTTCTCCTTTCTCATATTTATGTTATTTTGAATATGTAGGTTTTCACAGTTTTTCTGTTTCAAAATATTGTGGTTTTGTAGATCTATGGTATTCCATTATTTTTAGATGACATATTTGATGGTGTTCATTGGTGTGAATGTTTGGATACATTTTAAGCGGTTTCAAGATTTATAGAGATATAGTTTTGCAAGTTTTTTCATGTTAACCAAAATCTGTGGTTTGTAGAGCTATGGAAAGTTATGTTCAGACACTTTCTGGATGGAAACAATTTCAGATTTGCAAGGCTACTTGTTGGGTTCTTATGATCTATGGTTTCTCCTATGCGGATTTATTTGGCAAATCAGATCTAGAGTTAATTCTGGTGTTTAAGTCTTGGAAATCTACATGTTATACCTAGTTACATTTCTTCTACATGTTACTGATGTGGGGTTGTATCTATTTTTTAGTTATTAAAGGTTGAAGCACTGATCATGTTTTTTCTCCTATGAGATGTTGCACATGTGCAGATCTTGTGAATAAGCTGATATGGGTTCTATTTGGGAGGCCTCTTCTTGGTCACCTTGACTATATTGGTATTTTTTTTTGTATTAAGACAAAGGGTAGTTTGAAGTACCTGATTTAGTTATTCATTGGAATCTATAGCAGTAAAGTTAGGTTGGATGAGAAGCTTTTTTCACTTTCAGTGGAGTTTTGGTAATGGTTTTGATTATGATACCATGCATAACTTGGTATCAATTTCAGTGGGAGTTTTGTGCAGTTACATAATGTATTATATCTTCTTTGTTTCAAGATATTGGTTCTAAACTGTTATTGTTGTAATGTTGTTAGCCATGAATAATCTTTTGATTAGAAGATAGATGATCTTTTGCAATGGTCGTTGGTGTCATAAGAAGCTCTTGGATTATGCCTTTAGTTTATAGTAAGGGTTCATTGACATTTTTGGTTCTATTAACAGAGGATGCTAGATCTTTGTGTTATTTGAAGAGGTGTCAACATCTTGGTTTACCATGGAGGACTCTTGGAGTTTTTGGTGTGTTTAGTGGAAAATGGGGGATTAGGATAGTTCATCTAAACCAAATCAAACCCCACTCTTTCATATGCTAAACATTAGGGAAGTGGAACCGAGCTTATTCTTTATGCAAGATCAAGCTACAAATTTCGTAAATCCCTTTTTGTGTTAGATATGACTGAGTAAATGATTTGATTAGGCCTTCAAAAGCTTGTAGCATTCACAAAGCAAGAAACCCTAATTTATCACGTAGATTGTAATAAACTGACTTCAAACACAGATCAGGGAAAACAAACTACAGAAACACAAAGCAGAAGGAACAGAGAGTGTGCACCCAGAAAATGAGGGTCTGAAGGTCAAGGGCAGTCGCTCCTTTGCCCCGTAAGTTTTTGGCACATGAAATCTTATGTATCAGGCTTCAGAGTACTTCTAGAGGTTCCCAGATCCCAAATAAAAATGATCAATAGGGCTAGGGCACTCGCTCTTTTGACCCGAAAGTTCCACAATGTCGAAACCAAAAGTTCTATGATGAAGGTATCTACAATGTCCGTCCTTCTACCGCTCATTTCTACTAGATCTTATCGAATGCAACCTGCACATGCACAAGGAGGAGAAAGATGGTTGTGGCTATATAGGAACTTGCCTCAGTCAAGCCCCGTTTTCGGTATTCCTACCTCAAAAATAGCCAATTGATAAGAATTTGCAGATGTGTGTGCTCATCTAACAAATGTGTATGCAAAAATATCAAACCCTAGATGACTTGAGCATCAAGGAAAGATCAACACTTTGTTTCACTCAAGGAAACAACAACATCACCTCAAGGAGATGAGAGCAATAAAGACTTGTAGAACAAGAAGGTGAGGCAGCCGTATCCACAGAGGATTCCCAAGCTCAAGTTGGAGGCTTCAACCCTTCTCTTGATCATACAAAAGGTTGTGTAAACCCTAGGAAGAGCAAGATAGTCTCAAGATCTTGATTCCTAATCTCCATCAAATATCTCCATGATAGCAATCTTAAATATCTTCAAAGAGCTTCAACAAGTTGTTGATCTTCAATAGCAAAAATGACAGAGTTTTGGCATAGAAAGCTTGCATATAGATTGTGTGTGATAAAATGATTTTCAATTGTCTTTAAATACCTAACCTTAGAAACTCAAATATTTGGAATAATGTGTCGACATCATGCGAAAAACAAAAAATTGAAATCAGAATCCCGATGTGCACAGTGGGAGCCGACACCCTACCAAAATTCAAAACCCTGAAAAATATGGTAGGACAAGGGCATGGGCGCCCTTGTCCAGACCCTAATTTTTCCATCAGGTCTGTTTCAAGGAGGTCCAGGATGTCTAAAATCCAAACTTTCTTTCTGTGTTTAGTCAATAGTTATTTCAGAATATGACATTTCTTCAGCTAGCTATAGGTCAATTAGGGTTTAGGGAGGTAAAAAATAAATAGGTTGAAAGGACACCAAAGGAGAGGAGCTAAACCATGAGAAATTGTGCCATTCCATGTAGGAGGACAATTTTTGACACAACATTTAGCCCCCACTTTAGTGGCCATATGACACTACATGTATATGCAACTAAAGGAAAGTAAATACATCAATCATGAAAAGGATACCCAAAAGGATACTGTAGAGGAAGCTGAAGTGTTGTCGTGCAAGAGGAAGAATCCCCTAGTCTATAATCCTGCAAGACCATAAAGTTAGGAACTGCATCCTGCAAAGGAACACTTGTCAGATATTCAAAATCAAATCAACATGTAACCAACACACAAATATGTCAGTCATAAGTATTAAGGGGTTGAGTGATGAGACATGATGAGGGAGAAAATCGAGGGAGATATATGGCCCCTTGTTTCTACTTGCTTGGTCTGAAAAGGAGAAATAAGGTGGCTATCTACACACACTAATTCTGAGGAAACTTGATGAGAAAATGTGTTGCGAGGGTCATTTTTGCAAAAAAACACCAAATCACAACACATTGGGTTAGATGGAGGGTGGAACTAGGATTCCAATGCAAGAAATAACGTGAAAATCCAAGTTCGGTAGCCCAAGGTAGAGGCTTATGATGAGAATTGTTCAATTTTGTACCTGGATAGTGATATGAATTCTCATCCACTTACTATATGTAAGGGGAGTTTTCACTTTTCATAATTCATTCTTACTTGTCATTGTGTAGAGGGAAGGAGAAGAAGATAGAGACTAGCCATGCCGAGTTGACGTCCATACCAACTTCCGAGACTGGAGATGCTCTGAGCCCGAGTGGTAGAGAAATGAATCGAGCTCGAGGTAGGGTCCAAACCTCACTTTTGTCATTCATGCTTTCCTATTGTTTTTTTTATTTTCTAGATTTGCATGCCAAATAGCTCTATTTGGACAAGGGTTCCCAAGTCCACCCAGGGTGCCAATGTCTTCTCTGGGCACCCAAGTCTAAGAAGGACAAGGTCCTCAAGTATAGGGTATAATTTGATGTATTAGACGTTTCTTGATGATTTGATGATGTGAACTAATGCAATTTCTAAATGTTCAACCTGCAGGACATCCCTAAGACACAAGAGCATACAAACAATCGCCTAATGATGCTACTTCGAGACCACGTCGGCACTATGTCAGATGAGGAGAGGGGTCACTTACAGGCAGCGGGTCTTTGGTGGGTGTTTTTCATGCCCATAATGAGATTTCATTGCAGCATGCTCATGGTACTGATGGAGAGGTGGGATGCATACATGTCTACATTCCATCTACCCATCGACGAGATGACTGTTACACTAGAGAATGTCTATCGGATCCTAGGACTGCTTGTTTGAGGAGAGATAGTGAGGGTTGTAGAGTGTCGCTTAGTAGAGCATACTAGAGAGAACCAACTGTATTGTTTAGGTCGCACCATCGCTCGGACAGAGCGATGACATATTCAACTCTGACTACTAGAGCAGGGATGTGTCGACGTCCCCTTAGTTCAAAGGATCGTGATTGATACTATCACATTAGTGGTCGCACAAGATGAAGGAGGCACTCACCTTCACAGGGACCTGGTTCACACTATTTGAGCAATGGAGGAGCGTAGGATAGTATACGCGTGGGGCCGCAACATGCTTGTGCACCTCTACCATAGCTTGGAATGGTATGTCCCTTATGAGTCACAGAGCCTGATGGTATGCACCTTACTACAGGCTAGGCGTTCAAGCATATCAGGTGCACACGGCCTATAGGTTTCCCTATAGAGCCACCATGGACACATCCATGTGCACATGCTTATCTGCTCATCAGATGTTGGAGACACGGTGATCTTTGTATTGGAGAGTGATATTTGATAGGTTGCAGCCCAACGACATCATTTGGAGACCATATCGTAGCCACAGACCATGGACAGGTTAGTATGAGCAGCTAGCCAAGATGTAGAGGGATTGGTTGATGGCTAGTCACCTCAATCATAGTCATTTGGTTCTATTTTGATAGAGTGGCGTGATAGTTTGGATGCAGACAGGATGTTCCTATGATGCGTCTGAGCTATCCCCACTCACTACGCAGCACAGTTAGGGCAAATTTTGCCTAACGACTGAATTCACAAAAGTAACAATTCACTATGAGAAAGACAAGGATTTGGAATATCCTTACAATGAGACTCAACATAATTGATTTAGGAGAAGTAGTGTTTTAGGTGTTGTCCATGTATTGGTAGCTCTAAGAAATCTCCATCTACACTCCTAAAGTAAAAGGTCTTAGACCCACAATGATTCTCAATAATATACAAGCTAAGCTAATGAGCATCAAATTTTTGTGCTTTCATGTACCTTTTACCTTGGCATTCCTAGGTCTCATAATCTGTAGTGTAAGTAAAAGTATTACCTGTATTTGTTACCAAAGAGACTTTAGTTTTTGTATTTGAATTTTTAGATGAAATTGATGCAACATTTGATATTTTAGGATTAGAGTTGTTAATTTTATATTCTCCTATAGAGGGGGATGTAAAATCCAACAAACTTGAATTGTCACCAAGGAATGCATTCAATTGTTTGGACTCTTGCATGACATTATCTGTGGCAAGAGGAGTTGACGACTCAGCTTTAAAGTTGTTTAAAATCTTATGATGAACAACTTGCTTTTGTAATTCAATTTGTAAACAATTATCCAGTTCAGGATCAACCTCAATAGTATGAAGTTTATCTTTATAAATAAACTTAATTGAACAATGAAGTGTAGAAGGAATTGCCCCCAATGCATGAATCCAAGGTCTACCAAGAATCATGTTATATGATAAGGAATCAGACATGACATGAATTAGGGTGGATAAAGTCACAGACCCAACTTGTACAGGTAAAGTTATAGTTCCTATAGACTATCTTCCAACATTATCAAAGCCACAAATGCTTATTCTATCTGGCTTAATCAAAGAAGTGTCAACCTTAATCTTATGTAACAGACTAATATCACAAACATTAAGAGCCGATCCATTATCAATAATAACTCGCTTGATCAATTTCGTGTTTATTGTAATGAAGATAATCAAAGGATCATACCGATTTTGAACTTCAAGAGAAGGCCACTCATGTTGTTGAAACATAATGTTTGTTTTTATCACATGCATACAATCTAGGAGAGCTGCAACATCATTCGGCTTGACAACAAGTGGTACAATCACCTTTTGTAAAGCTTCTTGGAGCATTCCATGGTATGTAGGCAAAGTTTGTATAAGTTTCCAAAGAGAAATCTTAGCAGAAGTAGCACGAACCTGCTCAACAAGATCATAATCTTGACTAGCTTTATGTGTTAAACGAGGTGCTTGAGGAAGCATAGGTTGAGAAACTGGTAAAGATATCAGAATGCTTAGTTGTTGTTTGCTTTGTTTGTTATTATGTGTATTATATATATGAGTAACCATAATATGATTAGGTTGTTGTGAATTTCGACGTGTTATTTGTTTAGCATAGTTATAGATGTGATCAGGAGGTCGAGAAGAAGGCGGAAGACCTCTAACAGTGAGCACTGGTTTAGAGTGTGGTTGAGCCACATCCGACCATAGGTTAACCACTATTTTCTTCTTCACAGGTTCTTCTTAAGGTTTAGAAACATAGATTGTATTTACTAATCTTTGAAACGACAACGATTTAGGACTCATAGTGGAATATTCAATCGAGATAAAGTCATCAAGGGCTTTATCTAACATATTGAAGTCATCACAACTAAACAGCTCATTATACACATGAAAGTCTTGTTAAAAATAATCTTACATTATAACATGATCTAAATAACCCAAGAGTTAAATGTAAAGCAAGATAGCATAAGCAAAATATCACTATGCAAATCACAAAGTAGTAATTTCAAACTCTTTCAATGAAAGACTAAAGAAATCAATCAAGATTCAACGTATGTACTTTCATAAAAGAGGGCTTACAATCTAAATGTTATTTAGGACAGCAAACTAAATGTTAAAAAGGATGCAAATTCTTTCAAAGCATGGGTTCACCAAAATGTTTAGTGGAAAATGTGGGATTAGGATAGTTTATCTAAACCAAATCAAACCCCACACTTTCATATGCTAAACATTAGGGAAGTGGAACTGAGCTTGTTCTTTATGCAAAATCAAGCTACAGATTTCCTAAACCCCTTTTTGTGTTAGATATGACTGAGTAGATGATTTGATTAGGCGTTCACAAGCTTGTAGCATTCACAAAGCAAGAAAACCTAATTTATCACTTAGACTGTAATAAATTGATTTTAGACAAAGACCAGGGAAAACAGACTGCAGAAACACAGAGCAAAAGGTATAGAGAGTGTGCACCTAAAAAATGAGGGCCTGAAGGTCAAGGGCACCCACTCCTTTGCCCCGTAAGTTTCCAACAGATGAAATCTTTTGTATTAGGCTTTAGAGTACTTCCAGAGGTTCCCAGATCCTGAATAAAAATACTCAGTAGGACTAGGGCGCCCGTTCTTTTGACCTGAAAGTTCCACAATGTCGAAATCAAAAGTTCTATGATGAAGGTATCTGTAGTGTTCGTCCTTCTACTGCTCCTTTCTACTGGATCTTATCGAATGCAACCTGCACATGCACAAGGAGGAGAAAGATGGTTGTGGCTATATAGGAGCTTGCCTCAGTTAAGCCCTATTTTCGATATTCCTACCTCAACAATAGTCAATGATAAGAATTTACAGATGTGTGTGCTCATCTAACAAATGTGTATGCAAACATACCAAACCCTAAATGACTCAAGAATCAAGCAAAGATCAACACTTTGTTTCACTCAAGGAAACAACAACACCACCTCAAGGAGATGAGAGCAATGAAGACTTGTAGAACAAGAAAGCGAGGCAGGTGTATCTGCGGAGGATTCCCAAGCTCAAGTTGGAGGCTTCAATCCTTCTCTTGATCATACAAAATGTTGTGCAAACCTTAGGAAGAGCAAGATAGTCTCAAGATCTTGATTCATAATCTCCATAATAGCAATCTTCAATATCTTCAAAGAGCTTCAACAAGTTGCTGATCTTCAATAGAAAAAATGGTAGAGTTTTGGCATAGAAAGCTTGCCTATAGATTGTGTGTGATAAAATAATTTTCAAATATCTTAAGTACCTAACCTTAGAAACTCAAATATTTGGAATAACATGTCAACATCGGGTGAAAAATGAAAATTTGAAATTAGAATCCAGAGGGGCATAGCGGGAGCTAACACCCCGCCAAAATTCAAAACCCTAAAAATAGGGCAGGGCAAGGGCGCGAGTGCCCTTGTCCAGGCACTAATTTTTCAATCAGGTCTATGTCAAGGAGGTCTAGGATCAAAATCCAAAGTTTCTTTCCGGGTTCAGTCAACAGTTACTTCAGAATATGACATTTCTTCAGCTAGCTATAGTTCAATCAAGGTTTAGGGAGGTCATAAATAAACAGGTTGAAAGGACACCAGAGGAGAGGAGCTAAACCATGAGAAATTGTGCCATTCCATGTAGGAGGACAATTTCTGACATAAGATGGTGAGGTGTTGAGTTTATAACTTATCAGTTTTTTGATATATGTTCCTTGGTTTAGAGGATGTATAGTATTATGTCATGATGCACTCTTGATCATGAGTTAGAGTTTTTTGGCAT
Organism: Cunninghamia lanceolata; assembly: GCA_027924645.1. NCBI lineage: Eukaryota > Viridiplantae > Streptophyta > Pinopsida > Cupressales > Cupressaceae > Cunninghamia > Cunninghamia lanceolata. Next base: position 2,571,813 of record BSBN01001278.1, on the reverse strand, counting down.
GATACACGTGCTCTTGGGAGCAAGATATGTTCATTAGAGCATACCATCTTCTTTTAAGAAGATGTTAGATCATGGTGTCATGATATGTTCCTGATTCTATAGTTAGAACTTTGACAATGGCTTGGTTAGTTCTCTTTGGTTTTGAAGAATTAATCATTTGCTTGGAGCTTCATGATTGTGTAGATTGAATTTGAAGTTGGCATGGATTGATTGCTGACAACTCATGGATACTAGAGAGACTTGGGTGAGGCTTGATATCTCTTGAACTTAGAGATATGTGTTGGAAAGATTTCTCATTATGAGATGTCAACAAAAGGACCAAGAATCCTACACTGGGAAATGGATGTGAGTCCATTATAGACTTTATGAGAGGGTTGTCATTGTTATAAGCTTTTATTGCTCGGTGTTATATGCAAGGACAATCTTGTATCCCACTCTTGGTCTACTCGGCAGGTAAATGATCTAATAGTTGTTGCCCACCTAATTATTAGATGAATTCTTTATATGTATCTTGTCTTCTCTTTTACACTAGTCTTGAAAAGGATTGTTGAGAAGTAGATGCATGGGTTTATGGATTTATGTTGTTCTCGTTATTATTTGATCTTTAGCTATGGAACTAGTTCTGAGGACTTGTTTTGGAGAGATACATAAATGGTTTGTGGTTTTGGGCTTATTCCCTTTGTTGTGGGAATGTTTGGTTAGTTTTATCTACTTTCAGTAAGAGGTTAACATCTATTGCTGCCATGTTTTCATCATAATTTTGAATGTTAGATGTTGATATCCTTTCAATTTGGGAGTGCTGAAAGAGATCTTACTTTACATAGTTTGGCACAGGTTAGTGTGGTATAAAGACATGGTATGATTTGGCATGTTCTCTCTTTCCTGGTATATTGTCTTCTTCTTAAAAGTTCTCATGTTTATGGAGTTGAGGTTTGTATCGGGGTCAAGTGTTATTATTGTTAACAATAATTTGGTAGCTCCTTGATCTCTTTCTTCATTGGTTTAGAGGACTTGGGGGAGAGTTATTCAGAGGTTGGTAATGAGAGATGTTTTATGCATATCATTATATGTTTTGACACTATATGGTAGAGGAGTTAGCCACGTCCTCTAAGAGAAATGCTATAGGAGGATTTGTTAATGCTTTGATCTTATTTTCAGATTTGACATTACCCATGCAGTGGGAGTTCCTAGATATATATGCTCTTTATGGTCACAATATCTTCTTGGTTGTCTTAGTTTGTAGGTTATTGATGTGAAGATGATTTTGCATGTTTTACTATTGGGATCTATGAGTTGTGCAGTTTAGTGGGCTGTCTTTACCCATTGGTTGCATTGAAGACTTGGATGTGGATTGCCAATATCCACAGATCCGTTCAGTGTTATTGCAGATTTTGTTTGTTGGCCTTATCTTTGGTCATTTGTACATTGGTATGTTGCATTGAGATGGGAGGATGGATGATTAGCAAGATTGTTTTACAGGGACTTGATTGCAGTTTTGGGTTGGTATGTTGACGGCATGGAGTTCTACCTATGATGGTTTGTTTACCTTGGTTTTGAGGTATGGATATTTTTGGATGAGCTAGCAACTTGTTGTGGTTGCTTTTCCATTTGGTATGAGTGTGGTAGACACTCGTAGTCTTATGTTATCATGTGATTTGATGCTTGTGTTCATGTTGAGATAGGTGCAGGTTTCAATGATAGTTGATATGTTTCACTTTGGCATGTTCCATAGATTATCATGGTTATGATGTGAGGGGTTCTTGTTTGAGATGATGGTTATCATTGTTGCTTTTGCAAGTATCTTGTTGGAGTACAAAAGCATGTTGAAGAATCAATGGTACATTGATGGCTAGGGATGTTTTTCCCTGTCATTAAATAATTTGATTAACTCATAATAGTAATTGCAATGTATAATGTCAAGCGGGAGAATGTTGGGATAAGTTGCCATTAACTTGCAGTCCTAACCAATTTCATGTGTCTCCAAAGTTCTTGGAACGTGTTTCCCAACACATAAGGACTTTAAGAGATAAATTAATATTTAATTATAACACTTGACTTATTATAATTAACTCCTAAATGGTAGGGTCAAACTTGGGCGTCCACTTTTGGAGTGGGGTCCATGAAGACTCGTTGACAACTCCTTGAAGTCTATTTTGGGTTTTTGACAACTCCTAGTAAGTGGGAGTTAACTTGGGCACCCACTTTGGAGGTGTCTTATATTTAGATTGGGAGTTTGCTTTTTTATGAACATCATGTAGCAGTTAACAGTGGAGTTAGAGATGCATGATATTTGCATGAACATGATATATCAGTTAATAATGGAATCAGAGATGCATGATATTTGCATGAATATGATGTGGCAGTTAACAGTGAAGTTAGAGATGTATTATTTTTGCATGTGTTGCATGTTACTTGCATATTGTTGCATGTTGCTTATATGGATTTGCATGTTGTTGCATGTCGCTTATATGAACTTGTACATGCTTACATGTCACTTATATGAACTTGCATGTGCTTGCATGTTGTTGCATGTCACTTGCATGTTGCATGTTGCTTCTATTAACTTGCATGTGCTTGCATGTTCTTGCATATTAGTTATATGGACTTGCATGTTGTTGCATGTCAGTTATATGGACTTGCATGTTGTTGCATGTCAGTTATATGGAATTGCATGTTGTTGCATGTCATTTTTATGAAGTTGCTTGTAGAACACTCCATCTACCAGATTCAGTTAATGGGTATCTCTTATATTGTGCTACAAGTGTTTGAATGTCACTTGCATGTACAAAACATGTTAATTCGGAATAATATTGGGGACATCAATCATGCAGGTTGTTTGCATGAGATTGATGTGTGGTGATGCACTTCAGCTAATTGAAATAGATTGAGACAACTTGGGCGTCCAATCTAGAGACTTTTAGTTGTTGCTTTTATTTGGAAATGTTATTTCTGTTGACTAAGTTTAAGTGGGTTAACTTGGGCACCCATAGTTAGGACTGACAGTTAACAAGGTGCTTGGTATAGTTTAACTCTAGTCTTCTCTATTTGGAGCGCTTGGGTTTTGCATGAGGACTAGTCTTATGTTATCAATTACAATTTATTGTAATTTGAGTTTCAAGCTTTTAAATTAAGAAGATTTAAAGTTGTAATTAAAAAAACCACAATGCATTTTCCAAAGAGCAAGTTTTGAAGCTTTCATATAGAAGATATGAAGTCGTAGGAAAAAGCATGATTATCAGAATTATAGTATAACAGTTTTTACAGGTTTTAGAAGATTGAAGAAGCTTACGGTGTACATCAGTATTCAGAGAAGTTTCAGTATTGAATGTAATCTTTCTTGAAGATACTTAATACAAGCATAAACATCTTTGGGTGTGGAGTTTTTTTCTGCAAGGGTTTCTCCACATAAAATCTGTCTACTAGTATCATGTTTTTTTCTTCTACTACATTGATTAAATTGGATAAATACTATAACATCTAAATTAAAAGTAATATTTATATTTACACATGCTATTAATTTTAGATTTGAAAACATTTTAAAGTCACATAGCTATGACTTTACCTTGTTCTCTCTCCCTTTTTCCAACAATATGCCACTGTACTACAGATGTATCTCAAAATACACTTTGTTGCTTTCCAATGAACAACGTTAGGTTCCTGCATAAACCTAGAAAGATAGGTGACAACATAGCTGATATTCGGCTTGGTATAAGTCAGGTAGATGAGACTCCCAATCAACTGATGATAAAGAACTTAGCATTCACTTTAGGTGATGGATCATGGCAGGAAAGTTGCAAACTTGTCTCCATGGGGGTTGCCATATAGGTTTGCAATCTTCCATTCTAAACTTCTTGAGAAATGTCTTGGCATATTTCATTTGAGAGACATAAATCCGATTCTTCTATTGCCATACTTCAAGTCCAAGACAATAATGCAGAAGCCGAAGATCTGTCATTTCAAACAATCATTTGAAACCATTCTTTGTTGCATTAATCATCTATGAAGAACTCCCCGTGATGACCAGATCATCAACATATACAATCAAAATGACAATCTCCCCCCTTGCTCTTTGAAGTAGAGATTGGGTTCCATGCTGAAGGAGATGCTCATCAATCTTGATGTACTAGGCTCGAGGAGCCTGCTTAAGACCATAGAGGGATTTGATAAGTTTGCACACTTTGTGCTACTGACTAGGTGCAATGTACTCCTCAGGTTGAGTCATGTAGACTTCTTCTTTGAGATATCCATTAAGAAAAGCACTCTTGACATCCATTTGATGAAATTTCTAGCCAAACTGAGCTGCCATGGCCAACACCATATGAATAGTCTTGATCTTTGTTGTAGGGGCAAAAGTTTCATCATAGTCAATGCCTTCCTTTTGTGCATAACCCTTAGCCACAATTCAGGCCTTACACTTGTCAATTCTACCGTTTGCCTTATATTTGATCATAAAAACCCATTTGCATCCAATAACTTTCTTCCATGGTGGTAGATCAACAAGTTCCCATGTATTATACCTCAGTAATGCATGATAGTCTACATCCATGGCATCTTTCCAAGGTGGTGATTCAAGAGCATGTTGAACTGTGTCTGGTTTTGAACTCTGTAGAACTGTACACATAAGGGCCAAGTTGACCTCCTCATGAGACTTGCTATGAGTTTTAGGTGCTCTATGAGATGTATCTGGATCTACATCATATTTAGCATCCTTCATTGTGGCCTGATACCACTTAGGAATCTTTTTGTGTATAAGAGATGAGGAAGAAGGTAGTGAAAGAGGGGGAAATTGATCCAATGGGAACAATACCTCTTCTTGTGCTTCTTCAATAAGTTCTTCATCTTCAGAGTCAGAAATTCTTGGTGTTTGAGAACAAACAGGTGATGGTTAGGAAGAGGTGTTGCATCCCATTTCCTTATCAAAAACATCCATGCTAATGTACACCTTTTTGGTTAATGCATCCATAAGTCGATATCCTTTTGACTTTGAAGTATACCCAAGAAAAATACACTTCAAAGACTTATCATCCAATTTTGTTCACTGTACCTTGGGAACATGCATAAAGGTTGTACACCCAAACACTCTGAAATCTAAAATAGAGGGTTTCTTCTCGTCCATGCTTCTTCAAGAGTGATATTTTCAAGCACTTTGGCAAGTTCTCAATTCAACAAATACACAACTATATGAACAACTCCAGCCCATATGCAGGAGCAAGATTTGCATCCTTTAACATGCATCGTACGATTACGCCTGTCTGCAACATCATTTTGTTGAGGCGTTATGCAATGGTAAATTATATTTGAATCCCATGTTCTTGTAGGTAGTTTACAAACTCCTTACTGTTGAATTCCCCTTGATTTGAGTGAGGGGGTTTGAGAGATTGACCTGATGACCTTTCTGCAAGGGCTCAGAATTATTTGAATTTTGTAAAAGTTTGATCTTTGTGATCCAAACAATAGACCCACATTTTTCTTTTATAGTCAACCACAAAGAGTAGAAAATACTAGGCATTATTATGACTGTATGGCATAAGTCCGCATAGATTAGTATGAACCAATTCTAAGGGATTCGAGGCTCTATTTTCTGTAGGAGGAAAAGGAGACCGATGTTGCTTTCTAACAAGATAATGGGAGCAACGAACTTCTATTTTATGTATGGAGGAAGTCCTCTCACCATATCTCTCTTACTCAAGGCAAGAAGATAGTCAAAACTGAGATCACGGAATCTCCGATGCCAAAGAGTTGTCGATGCATTAGTTTTGATTGCAAGGGTTTGGTCTGCATGTGTGACATCAACAAGATGAAACATCTTCTAACCCATGAAACACGAGCAACAACTGCACCATTGCGACTTTTGTCTCTAATGAGACAAAGTTTGTCACCATTATGTTGATCAAATTCAAAATTTAAGTTGTGCTCTAGCAACTGACTTACAAAGAGTAGGTTCTTTGTGAGCCCTGGTACTTAGAGAACCTTAGTAAGTCAACATTTGTGAGGTTTTAGTGGTAGGAAAATATCTCCAATTCCCTAAACACCATAAGAGGTGTCATCACTCAATGAAACTTGCCCATAGGAGGTGATAGAGTGAGATCATATAACCACTCTTGTTCACCTACATGCCATATGCGTGGATGCACCATAATCAAAATATCAAATAGAACTGTTTGATGTGGAGGCCTTAGTTTATGTAGCATATAGGAAATTTTCTTCATTTGAATCACCTGTAGATGCAACATTACCATGTTTCTTATTTGTCTTTTTTTGCCAACGGGGGTTCTTCTTCTTATTCCCCTGGGAAGATTTATGTGGCTTTCATTGACTGAACTCACTATTAACATAGGAATTATACTAGCAATCTTTGAGATCATGTCCCTTTCTGCCACAAATGAGACACTTCTTTTTCTTGGTGGAAGAGTTGTCTTGGTTTGATTTAGATTGACCTGATGGACCACTTCGACGTTCAGGTTGTTTTCCCTTCTACTTTACTGTGAGGTCTTGAATTTCTTGGGAGTTAGAAGTCTCACCATGGATTGCTTCTTCTTATTGAAGCAAGTTTACCAATTCTTCAAATGATGGTGTTTTACTAGCCACATATAGACATGTGACAAACACTCGAAACGAAGGGGGTAGTGCTCTCAGGACTATTGGTACAAGAGAAGCATCTATTACTTCTTCCCCTAATGCTTAGAGTGAGGTTCTAATTTCTGCAACTCTTTTAAAAAATGCCTCAACCTTTTCACCACTTTGCATTTGTAGACAATGTAAATGACGTTGTAAGTGGAGAATTTGATTATGATTTTTGGCCTCATAAACTATTTTAAGATGATCCCAAGCGTCTTTGGCATTGGTGGTTGTTCTAATGTGAGGTTGAACCTCATTAAACACTCCAAACAAAATGATTAGTTTGGCTTTTTGATTGGCCTTATCAATTTTTTTTATCATTACTGGCTTGTGCAGGTCTAGTTGTAGTTCCAAAGACTACATCCCAAAGATCTTCAAACTCAAGTTGAGTTTGGACTTTGATTTTCCAGGTTGCATAGTTATCTCCTCTCAAAAGTTGAGAGTTAGGAAGCATAATTTAAGGAGCATTTGTAGCCATTGTTTATAGTTTTTAAGGTCCTTATCTCTCTGATGTAACCCTTATATCTCCCCAACGTTTTACAGGGTTGATGCCACAAACATTTTTGTTACAACTTTATCACGCGTTAAATGTTGTAATTCGACACGATGACATTACTTGTAAATACAAAATGCTACTAAGTTAGTTTTGTTTCAATTTTTAAATCTCAAAATGGCTTGCAAAAATACAATATTGCTCCAAATTCAATATTTTTAGGTGCAAAAAAAATATAATTTCCTCTTTTATTTGAGACAAAAATACTTCTACTTTACTAAAAAAAATTAAATTAAATAAAGATTCTTTCACCCTTCAAATTAAAAACTTTCATGAAAAAAGCCTCCTTAATTTTGAAAAAATTCTTATATCTCCAAAAAAGGTTTATATATATAAAAAACTTATATCTCTCTATACTTCTTTAAATTTTATTTTTTTTTAACTTTCTCCAAATTTTAACTTTTCACCATGGCTTTTTCTTTATTTTGTTTCTAAACTTCATAAATACATGGAAGGGAAATAAAGTTTTAGATGCACCTTTTTATTCTTCTTAAAGACTTCATATTTTAACTTTTCACCATGGCTTTTTCTTTATTTTGTTCCTAAACTTCATAAAAACATGGAAGGGAAATAAAGCTTTAGATGCACCTTTTTATTCTTCTTAAGGCTTCATAAAAATACGCACGTATTCCACTTTCACTCACGTCTTTCAGCATCCAACAAGTTTGAATGCCCAGCAAGGAATGTGGAGTTTGCTCTCTTTTACGTGCCTAGATCTATCTTCTACCAGCAAATAAGATGATACCTTATATTTTCTCCCTTTGGAAGTATTAATAGCAACTCATTTGTGATTGTGATGCCTTTCTTATCTTCTTCAACAGAGACATTAGATGCCTCCTGCTGTTGTTGTTGATGTTTTGGACGCTGAAACAACTTTCAACGCCTTATTTTTTGATGTAAATCTAGACACCTTAGATGAAGTTTGGAATGCCTCCTTTCAATGAGAATATCTACTCAGTCTCTTGCCTTCTGATGATTTTAAATAGCCTTCATAATCTAGAATGACATTTATCTGCAAATTTTAATGCCTCCTCAATCCGGAATGTCTTTTCTCTGCAAATTTCAATGCTTTCTACCGAAAAAACTGCCCTTGGATCAATCACCACTACCAAACTTCTTATTTACTCACATAGGCACATGCTTCTTATTTGCTTTGATACCATATTAAATTGGGTAGAAGCAATGAGCAACATATATTATGAAGAGCAACAAATATAAATACATGTAATAGTGGTTGAAATAACCCACCAAAGTCCTGCATACCCAACCAACCAACTATAACTATCTAAAATAGTTATTAGTTGGTAATGTTAATAAAATATGAAATATATTATTAACATAATATAGTAGGATGTGCTAAAATAATGCTAACAATTTAGTGTTTCCCTAGTTTTTGTTCTCTTTGGATAGTGCTTACATTTGTGAAATCCCCATATCTTGGTGTATGCCAACCAACTATAACTATCTAAAATAGTTATTAGTTGGTAATGTTAATAAAAAATGAAATATATTATTAACATAATATAGTAGGATGTATTAAAATAATGCTAACAGTTTAGTGGTTCCCTATGTCTATGAGGAAAATTGATAAGTCGAATGATAAAATCAAAACTATGATAATAACCAAATCAATAACCCATAACATAAAGAGATCTATCTAAATAAAAAGCCACGATCAATGAATAAATCAAATAAAACAAGAAAGCTTTTACCAGATTGTATTATTCTCTTTTGTCGAATGTGGATTGCTCAAATATGTTGCGAAACCATGTTTGCAACAAGCAAGTATAGATGCTCAAAGTGCTCAAGAAGATCAATGTCAAAAGATCGTAAAGTGCTCAACGATGCGATGTATGCTCAAAGCACTGTAAATGATGCTTGAGAATAAGTGATCAAAGAGGATTTGTGAAGGAGATGAGAGGGGTTTATATAGGTTTCAAACATGATCGATCAACGGTCCAGATAATTCAGAAGAATCAATGGAGGAGATAAAACAAATAACCACGATAAATGTGCACATGACATGTGTCAATCCATAATGATATTTTTATTAAGATATGATAAAAACAAGATTGATTGAATAGATAACTCAACTTGTAATTTTGTCTTCTTTTAGAGTTCTAAAAATAAGACTGATTGTGCACATGAGTTAACAAGATATTCTAAGAGGAATTGGAAGATAACTGAAATTAAATAAATAAATTTATTTATTTAATTGTGCATGATAGAGGAATATAAAGATTATAAATAAAATACTTGATTTTATTTATTTTTAGAGGTTTGAGATAATTGAAATAAATTTGCATGATTTATTTAAATTTAGAAGAACAAGTGATTTAATTAAATAATGTCAATTATTTAATTATAGATAAGAGGGAATTTGATGAATTAATTAAATAATGGGATTTATTTAATTAATGTGGACTTGAAATTTGAAAGAGGATAATGATTTAATTAAATAATAAAAATTATTTAATTTTGGAAGAATACAGAGGAATTTAATTAAATTAATTAAATAAAGAGAATTTATTTAATTAATGTCAAATTTTTGGAGTTTTGGAGGAATTTAATGAAATTAATTAAATAATTAGATTATTTAATTAATGTTGGATGCAAGTGATTTGGAAGAATTGAGGAAATGCAAGTGGTGTGATGACATGGTCATTTTAGGGTGTCTACACCCTAGTTTTTGTTCTCTTTGGATAGTGCTTACATTTGTGAAATCCCCATATCTTGGTCTATTATCCCAGAGATCTTCTATGATCTTGCTATGCCTACAAGAGGAATATGTCCCTAATTAGAGCCATTATTGACTATCAATCTAAGATTTCCTTTCATGGATATAAATTTTCTAAGTCATTTTTTGTCTCACTGATTTGAAGCAAGTAATCCTTCGTCCTTGTTTAAATTTTAATTATGTATGCACTTTAGCCAAAAGATTCATTATGTTTCCATGACAAACTATTAAATTTGTGTTAACATGTACTCACTTAACACCTACATTGTAGTTATGTTTTTAAAGTGATTTAATATTGACAATAATGACATCACTTAAGTGGTGATTTGTTAATGGAGAAATGACCAAGCATTGGCACTTTTGTATTTGCATATCAACCATATGTGATTGCATATTTGTTTACTTCTCCACTAAGGCATCCAAGTCATTAGTGCCTTTGGCATCTAGTTGGGAGACTTCCATTGAAAGGCAAGACATGCAGTAGTCTCTGATTAATTTTATTTAAATAAAGGGAGGGTTGTGGAGGCAAATGTGCATCTTTTTGGTGCTAGATGTCATAAGCCCATGAGTTTAGATTGTATAATACAAATTTATTCTCAAAGATCTTGGGAATAGATTATCGATCTCCAATGATATGTTCAAATCATGTTCACTTTGGTAAAATGAGAAAAGGTAACAACATATAGTTTTAAGTCTTCTTGTTTTACCCCTCACAATTGATCTTGGTTTGATTAAAGTGGACCCCTAGATCTTGTTGATAACTAACAAAATAGGTGGCTAGTCTATAAAGAAAGTAAATAAATTTTGAGTGACACATGGTTTAATGTGTCTTCGTCCCATTAGTGAAAGGGTGAGTTCATGGACACTCATAGGGGCCCCCATCATGAGGAACCTATTATTTTTTTCCAAGTATGGACTAGTGTTATGGTGTGATGGGCCTATTATATTTATTAGTGGATGTTTAAAGCAATTCTTCATTGTAGCTTTAGCACTATGTGTCATGTTCTTTTTTACTTAGGCAAAATGGAAAAAGGTGGCTACATATACCTCTGAGTTCTATTGTTTCACCCCTCATCATTGATCTTACATCAATCAACAAGAACCATCAAATATGGTCATAATCTAATGAATTTTAAAGATATAGTCAAAAGAACATAGTGCAAATCTTGGTTTATTTCATATCTATCCAATTATTTCTACAAAGGAGTTAAATCTTGGTTCATATATTAAAGCTTATAAAGATATCAACGTAGGTGGTGTGTTCAATTGTGATTCACATAGGTGAAATGCCAAAAAGTATCCAATCGTGTCTTTGGTTTCCTTCATTTCCCCCCTCTCCATTGATCTTGCATTAATCAATGAGGATTGCTAATCAAAGCTAAAAGTTCAAAGGCTTTATGCAATGGGATATGTTTTTTTTATTCAAAGAAAAGGGGCATTGAAGACACTAATAAAGGCTGCCATTAATGAATGCTCATGTGAAGTTTTAGGTTACAAAATCAATTTAAGCCCTAATTATATGCACTTCTTAATTGAATTAACAAGGAGAAGAAGTTGTGCCGAAGATAGACTCCCCTACTTATCAAATTGAAGGTTTTCAAAGAAAAATTATTAAGCCCACCTAGAGCATTCTATGTGAATGAATTATGTCCTTAAACAAACTAGGGTTATTATCACAAAAAAAAAAAAAAGATAAATGGTGATAGGTAAACCTCTTGGTTTGTACTTTACTTGAGCAAAATTGAACATTACGTGATTACTTAACCTTTGTAATTTAGTTGAAACTGATACCCTAGTGTTATCCTATTATTTTGAATTGGTTTATCAAATGAAAGGTATAATATTCCCAAACCTATATCCCAATAGTATTTATTAGTTAAAAAAATGTTTATGGCTCCCAAAAGGACTAATAACCAAGACACTTCTTAGGTCATCCCATGGAAAAGAAAGAAAAGGAAAATCTAGAGTTAAAGTATGACTTCATTGAATTAAGGTCAACTCACAATAAATTGAAGGAAAATATTGAGCCCTTACACAAAATATTTCTTCTCAAGCAATATTTCTAAAATTTTCAGCCCCTATTCATGAAAACAATGAATTAGAAGGAGCATTAAGGGAATTATAATCATTGTTGCATGAACTTAGAGGAGAAAGGAAAGAGGCCCAAGTAGAAATCAAAGCTACTAAATCTAAATTGATAAAAATCATCTATTTCCTTTTCCTTTCAATGATTCAAAATATCTTTAGAATGAGATAACTTATGGGACTCACTTGACAAATTAAAATATCATCTATTGGAAAGAATCAAATACAAGATATACGTTTTGATATTCAAGGTAAATGAATTTATAAAGTATATTAGGTACAACAAATATATATATATATCAACACTAAGTGTACCATGCAAAATGATTTTGCTAAGATTGTGACAACAAATAATGTATGTGGGTAAGTACAAGAAGATGGGGGGCCAAAAAGGGGTCTTAAGTGGCCACTTTTTTTTTCTTCTGAAATCAAGAAATGTTGGCCTTTGATGAGAAATTGAGCATAGTTACACTCAAAATTTTAAGATGCAACAAAAACAATGTTCGTAGTGCTCCGAGTCTACTTTCTTATCTACTTTTTTTTTTGAAATTGGTATAGATTAAGGGGTTCAAAAGAGGGAGCCACAGAAATTGGTGTTGTTTCTGTCAAAAAACATAACATAGCATGTTTTGTGGCTCCCTCAAAAGGTTAACTTTTTTTTGGTATTTTTAAAATTGCTTGAGCGAGAAATTAGCTAATAGCATGTAGTTTATGCCCGATTTTTTTGATAATTTTTTAATGAATATTTGATTTTTTACTAATTTTCAAAGTGGACATATCCTGAAAAATAGAATTTTGACCGTGCTACCCCTATAAATTTTGAAAACTAATTGAAAATCAATTTTTTTAATATGTGTAGAATGGAATCTAGTTTCTAAAAATGTAATTTTTTAAAAATTTCAATGAACAGTTAATTTACAATGAAAAAAAGACCAAACACTAGTTTTTGCCCAAAAATAGACACACAAACAAAAGAAATTAAAGATGAAAGGCTTAACATTGTCAAAATGTGAAAAAAATTACATCGTTAAATAGCTAAGAGAAATCCTAACATTACCCAGGTGTTCGATTTGTTTGACCTTGAAACACATGCAAATTTGAGGGTTAGCACAAATGAAATTATGTGAAATCCTATAGAATATGCAAAAACACATCTTTGGATGTTGGTAAGGCACTCCAAGCCTTTGGGTTGGAAATCCAAAGCAGATTCCCAAAGAAAAATATAATGCACTCGTGTTATGTTTTGTTTTGCATTTTTCCCTTTTCACAAAAGTTTGCCCGATGTTTGTCATGTTTGACATAACGCACCCGCGTTATGTCTCCCTTGGAATGTTTTATGTTCAAGGTTATTAAGCATGTATGTATGTATGTATGCATATATGTATGTATTGATGTATGTATGTATGCCTATATGTATATATGTATGCTTGTATGTATGTATGGTTGTATGTATGTATGCATGCTTGTATGTATGCATATGTGTATGCATGTTTGTATGTATGTATGTATGTATGTATGTAAGGGTTTTGGGTTTAGGGTATATAAGGACTTGAGCCCATAGAGTTTTCAGGGTTGAGGGTTGAAGTTTTTGGGTTTAGCGTTTAAGGTATAGGATTGAGGGTTGAGGGATAAGGGATTAAGTAATAGGTTGAGGGTAGAGGGTTGAGGGTTGAGGCTTTAGGGATGAGGGTTAAGGGATTAGGGTTTAAGGTATAGTGTCGAGGGTAGAGATGGGGTTGAGGCGAATAGGGGAGGAGAGGGGTGGATAAGGGTTGAGGGTTTAAGGGTCAAGGGTTTAGGGTTTAAGGTCAAGAGGGATTAGGGTTTAGGGTTTAGGGATTAAGGTTTAAGGTTGAGGGTTGAGGGTTTAGGGATAGGGTTTAGAGTTTAGGGATAAGGGATTAGGGTTGAGGGTCGAGGGATTAGGGTTAAGGTAGAGTGTTGAGCGTAGAGGGATTAGGGATAGGGTTTAGGGTTGAAGGTTTAGGGTTGAGAGATTAGGGTTGAGGGTTTAGGGATAAGGGATTAGGGTTTAAGGTATAGTGTCGAGGGTTGAGGGTTTAGAAATAGGGATAGCGTTTAGGGTTTAGGGTTGAGGGATTAGGGTTTAGGGATAAGGAATTAGGGTTGATGGTTGAGGGATTAAGGTTTAGGGTTGAGGGATTAAGGTTTAAGGTTGAGGGTTTAGGGATAGGGTTTAGATTTTACGGATAAGGGATTAGGGTTTAGGACCTTGAGGGATTAGGGTTTAGGGTTTAGGGATTAGGGATAACGTTTAGGGTTGAGGGATTAGGGTTGATGGTCGATAGATTAGGGTTAAGGTAGAGTGTTCAAGGTAGAGGGATTAGGGATAGGGTTTAGGGTTGAGGGATTAGGGTTTAGGGTTGAGGGATTAGGGATAAGGGATTAGGGCTTAAGGTATAGTGTTGAGGGTTGAGGGTTTAGGAATAGGGATAATGTTTAGGGTTTAGGGTTGAGAGATTAGGGTTTAGGGTTGAGGGATAAGGAATTAGGGTTGAGGGTTAAGAGATTAAGGTTTAGGGTTGAGGGTTTAGGGATAGGGTTTAGAGTTTAGGGATAAGGGATTAAGGTTTAGGACCTTGAGGGATTAGGGTTTAGGGTTGAGGCTTTAGGGATAGCATTTAGGGTTGAGGGATTAGGGTTAAGGGTCGAGGGATTAGGGTTAAGGTAGAGTGTTGAGGGTAGAGGGATTAGGGATAGGGTTTAGGGTTGGGGGATTAGGGTTTAGGGTTGAGGGTTTAGGGATAAGGGATTAGGGTTTAAGGTATAGTGTCAAGGGTTTAGGGATAGGTTTTAGGATTTAAGGTTTAATGGTTAAGGGTTGAGGCTATAGGGATATGGTTTAGGGATTAGGGATAAGGGATTAGGGTTTAAGGTATAGTGTCAAGGCTTGAGGGTTTAGGGATAGGGTTTAGGATTTAGGTTTAAGGGTTGAGGGTTGAGGCTTTAGGGATAAGGGTTTAGGGTATAGGGATAAGGGATTAGGGTTTAAGGTATAGTGTCGAGGGTTGAGGATTTAGGGATATGGTTTAAGATTTAAGGTTTAAGGGTTGAGGGTTGAGGCTTTAGGGATAGGGTTGAGGGTTGAGGGATTAGGGTTTAATGTAATTTTCATCCCACAATAATGGGTTACACTTTTTGGCCAAACTTGACATTAAAATCAATATTTTGAACTAAATCTTCACATTTTGACACTTATAGCTGCTTAACCATTAGGAATTTGAAGATGATGCGAACTAGTGATTTGTAAGATTTTGTTTGTAGATTCTAAATATATATTTTTAAAAAAATTTAGTTAAATTGTAATTTTTTTGCATCTCCTTTGATAACTGGTTTTTAATAGTAAACAACATTTTTTTAAAGTGATGTGTATTCCGTAGTACATAATTTTTTTTCTACAAAGGATAAACTTCTGATTCTTTTTAATTTAGATTGTTAATATAGATACATAGTGTATGCATTTTGTTTCATAATGTTTTGTTGAATACATATATTTTTAATTAATTTTTGAAGTCAAACTAATTATAATTTAGATATAAGCGTATTTCGTAAAACATAACTTTTTCTGTATGTATCAAAATTCAATTTTTTTCTTTTATTGAAACAAGGACATCAATACCTAGTGCATAGATATTTTTTAGAATTTTTTTCCAGTAATTTACTAACTTTCCATGTGTGTAGAATAGAGAACTTGATGTTCGGTGAAAAACATATATTCACAAAAAATAAAAAATAAATATAATAATCAAATTAAATATATTTAAAATTATATTTTTTGGGAAGCTTATAATAAGGACTACATACTTACAAAGCATAAATTTTAAATGAATTCATTTGATCCCTCAAAAGATAAATCAAAATTAGTTTTTTATCAGCATTTTGATAGGTGTAGAGGAGACTCCATTATAGGTATGGTTTAAAACTAGTGGGGTTCTATCCAAGGGGGTTTGATAAACCCTCTTCAATTAAAATCCTTTAAATGGAACCTTTCAAGGTTTAAATCATTATATTTTATAAAAATATGTGATTTCAACAAAAATCAGGATGTTAAAGGGTTTAGGGATAGGTTTGAGTATTTAAGGTTTAAGGGTTGAGGGTTGAGGCTTTAGGGATAGGGTTTAGGGTTTAGGGATAAGGGATTAGGGTTTAAGGTACAATGTCGAGGCTTGAGGGTTTTGGGATAGGGTTTAGGATTTAAGGTTTCAGGGTTGAGGGTTGAGGCTTTAGGGATAAGAGAGAGACCTAGATGGCTAAGGGTTGAGAGATAGGGGAGAGATGGGGTGAGGCATATAGGGTTAAGGGATTAGGGTTTAGGGTTGAGGGATTAGGGTTTGAGGTATAGTGTTGAGGGTTGAGGGTTTAGGGATAGGATTTAGGATTTAAGGTTTAAGAGTTGAGGGTTGAGGCTTTAGGGATAGGGTTTAGAGTTTAGGGATAAGGGATTAGGGTTAAGGTATAGTGTTGAGGGTTTAGGGATAAGGTTTAGGATTTAAGGTTTAAGGGTTGAGGGTTGAGGCTTTAGGGATAAGGGATTAAGGTTTAGAGAACTAACGGTGACCAAAAATAATTTTTTTTTTTTGCGTAATTCAATTTGTTTTAAAATTTAGTAACAACAGTGAACAAAAATCAAAACAAAACAAAATATTAGGCTCTATCCTGATAAAATAAAGAAACCGAAGGAAATGTCTAGGGCATATGAACATGGAGATAACATCATTTAAAGGGCATATGATCAAATATATAAAAGAATGTACCATAGAGGATAATCACCATGATTATT
Organism: Cunninghamia lanceolata; assembly: GCA_027924645.1. Classification (NCBI taxonomy): domain Eukaryota; kingdom Viridiplantae; phylum Streptophyta; class Pinopsida; order Cupressales; family Cupressaceae; genus Cunninghamia; species Cunninghamia lanceolata. The sequence continues at coordinate 2,555,019 of BSBN01001278.1, read as the reverse complement.
TAAAAAAAATGATTGCAGGCTGTCGTCTTTTCTTCAGATCTGTGTAATCGTACTTAATTCTGCATCTCCTCAATTTAAGTGCTACTAACTAAGAAAATACCAAGTACCGTCAATCACTCACACCATGGCTCATTTTTTCCCCTGTACTAATATTGTGTAAAAATTCACTCTCTACCAATTTTGTTTATTGTATTTGTAGGTATATTTGTGCTTGTAGATAATTCAGGATTATGTACAATTCTTTTTGTTTGGGTTATTTTTACATAGGATTTTGCATTTGTGTTTGCCATGGAGGATGAAGAAACAGGGGAGCTTTTTATACCATGCAGTCACAAATGTTTTAAAAAACATGGAAAATACCATGATAAAGAGCGCTTTAATGGGTGTGCCTCCTTCGTCAAAGTTATGCTTGGAGACTTTACACAAAAACTGGTAACGCTATACAACATTTTTCATTCTTTTATTTCCTATACACTGTTAAGAACTTGTAAAATCTAATTATATAATGTGTTTACCGTAGCACATTCCTCCTGCATTTGTTTCACAATTTATAAATGACACAGACAAACATATGGTGTTGCAAGGCCTAGATGGGCAGGAGTGAGATGTACAATTAGGGGTTACCATAAATAAGCTGGAATTTAGGCAGGGTTGGGAAAATTTTGTGAATCATCATGGGCTAGAGATTGGAGATTTTGTTGTGTTCAAGTACATATCCAAGTCATATTTTAAGGTTAATATATTTCAAATTAAAAAAATAGGGTGTGTGAAAAATATCAATGCTCTTCAGCTTATGAATACCAACATTGATACAAATAAAAGATGCCCTTCTTCTAATAGAGTATGCAGTTCAAGTCAACCAATGGGCAACAAGTTGCTGAATGAATTGGTTTCTGATGGGGAAAACAACAATGATGTTGAAGCAATGGAAGAAAATCAAAATTGTAAGTCTAATTTAATTTATTTCAACTTTCAAAATTGTAAGACTTCATGGTTTTCTCATCGTGATTCAAAATTAACATGCAAGATGCTCTAAATGCATTCTAAGGACCTGTGAGCTAAACCTTAAGAGGGAAAAGCACCCAAGGGGATTTTTTTTGACATAACAGATACATGATAGGTGTACGCCTTTTGATTACAAAATAGATCTTAAAGATCTCAATATCCTAATATATCTACTATTTGGTTTATTACTTCCCAGAATTCTCTTAATATAGAATATGTAGAAATGATTTGCATTGGCAATAAATATAGTACACCATCATAGGTGAGTGTGATAAAGATTAATGGACCCAAAATTAAATGATTTCATCATTAGTTTGTCTGGGAATTGAACACATCACCTTGTGTAGCATGTAGGTTCACTAGTAATAGGTAGAATCATCAATTTCAATGTACCTCAGCCTAGGAGTATCTAAATTCCATGCATTTCTATACATGACCTCTCTTAGAACCCATAAAGAAGCAATTAAGCTTAGTAATTGGCACCAGTTTCTAATACTTCATGCATAGTTCAAACAAGGTTTCATTATACAATGAACAACTTGATAATGGTGTAGTTAAGCTCCTTGAGATAAGAAACATGAATGCGGTGATCACGATCATATGAAATTTGAATGGAATGTGTAAGGTTCTTTTGAAGTTATGTTCCAAACTACAATTAAAGATCTTCAAAATGAATTGCAACATATATCATGTGGAATGTTGACTAGGCCTTTAGTCATATATATGAAGCTTTAAACTAACAAACATGAGTGTGGTGTTACAAACTTGAACACATCATTACAAAACATCTAGAAATCTAGAAAAATACTTATAAATCAACAAACATTAAGAAAATAACTTTGGTTGATGCAAGATTGTTCTTACACCTTGGATGCTCTTGCATCAATTCATGCAGCCCTTCACATACTAATGAAAGACATGAAGCCTCTATAAGATCAAGCTCTATCAACTCTTCAAGAAAGCATGTGTTTCATTCCTTCCATTTTAATTGATGAAATGATCTTCATTGGACTAAGATTGTTATAACACATTGATAGTAGGTTATATGAGGCATTCCCTATCACAATCAAAAGTTGGTCAATGGTCACTAAATTTTTCTTATTGGTGACCTAAGACAATTGTCATTTGTAAGGGACATTACAATGTAGATGTTGTATGAGAGTTACTCTCAAGTATTGTCCCATATGATGACCCAAAATTCAAAGTTGAATTGGACTCATTAATGATGTGCTTGGCAAAGTTGTTGCTATCATCTACCAAAAATGAGAGTAGGCCACTTTATTTATCACTCTTTTTTGTTGTGAAGAACTTTCAATGTTACATTGTACCTACTTGGGACACACATGACCCACAACTCATTCCAATTGTTCTAGTCACTCATGGTGGTTGACAACAAATCCCCTTAAATATGGCTTGCACATCTAACAATCCATAAAGCACAAGGCCTCACAATCAATAGAATAACAATAGACATTAAAAACATAGACTATCAGGATCCTACATTCACAATAGTGTCATGAGTTCAAAGATTGTTTGATGTAGCATCTCCCCTCTCATTCAATGATACACACCCACATAAACAATATGTATATAATCGTGTAGAAGCAAGAAGAAGATAGTCTAAAATTATCAACACAACATTCCTAAAAACCCATTTAGCACCCCTCATTATGTAATATACTAAATTAATTTGTATTCCTAAAAATCCATTTAGTGTCCCCCTCATTATTTAATATACTAAATGTATTTGTTATATTAAAGAAAATATGTTAACATTTCATGTATTAATTAGATAGTGCTTCTGGATTAAACTGTGTATGTTTAATCCAGAAGCACTATCTAATTAATTCATGGACTGTGGAAAACTCATGCCTACTATTTCATGTATTGTTTTTAAAATTTAAATGATATCATAATCTTAGAAGTCTTGTGTGTCTTTTTCTAAATACACAACTCTCATTAAGAAAAATATTTCTTTTAGAGTTGTTTTTTTCAAAATTATTGATGTGCCCATTAAAACTTTAATACAATCACTAGTATATAATTCTATATAATTCTCACATTCAATTTTTTTTAACTTTCAATAATTTTTATAATATAAAGAAAAATTAAACCATCACCTTTGTTTTTCTTATGAAAGCCAATATAAACATACACATTTTTTAACGAAAAAATAACCAAAATAAATCAATTATCTACATCCAACTAGAATCTTATTTTGAGATTTAATTCAAGTAATTCTTTAACTCTCAACTAATAAAAAACTTCCCAAACCAATATAAACTAGGATTTTTTAAGCAAAAAACAAATCTCCCAGGGCAATATGAACATACAAAAAGTTTTAACCAAAAATAACCCTAATTACAATCTAGCAGTCGAAGTAATTCTTTAGCTGTCAATCAATAAAAAAAATTAATTTTTTTTGGGACGCATCGCCTGACAATTTTTATTGCGTGTTCATGTTGTTTTCCTTTCCCCATAAAACAATTAAATCACTCAGTGTATATTAGGTACATGTGTGTGAGATGGCTTGGAGAGTGAAATGGTTATACCAGAGAGAGATAACATCAAATCAACTTAATGATGACTTAATGCCACATCAAAGTAATACTTGAGACTTTTCAGAGAATTCTGTTCTGCATATTTTCAGAGGGTTCTCCAAATTTATTATTGTATTTGTCGGTATATCTGTGCTTGTAGCTAATTCAAGATTATACAGTTTTTTTGGGTTATTTTTACATAGGGTTTTGCATCTGGCTTGCCATGGAGGATGAAGAAACGGGGGAGCTTTTTATACCATGCAGAGCATGCAGTCACAAATGTTATAAAAAACATGGCAAATACCATGATAAAGATCACTTTAATGGGTGTGCCTCCTTCTTCAAAGTTATGCTTGGAGACTTTACACAAAAACTGGTAACTCTATACATTATTTTTCATTCTTTTATTTCCTGTGCACTGTTAAGAACTTGTAAAATCTAATTGTGTAATGTGTTTATGGCAATGCATTCCTCCTGCATTTCTTTCATAGTTTATATACAACACAGACAAACATATGGTGTTGCAAGGCCCAGGTGGGCAGGAGTGGGATGTACAATTAGGGGGTACCATAAATAAATTGGAATTTAGGCAGGGCTGGGAAAATTTTGTGAATCATCATGGGCTGGAGATTGGAGATTTTGTTGTGTTCAAGTACATATCCAAGTCATATTTTAAGGTTAAGATATTTCAATGAATAGGGTGTGTGAAAAATATCAATGCTCTTCAGTTTATGAATACCAACATTGATACAGATAAAAGATGCCCTTCTTCTAAGAGAGTATGCAGTTCAAGTCAACCAATGGGCAGCAAGTTGCTGAATGAATTGGTTTCTGATGGGGAAAACAACAATGATGTTGAAGCAATGGAAGAAAATCAAAATTGTAAGTCTAATTTAATTTATTTCAACTTTCAAAGTAGGCATTTGAATTGTAGCTTTACCAGGAGGATTGGTATAACAAAAAAATATTTTTGTTGCAGGCCATTCTTGTAAGAACCCTGGACATTATGGACCCTCTCATCTAGAAAAGCACATGACAGTGAACTCTGCCCCTTATTTCAAAACAGATAAACCTTTTTATTTAGTGAAAATGAAGTCACGAAATGTAAACCGACCAATATGCAAACTAGTAAGATCAAATTCTCTACCTTCTATGCTTATTCCTTGTATTTTGTTAAGAGAAGAGTGTCAAAATGATGGGTTTAACAACCTAACATAAGGCAAAGCAGTTTTATTATTACACTTTTCTAAGGGATCTCTAATATTCTAATATAACTCAGTCTTCTATAATATGAACATTTGCATTTGTGTGAATGATAAGCTTTAACAGCATTTTTTTTAATAGTAGAGCATAACATGCTCGCGTTATGGCTTAATTTAAAAAAAAAAAGTTAGCCACTTTTTGGCCCCCAACTTTTTGCACCCACCCATGTAAATCCTTGTTGAAATTACAACATACATAGAGAAAATGGGAACATCTTTGAAAGGGAAACTTGACGAGTTTCAAGATTTAATTAGATCTAAAATCCCATATGTAGAAGATGGGGAAGAAAATATCAAGTTATTGGATGCATGGAAGGAAGAGTTTATGGTGTTACCCTCTATTTTTGCAAATCCACTAATTCAAGATAAATAACTAAGTTCTATTACTGTTGGCATGACATTAGATAAAATTTTATCATTGGAGGTAAAAGTCAACACATTTATTAAGGAGAGTGGAAATTTTTTGATACACTTGGCTAGAGGATAGATTAGAAAAGGACGACATGATTATTAATGATGATATCTCTAATGATCAAGAATGGTTTCACTAGAATGGTACCCGTGCATAGTCTCACGCATAAATTTGGAATACTTTATTCAATTTCTTATTTCAATAAATGTCCTTCAATTTTAGATTAAGTTAAAAATAGGGCTAGATATAACTAAGTGAACATCAAGGAACTACTAGCATTACAAAGGTCTTGAAATATAATTTTGATCCTTGAGAGAATAGGTGATTTGACATAATAGAGAAAAGTTGTTCACACAAATGGCATTGCAACAAGAGCAAGATCTCATGCATCCAATTTTTTAAAAGGGAAATGGTTCTCATAGATTCATTCATTCAAAGAAAAATAAGTTTGAGCTCTTTTAAGTATTCATATTCTCTAAATACTTCTTTATGATTTTATACCCAATATATTTAATCAAGATAGATCCCAAGGGTCAATGCACAAAGTTGGGGGACCCAAAAGTGGCCACAACCACTTTTTGGTCCCATATGAGCTATAATGTGCTTGCATTTTAGCTTTGGAAAAAATCAAAATAAAAGCAACAAAAAGTGAAACCCATGGCTCATTTGCAAAAAATGGTCATAGGTTTCACTTTTGCTACCACGACTGTGTTATAGGACAAATTGGAACAACAATTTCAAAGGGCAATTGACAATTTCACCATGCCACCTCACCAATCCCACTCCCGAGGACATTATGCATGAGGTGTAGAGGGTGTAGCAGTTGAACAAAGTAGGGTTTGATTTTTTTTGTGAATTTGAAAATAAATTTTTAATTTTGCAATGTTTTGATTAGATTTTTATCTTGAATTTTCAGCTAATGAGCCACCACACAACCCTAATCCAGTAGAGGAGGCTCAAAACAACCCCCCTCAAACTGAGGAGAACCCTCAAAACCCCCCACCTTCACGTCCTCACCATCAAAGAGACACACAAGAAAACTATTTAGGGCAAATTGAAGAAAATAAAAAAACAACTTGAAACCCTAATTGAAACATTAAATACTCCAAATGCAAGCACCAATCATAGGAGAGCCCTTGTCAAGTCATTAGAGGTCATTGTTTCTCATATCGAATTGGTGAAAAATCAAATCACCGAATGGAATGACTATAGGGAGAGGAGTCAACAATACTATGTTGACAAATTGTCTTACAAACAAGTTAAGGACAAAAAAAATACAATATCTCAATTATGTTCACATTTTATCAATCCTAAAACTGGCCAAACACTAGAAGAGAGTTGCAAACGGTTCCTGCTTCATTGGTGTGTGCATGATGGTATATCCCAAAACTTTTGGGATAGATGGTACATGGTCTTTGATGAGCATCCTTGTAATAATAATGAGGTGCTGCAATATTTCTTGAGGAATCTCTATTGTGAGTTTGTCGTCAACCAGATTCCTAATTACTTTGACATTCGAGAGTTCCAGGGAAGAGGTGGTGGCTCTGCCCAAGATAGACAAGGGGCACATCGAGACTAGAACCGCATACCTATACCCCTCGTGAGGCCATCACATATCTCACTCCCTTCAGGTTTGAAGGAGAGTGTTGAGGTGGAGACACTACATTCATTGAGTTCTCTCACCCAGTCTCTAGCACATCATGGCAATGATCTTACCCAGGCCAATGAGGGTATGAGCAGTAGGCATCGTTGGTCTCCACATCTTTGCAATTCATGTGGGAACTTGTGCAATTATGGAACCTAGGACTCTCACCATTTAGGCAATTGAGATGATGTTGTAGAGTGTTATGACGCTGCGACACAGGGGCAACAACTAGTGATGGACACATCTATATTGGATGATATTGCTCTCACTGATGTCATCTTGTAGGAAATGTTTGGTATTGACTCCCAAGTAATTTTTTACAAGGTTCAACTTGATTTAATATATTTATATTTGAAATTTCTAATTAATTATATGAGTATCTATATTATAGTTAAAAATTAATGTATTTAATTGTTTGCACTATGAAATTCCAGAGTCAAAGTATTCATCCTACATCTGTTAGTCATCCAGTGTAGGGTTATGAGAGGAGGTCAAGTCAACAGGTATGTAATTTTTCACAAGATCATAAATATAGTACTTATATCAATGGTAATCTTATTTAGTGACAATTTGATGATGAACAGGGAGCTTCACCACCACCACCATGATTTCCTTGGTCCCCTACACACATAAGCACTTTCACTGAGGTAAGTTTTACCATTTATAATCATTATACATTTAAATAATGTTATGTATCTATTTTGGTCATATAACCTTGAACTCTATTTTCAGATATTGAATATGGAGAATCCTCCTCATCTTCATCAATTAGCAGAGGTGGGTATTGCTGCAGTTGTTTTATCTATACAAATCCTTTGACCAAGGTATGATCCAGTAACATGTAAATGTCAATTTGTATTTCTTGTTTTATCTCATGTCATTTAATGTACATAAATGATATTCATGTTTACTCAATTTTGCTTCTTCATGCTTCTCACAAGAGGTCATAACTCCAACCCGTATAGCTACAGATGAAGAGAGACAAAAAATCATCGAGAGGGATCACCAACTAGCGGTAAGTGATTGATTACATATGCTATGTTATATATTTCATGTTTTCTATATTAATGTGGATATTGTTTGATTGTATAAACAGGTGGAGCTTCAAAAATCTCTATCAAGGAGGTCTAGTCGACGGGATACAGAGGATGAGTCACTAATTGACTCTCCATCTTCACATCCAAACAAGGGCCATCGATTATTTGATAGTAGTTCATAGGAAATATGATTTTGGGACATTTTTGTATGCCTAGATGGATTTGTATACATACTTTTGTATTTTATCCATGTATATTTTGTATATGACCGTATGGCTTTGTTTGTACATGCCTATATGGCTTTATCTATACACTATATATTATTTTCATGACATTATGTATACGCCATTTTACATTAAATATAGTATGATGATCAATTATGGTTACAAGATAGATATCGTACCATGCTTAAAAGTTTTGATATTGCATACATGTTCTTCAATGTTTCCATGAAATGATATTATGTTCAATTATAGTTCAATATATGTGTCAAGTATGGTTTGATTAAGTCAAATATTTTGACAGCATCCTTGCAAAATATATTTTGTGTGTGTCTTGCAATCATTGCATTCCATGAGACTGCATATTTCTTTGAGGCATCATGTGTCAAACAATTCACGCGCCTTGTCTATGCTTCCACACATTGCATACATGTCTACAAGGGTAGCTGCAAATACAACATGTGATAAAATTTGTATATCCTTTATGCTTTGATGGTTGTCCACACCTTGTTCTGAAGATTCCATTTTGACATAGGCAAGGAGGATGTTAGATAAGGTTGTGGAATTTGGCTTGACACCCGCCAATTGCATTTTCTTGAAAGTTTCTTTAAAGCCTTATAAAAAAATCAATTTTGTTCATATCTTGCAATCATTGCATTCCATGAGACAATATTTCTTTGAAGCATTATGTCAAACATTTTGCATGCCTTGTCCATGCTTCCACACTTTGCATACATGTCTACAAGGGCACTGCAAATACAACATCTCACAAAATTCCTATATCCTTTATGCTTTCATGGCTATCCATACCCTGTTCCAATGATCCTAATTTGGCAAAGGAAGGGAGGATGCTTGCAAATGTTATGGAATTTGGTTTTACACATGCCAATTGCATTTTCTTGAAAGTTTATAAATCCTTTTCAAAAAATCCATTTTGTGCATATCTTGCAATCATTGCATTCCATGAGACTGTGCATTTCTTTGAGGCATCATGTCAAATAGTTCATGTGCCTTGTCTATGCTTCCACACTTTGCATACATGTCTACAAGGGCAGCTACAAATAGAACATGTGACAAAATTCCTATATCCTTTATGCTTTGATGGTTGTCCACACCCTATTTCGAAGATCCCATTTTGGCATAGGCAAGGAGGATGTTGGATAAGGTTGTGGAATTTAGTTTTACACGTGCCAATTACATTTGCTTGAAAGTTTCTAAAGCTTTTTTGAAAAAATCCATTTTGTGCATTTCTTGCAATCATTGCATTCCATGAGACAACATTTGTTTGAGGCATCATGTCAAATAGTTCATGTGCCTTGTCTATGCTTCCACACTTTGCATACATGTCTCCTAGGGCAGTTGCAACTACAACATCTATCAAAATTCCCATATCCTTTATGCTTTGATGTATGTCCATACCCTGTTCTGAAGATCCCATTTGGGCATAGACAATGAGGATGCTGGCTAAGGTTGTGGAATTTGGCTTTACACCTGCCAATTGCATTTGCTTGAAAGTTTCTAAAGCCTTATAAAAAAAACCATTTTGTGCATATCTTGTAATCATTGCATTCCATGAGACAATATTTCTTTGAGGCATAATGTCAAACAGTTCACCTGCCTTGTCTATGCTTCATCACTTTGCATACATGTCTCATAGGGTAGTTGCAACTACAACATCTGACTAAATTCCCATATCTTGTATGCTTTGATGGATATCCATACCCTATTCTGAAGATCCCATTTGGGCATAGACAAGGAGGATGCTGGATAAGGTTGTAGAATTTGGCTTTACACCTGCCAATTGCATTTGCTTGAAAGTTTCTAAAGCTTTATCAATAAAACCATTTTGTGCATATCTTGCAATCATTGCATTCCATGAGACAACATTTCTTTGAGCCATCATGTTAAATAGTTCACGTGCCTTGTCTACGCTTCCACACTTTACATATATGTCTCATAAGGTAGTTACAACTACAACATCTAATGAAATTCCCATATCCTTTATGCTTTTATGGATGTCCATACCCTATTCTAAAGATCCCATTTGGGCACAAACAAGGAGGATGATGGCTAAGGTTGTGGAATTTGGCTTTACACCTGCCAATTGCATTTGCTTGAAAGTTTCTAAAGCCTTATCAAAAAACCATTTTGTGCATATCTCTCAATCATTGCATTCCATGAAACATCATTTCTTTGAGGCATCATGTCAAACAGTTCATGTGCCTTGTCTATGCTTCCACACTTTGCATACATGTCTCATAGGGTAGTTGCAACTACAACATCTGACGAAATTCCCATATCCTTTATGCTTTGATGGATGTCCATACCTTGTTTCAAAGATTCCATTTGGGAATAGACAAGGAGGATGATGACTACTTGGTTGTGTAATTTGGCTTTACACCTGCCAATTGCATTTGCTTGAAAGTTTCTAAAGCCTTATCAATTTTTTTTGTGCATATTTTGCAATCATTACATTCCACGAGACAACATTTCTTTGAGGCATCATATCAAATAGTTCACATGCCTTGTCTATGCTTCCTCACTTTGCATACATGTCTCATAGGGTAGTTGCAACTACAACATCTGACGAAATTCCCATATCCTTTATGCTTTGACGGATGTCCATAACCTGTTCCACAGATCCCATTTGGGCACAGAGAAGGAGGATGCTGGCTAAGGTTGTCGAATTTGGCTTTACACCCGCTAATTGCATTTGCTTGAAAGTTTCTAGAGCCTTATCAAAAAATCCATTTTGTGCATATCTTGCAATCATTGTATTCCATGAGACAACATTTATTTGAGCCAGTTCACTTGCCTTGTCCATGTTTCCACACTTTGCATACATGTCTCATAGGGCTGTTGCAACTACAACATCTGACAAAATTCCCATATCCTCTATGCTTTGATGGATGTCCATACCCTGTTTTGAAGATCTCATTTGGGCACAAATAAGGAAGATGCTGGCTAAGGTTGTGGAATTTATCTTTACACCCACCAATTGCATTTGCTTTAAAGTTTCTAAATCCTTATAAAAAAATCCATTTTATCCATATCTTGCAATCATTGCATTCCATGAGAATGTTGCAAGTATGTGCCTAATCGGTGTTGTCATTGATGTCAACATATCTTTGTTGTCATTGGTGTCAACTATATCCTATTTTGTTATTTGTTTAGAAGCTTTATATGTTGAGGATATTAAGAAAATTTTCCTCTCTAGAAGAAACAGTGAGTTGCAGTAAATTATAGTGAAGACAGTGTGTTGTTGATAAAAGAACACTGCAGAAGATTGCTCCACATTTCTTCTAAATTGAAGATCTTGGTCTGTAGATTGAAAGTTAGTTAGAGTCATGTCTGAAGATGATAAATCCTAAGTTTGAATCTTTGGTATGAAGAATTGAGTGAGTTACATTCACCAGAGTAAAACTTGATTTTTCTAATTATTTATTGGTGACATGGAGAAAGTATTTTGCTCCTCATTCCTCCGCATTGAAGTATTTTGCTCTGCGGTTCTAGAGGGAAGTCTAAGATGTTTATAAGTGCCTACAACTACAATGGTTCATAATTTGGCCATCCGTAAGTTATCTTTCTTTTATGACAGTAGAAGACAGTGAAGTTCATGTGCTTCGGTACGCATAATCTCATGAATAAAGTGGTTGGAGTTTGTGTGATTGCTCCTAATGATTACAACATGCTTGTGGATGCCTCCTAATCGTGTTCCTACCTTTGCATTGGTCCACATTAAGGAATTAAGATCGTGTTTGAAGATTATTCCTAGACAACTAGCTTGTAACCAGTCTTAGCCGACTTGGTTAAATCCAGTGTTTGGAGAGATCTATTGAAGATTGTAGAAGCGTGTCATGGCATGGAAGATTGTGTTTAAGTCCTAGCTAAGGCGTGGCATGATCCGCATGCATCTTTACTATATCTCCTTAGCATAATGTTGTATTAGGTCAAGACCTATTTTGTAAATGTTTGTAATGCCGACCTTGGAGATTGTTCCTGTATACACCTAAAAATGACATGACCCTGTCTAAATAAATATTCTTAATATTTAGTCCATTTAATTCCTCTATCAATAAATAAATAAATCAATTTATTTATTTGGTTCATATTCCTCCCATTAATTAAATAAATTACCTTTATTTAATTAATTTCATCGAAGTCAACTTTATTCTTCCAAACAATTAAATAATTTTAATTATTTAATTAAATCACTTATTCCTCCAAATTTAAACAAATCAATCAAATTTATTTAAATTCTCTCAATCTCTAAAAATAAAATATAATAAAATATTTTATTTATTCCTCCAATCTTGCACAAACAATTAAATAAATTTATTTATTTAATTTGCCTCAATTATCTTCCAATTCTTCTAAAGATAAATTTTGCTCATCATGCACACAAAATTAAATAATTTATTATTTAATTTCTCTCAAATCATGCAAAAAGTAAATCACAAGTTGAGTTAATTGATTTAATCAATCTTGTTTTTATCAACAACTCTTAAATTAGAAAAAAGCATTCTAATTTATGAAAGCAAATCTTATTTTTGTCATGAAAGCAGTTAACTCAAACAAAACAACTTTTTGTGTGACACATGTCATGTGCACGTTCATCATGAGTTCTAGATTTATTTTCTCTGTCGATTTTCTTATTCTTTCTATACCATTGATCTTCTCTCTCACAAGTCTATAAGCACAACCCTTTTCCTCCATTTCTATCATCCAAGCTTTTAGTACCCTTACTCTGCAGGAATCACAGCGTGCCTTTGGCACCCAATTCCTCCATTGCTTGCGATCAACTTGTTACCATCACCATTACCATTGTTGTGAAGCTTCTCTTCATTACAAGAACTATCATAGCCATTCTCCATTGACATCTTGAAAAAAAAGAAGCAAGGAAGTGCGCTTTCTGAGGGCTTCATTCATTACGAAAGATCGATTGAGATAGGTAACCAATGGAAGCTATGAAGTATTGAGGTTTGCAAGGTTTTGTCTTTGTTGTATGAATCTTGATTATTTCCTTTTCCATTGATTTTATTAGATTACTTTGATACTATTGATAATCATTCCAATTTTCTGATAACATTTTTGGTGCCCACCGTTGGTCAATGTTTATTGCGATATGTGCAACCGTTGGTCATGGTTCCCTTCCATCCCGCAACACTTCCACATATCTCCATCTCGCTTTCCTTCCACTATTATCCTACGTATCTTCCTCGTCCTATCCCTATGGTCCATGCTTTTGCATAAGCCTTCCCTCCATCCATACATAAGTCCTGCCTAATCTGCACCATAATACAATATCACGCCTTCCATAATCTGCTATCTACCTACTTCATCTTCCTTTCATGCGATCCTTACCAACATCTATGAGCATAGCGACATTTGGCATGATCTATGTGACGACATGCATTTCTAGAGAGATACTATCACCTTCATGGAACTAGACTCTTGAGTCCTTCTCGTTCGTATTCCACCTATCCTATCCAAACAATTCTAACAAAAAATAAATAAAAATAAAAATAAAAATAAAATAAAAAAATAGAAAATAACAAAAAAATTGTCCTCTGGTGAAAACCTGGTAAACAGGTGCCTTGGATAGATACCATGATGAAAACATGGCAAATAAGCGTCATGTGTATTTTGGCTCCTGTGCAATAAAAGCAAAGTAGTGAAAACCTGGCAAACAAGCGTTCTTTGCGATACAAACTGCTTCCTCCATCTTTGGGAAACCAATCACCTTGTGTCCATTCTTCCCACAGTTATCCATTATCCAATCGTGTCAGTTTCACAACAAACACCTTGCATAACTTGAACAATGACCTATCATGGCTTGATACTCTATAACCATTGACACCTTAATACCTAAGGTTGTCAAAGTACCATATCCATAGTGTCAGCATATCTTAGCATTCATCGTCAATATCAGGATTCTCCCCAAACTACATTGCCTCTACGTCATCAAGTAGGCAAGGCCATTTAGCAATGAGCCCTCGAGGCACTAGATCAGTCCCTTAGGGTCCGTTTCTTTGTATCCATTATCAGTTCATCCATAATAAGCCAGATGCCTCTACTTGATTGGGGACAAGTCCTCGACCTAGTTAAGTAGTTGGATTCTGCAGTTCCACTTTGTTCACTGAGGACACCAATAAGGATTGTGATACCTTTCACCAAGCATGCAAGCGCAGCAGAACCCGCTTTCAAACAAATTTTTTGATGCAGGACATGAACCTATCCAAAGCAAAGCAAACAAGTACCTAAAGCACTCTAAATGATTATATCTCAATTATGGCAAGAAAACACATCTAAATGCAAGAATGTTTTGTGTTTGTGATCAGGCTAGGTTACAACGTCCTGATTTTTGTTATCATGTCTTTCTACGCTACTCAAGGATGCTAAAAAGCTAGAGATGTTGTGGGGGGGCATGATTATTTTTCTTTGTTTGTTGTTTGTGGATCAATATTTAGTAATGTGAAGCCTTGTCTAACGACATGATCAACAAAAGATCATTGAGGACATCAGAGGTCTAACATGAAAGGGGGCAATCCTTGTTTGTTGATACGCAAGAAATACTCAAGTCATCTCAGTTCAATTATACCTAGATGCTTGTATTAACTTGCTAAATCAAAATCCATGTTAGCGATACTCAGGTCATCTCGGTTCAATTATACCTAGATGCTTGTATTTTCTTACAACATTTCAAAAGAGAAAAGAAACAAACAAAAAAAGTGCCAAATGATGAAATAAGCACTTCAAAATACTTGAAATATCAAGATGGCAAAACCATTTGCATCCAGAAAGCATCCACAAAGCATCCATATCCCATACAATACAAATTCTATGCAGAGTATCAATGTTTGCAAATCAAAGCTTGTGAGTCCTTCAGTCGAGTCATTCTTCTGTCAACCAAATTTCTATCTATCATTGTATCTTTCATCAAACCTCTAGTCAATTCTTCTTTCATCCTTGTGCAGGCAATCCAAGTGATGATCCAAATGCAAGTCTATCCTTACTCCATACCAATCAAGTAAGTCAATCTTGTCAAAATATCCAATAGCAATTAGTGGTCTTGATCCTAATCTTGTTGTAAACCAACTCAATCAATCATAATTATCAGTGGGATATATCTTTCCAATGCCTATCGTGTTGCTCTAGGGATATATCATTCCCCGCCATGACAACACTAGCATCTATCATTATCAATTAATCATTGGTTTACAGCTTGATAGGGGCAATACCTTGTTTGTTCTTGTATCATTTGTGCATACTTGCTTGCTTGCTTATGTGTGTTATCATTTTATCTTGCATCATGTACCTTTTAGCTCTTTCATCCTCCATTTTCTTCACCCTAATTCTTCCACCTTCTTCATCATAAGATTGTTCATCTCACGTCCTTCTGCCTTCTTCCCGTCCAATCTCCCGAGGGGGCATCCTACTGTCATTAACCCTATACCAAGGGCAAACTGGGGCATGTATCATTATCAGAAATCTTATTTTTTGAAACAACCTGATAAAACACATTGCATCAAAGAGGGGCAAAATGTATACACCTAAAAATTACACGACTCTGTCTAAATAAATATTCTTAATATTTATTCCATTTAATTCCTCTATCAATAAATAAATAAATCAATTTATTTATTTGGTTCATTTTCCTCCCATTAATTGAGTAAATTACCTTTTATTTAATTAATTTCATCGAAATCAAAATCATTCTTCCAAACAATTAAATAATTTTAATTATTTAATTAAGTCAAACTTATTCCTCCAAATTTAAATAAATTAATCAAATTTATTTAAATTCTCTCAATCTCTAAAAATAAAATATAATAAAATATTTTATTTATTCTTCTATTTTGCACAAACAATTAAATAAATTTATTTATTTAATTTGCTTTCTTATCTTCTAATTCCTCAAAAATCTTCCAAATCTTCTAAAGATAAATCTTCTTCTTCATGCACACAAAATTAAATAATTTATTATTTAATTTCTCTCAAATCATGCAAAAAGCAAATCACAAGTTGAGTTAATTGATTTAATCAATCTTATTTTTATCAACGACTCTTAAATTAGAAAAAAAACATTCTAATTTATGAAAGCAAATCTTATCTTTGTCATGAAAGCAGTTAACTCAAACAAAACAACTTTTTGTGTGACACATGACGTGTGCATGTTAGTCATGAGTTCTAGATTTATCTCCTCTGTCAATCTTCTTATTCTTTCTATATCACTGATCTTCTCCCTCACAAGTCTATAAATTGAACCTATTTCCTCCATTTCTATCATCCAAGCTTTTAGTACCCTTACTCTGTAGGAATCACAGCGCACCTTTGGCACCAAATTCCTCCATTACTTGCAATCAACTTGTTACCATCACCATTACCATTGTTGTGAAGCTTCTCTTAATTACAAAGAATTATCATAGCCATTCTCCATTGACATCTTGAAGAAAAAAGCAAGGAAGTGCGCTTTTTGAGGGCTTCATTCATTACGCAAGATCAATCGAGATAGGTGACCAATGGAAGCCATGAAGTATCGAGGTTTGCAAAGTTTTGTCTTTGTTGTATGAGTCTTGATTATTTCCTTTTCCATTGAGTTATTAGATTACTTTGATATTATTGATAATCATTCCAATTTTCTAATGAATGTAATGCCGACCTTGATGTACATTCCAAGGTTGATGAATGATATATATACTTGTAATTTGGTTGTGGAAAACATGTCCTTGCATGAAGATATGAAGTTAAGTGAAGAGGTGTAAAAGCAAAGTAGAGCAGAGGATGAGTATTACGCTTCAATTGAACTAAATTCAGGCATGGAGTAGATGCTATTATCTCAGTTCAAAACCCTTAGCAGTGAGCCACCCCTTAGTAGTGAGCCTTTTTCTGGGCAGTGAGCCCTATTGGCAATGAGCCTCTGATTTTCAGTATTGTTGTAACTTATATATCTTGTGGACTAACATCCACCGCGGTTTTTCCCTTAACAGGGTTTTCCACATAAAAATCTGGTGTCACTTGTGTATGATCTTGCAATTGTGTTTATGTTTCTAAGTTTATGCTTTCATGACTTAATCACAACAAACAGTGGACAAGTGTTTGATATTTTAAGGTGTAGAATAGTTTAATTTTTGAGACAACTGATTCATCCCCCCTCTCAGTTGTCTGATTCATTTCAATAGAGACAACATTTCTTTGAGCCATCATGTCAAATAGTTCACGTGCCTTGTCTATGCTTCCACACTTTGCATACAGTCTCATAGGGCAGTTGCAAATACAACATCTGACAAAATTCCCATATCCTTTATGCTTTGATGGACTAACATCCATCGTGGTTTTTCCCTTAATAGGGTTTTCCACGTAAAAATATGGTGTCACTTGTGTATGATCTTGCAATTGTGTTTATGTTTCTGAGTTTTTGCTTTCATGACTTAATCACAACAAATAGTGGACAAGTGTTTGATATTTTAAGGTGCATAATTGTTTAATTTTTAAGACAACTGATTCACCCCCCCTCTCAGTTGTCTGATTCATTTCAACAATTGGTATCATAGCCAAATTCCTCGAAAGAAAGCTTGACCACTTGAGGTTGATCCAGGATGTCATATAAGAAGGAGAGTCCACAGTTCGATGGAATGAACTATTCCATTTGGAAGATCCGCATGAAAACCTATCTCCTCTGCGTGGGTTATAGTGTTTGGAAAATAATCAAAGATAAGTATGAAATACCGAAGGATGGTCCGCAAACTAGAGATGAGGTCAAACAATTTGAGTTGAACATAAAAGCCAAAGATGCCTTGGTAAGCGCCCTATTCAACATCGAAGTAACAAGACTCATGGAGCTAGAAACTTCTTATGAAATCTAGGATAAGTTGAAGAATCTATATGAAGGAGAAGAATCTGTGAAGAGCGCCAAGTTACAAAATTTGAAGTCAAAATATGAATGTTTGAAGATGAGCGAAGATGACAACATAACATCCTTCATGCAAAAGATCGACGAACTTGTGAGCAACATTAGAATTGTGGGAGGAAAATTTGAGGACATTGAAATTGTGAACAAAATTCTTAGATCACTGCCTAAATCATACAGTCATAAAGTGGCCACAATTGAGGAAATAATGACAGCGACAAAGATTATAAAAGATCAGCTACTTGGGAAGTTGACAACCTTTTAAATGAGAGAACTTGTTGATTTCCTTCTGAAGACAGAGACTGCTTTCAAGGCTAGCACTTTAGAAAAAACCCCAGATCTGACAAGTACAAGGTGGAACCAGATTATGAGCTTGAAGAACTTAAAGCCAACTTTGTTAATAGTCTACCCAGAGGTACTGGTAAGTTCAAAGGAAAATTACCTTTCAAATGTTTCAGTTGTGGTAAAGTTGGTCATTATGCTTCTAGATACCCCACAAGAATTCCTAAGCCTAGACCTGATAGACCTAGGATTCCAAAGAAATGTTACTATGTTGAAGATCTTGATGATGATGAAGGAGTATCAGATGGTGAACCAAATAATGCTAGTACTTCTGGTAATGAATGCTTGTTTATTGCTATTAAAGAAGAACCCATGTCTACTAATCCTACTAGCTGTGCGAAAGAAGAAAAACCAGTGGAAAGTGCCTTGGCTGTTCAAGTTGTTGAAGATAAAGATGAATGGCTTATTGATAGTGGATGCTGTCATCACATGACCAGTGACAAAAGTAAGTTTGTAAGTTTGGAAAGATATGATGGGGGACTGGTTAGGTTTGGAGATGACACAGTTGGTAAGATATGTGGAAAAGGATCCATTTCTTTTGATGGCAAGCATAATACTGAAGATGTTTTGTATGTGAAGGGATTAAAGCACAATCTTTTGAGTGTTGGTCAGATGTGTAACGAAGGTTATGATTTGAGATTCAAGGAAAATGGATGCAAGATCATGGAAAGCTCCGGAACAGTGATTGCAACTGGTAAAAAGACTAAAGGCAATATCTATCATTTGAAAGGAAATAATAACTATGACTTGTTGGCACAGATTGATGAAAGTTGGCTATGGCACAGAAGGATGTGTCACATCAATTTTGACAACATTGTGAAGATAAGTTCCACTCAGGCTGTAATAGATTTGCCCAAGCTTGTGAAGCCTACTGATACATTATGCAAGGAGTGCCAATTTGGAAAACAGACAAGAAAAAGCTTCAAGAGCAAGGACCAATCTGTTGAAGGTCTACTAGAATTAGTACATACAGATCTATGTGGGCCTACCAGAGTAAGAAGTCTGTAAGGAGACATGTATTTCATGTTGTTAATTGATGACTATTCTAGAATGACTTGGGTTAACTTCTTAAAGGAAAAAGTAGAAGCCCTAGAAAAGTTCAAAGCATTCAAGGCAATGGTTGAGAATGAGATAGATTTGAAGATCAAGTGCTTGAGGTCTGATAGAGGTGGAGAGTTTACATCAAATGCATTCAACTTCTTTTGTGAGGAACAAGGGATAAAGAGACAATTATCTGCACCTAGGACTCCACAACAAAATGGAGTAGTGGAAAGGAAGAACGTGACAGTTCAAGAGGCTGCTAGAACAATGATGAAGGAGGTGGATCTACAGGAAGTATATTGGAGAGATGTAATTCACACTGATGTATACATTCTAAACAGAGTTCAAGTCAAAGGTAACAGTTCCAAGACTCCTTGTGAATTGTGGCATGGTAAAGTTCCCACTGTGAAATACTTAAATTTTTTTGGTAGTAAGTGTTATATTAGAAGAGATAAAGATCTAGGTAAGTTTGATGCAAGATGTGATGAAGGTATCTTCCTTGGATATTCTACCAAGAGCAAAGCCTACCGGTGCTACAATAACAGGTTGAAGAAGATCATTGAAAGTGCAAATGTCAAAGTTGATGAAAGGAAAGAAAAGGTATCAAGCGGATATGAATCAGATGAACCAGATGTTCCTGTAAGCAAAGAAGTGGTACAACATGAAGACAATTTAGATGAAGAAGAACAAGCTCCAGTAATTATCACCAAGACACCAAGGTACGCAAGACTAAATCATCCTAAAGATCAAATCATAGGAGATAAGAGTAAAGGAATTTTGACTAGAAGAAGAGCTGTAGAAGATCAAGTAAATTTCTGTTTGATTTCCAAGATTGAACCTAAGACTATAAATGAATCTTGCAATGATGAGAATTGGGTAAAGGCCATGAAAGAAGAACGGATGCAGATAGAGAAGAATCAAACTTGGAATCTTGTTCCCAGACTAGCAGATAAAAATGTAATTGGCACCAAATGGGTCTTCAGGAACAAGCTGAATGAAAATGGTGAAGTGGTAAGAAACAAAGAAAGGTTGGTATGCAAAGGATACTCTCAAGTTGAAGGAATAGATTTTGAGGAAACATTTGCACCAGTGGCAAGTATTGAAGCAATAAGAATGTTTTTAGCATTTGTAGCCAACAAAGATTTCAGGGTATATCAAATGGATGTGAAGTCTGCATTCTTAAAAGGAGAATTAGAAGAAGTCTATATTGAACAACTAGAAGGATTCCAGTCATCAGATCAGGGTGACATGGTGTACA
Organism: Cunninghamia lanceolata; assembly: GCA_027924645.1. NCBI lineage: Eukaryota > Viridiplantae > Streptophyta > Pinopsida > Cupressales > Cupressaceae > Cunninghamia > Cunninghamia lanceolata. Next base: position 2,534,346 of record BSBN01001278.1, on the reverse strand, counting down.
GATTGAAGAAAGCATTGTATGGACTAAAACAAGCCCCTAGGGCCTGGTATGCAAGATTGGATAAATATTTGATATAGTTAGGGTTCAGTAAGGGTACTACCGACAACAATCTCTATTTCAAGATCAATGATGAACAAATCCTAATTGTTGCAATAATTGTTGATGACATTATCTTTGGAGGCAATGAAGGTATGTGCATGGTTTTTGTTGGGGAAATGCAAAATAAATTTGAAATGTCCATGATTTGTGAGATGAATTTCTTTTTAGGTCTGCAAATTAATCAATTAGATAAAGGTATCTTCATTTCTCAATCTATGTATGCGAAAGAATTGTTAAAGAAGTTCGGGATGGAGGACTCTAAACTGATAAGCACTCAAATGGTAACTAGATGTAAGTTGAGAAAAAATGATGACTCAGGTCTATGGCAGATCATAAAAGATATAGATCTATGATTGGAGGATTACTTTATTTGACCCAAACCAAACCTGACATAATGCATGCAGTTTGTCTTGTGGCAAGATTTCAAGCAGAACCTAAAGAGTCACATGTGATGGCAGTCAAGAGAATATTGGGGTACTTGAAAGGCACAATGGATTATGGTTTGTGGTATCCAAAAGACAATGATTTCACTCTCATTGCATACACTAATGCAGATTGGGTCAGAGATGTGGATGACAGGAAAAGTACAAGTGGAGGTGTATTCTTCTTGGAAAAAAGGCTGATATCCTGGTTAAGCAAGAAACAAGACTCAATATCTCTGTCTACTGTAGAAGCAGAATACATTGTAGTAGCATGCAGTTGCACTCAAGTATTATGGATGAAGCAGACATTGAAGGATATCAGAGTTGTGTATGAAGATCCAATTGCAATATTTTGTGACAAGACAAGTGCCATAAACATATCAAAGAATCTAGTAATGCATTCAAGGACAAAGCACATATCCATAAGATATCACTTTCTAAGAGAAAAAGTGACAGAGAATGAAGTCAAGTTGGAGTATGTATCTACAAAAGATCAGATTGCAGACATTTTCACCAAGCCTCTGCCTAAGGATACTTTTGAGTATCTCAGAGAAAAGTTAGGGATTATCACCCCTCCTGCTCTAAACTAAGATGCAGAAGAGTGCATCAGTCTGGTAGTGCTTATAATTCTACATCCAGATCCGGATTGATGCTTCTAAGGGCTACTTCTCAGGGGGAGTAATCAGATGAAGAGAGTTTAGTTCAGAGCAGTAGAGTGCAAGTATGTGCCCTTTGCCATTGAGAAAAGAAGGAATGTAGATGTGTAAAGAGATAGGGGAAAATCTTGTCTTGATGACTGTTACAGTTTTTCACATCATATGTTGCCATCAATGACAAAGAGGGAGATTGTTGCAAGTATGTGCCTAATCGGTGTTGTCATTGATGTCAACATATCTTTGTTGTCATTGGTGTCAACTGTATCCTATTTTGTTATTTGTTTAGAATCTTTATATGTTGAGGATATCAAGAAAATTTGCCCCTTTGGAAGAAACAGTGAGTTGCAGTAAATTATAGTGAAGACAGTGTGTTGCTGATAAAAGAACAGTGTAGAAGATTGCTCCGTATTTCTTGTAAATTGAAGATCTTGGTCTACGGATTGAAAGTTAGTTAGATTCGTGTCTAAAGATGCTAAATCTTGAGTTTGAATCTCCGGTATGAAGAATTGAGTGAGTTACATTGACCAGAGTAAAACCTAGTTTTTCTAATTATTTACTGGTGACAGGGAGAAAGTAGTTTGCTCCGCATTCCTCCACATTGAAGTATTTTTCTCTGCAGTTCTAGAGGGAAGTCTGGTATGTTGATAAGTGCCTACAACTACAATGGTTCATTATTTGGTGGTCTACAAATTATCTTTCTTTTATGACAGTAGAAGATAGTGAAGTTCATGTCCTTTGGTATGAAGAATCTCATGAATAAAGTGGTTGGAGTTTGTGCGGTTACTCTTGATGATTACAACATGCTTGTGGATGCCTCCTGATCATGTTCTTACCTTTGCATTGGTTTGCATTAAGGAATTGAGACCATTTTTGAAGATTATTCCCAGACAACGTAGCTTGTAACTAGTCTTAGCCAACTTGGTTAAATCCAGTGTTTGCGAAGATCTATTGAAGATTGTAGAAGCGTGTCATGGCATGGAAGATCGTGTTTGAGTCCCATATAAGGCATGGCATGATCTGCATTCATCTTTACTATATCTCCTTAGCATAATGTTGTATTAGGTCAAGACTTATTTTGTAAATGTTTGTAATGTCGACCTTGGAGATTGTTCCAACGATTGATGAATGTAATGCCAACCTTGATGTACATTCCAAGGTTGATGAATGATATATATACTTGTAATTTGGTTGTGGAAAACATGTCCTTGCGTGAAGATGCAAAGTTAAGTGAAGAGGTGTACAAGCAGAGCAGAGTAGAGGATGAGTATTGTGCTTCAATGGAACTGAATTCAGGCATGGAGTAGATGCTATTATCTCAGTTCAAAACCCTTGGCAGTGAGCCACCCCTTGGTAGTGAGCCTTTTTTTGGGCAGTGAGCGCTATTGGCAGTAAGCCTCTAATTTTTAGTATTGTTATAACTTATATATCTTGTGGACTAACATCCACCGTGGTTTTTCCCTTAATAGGGTTTTCCATGTAAAAATCAAGTGTCATTTGTGTATGATCTTGCAATTGTGTTTATGTTTCTAAGTTTATGCTTTCATGACTTAATCACAACAAATAATGGACAAGTGTTTGATATTTTAAGGTGCATAATTGTTTAAGTTTTGAGACAACTGATTCACCCCCCTCTCAGTTGTTTGATTCATTTCAACAGAGACAACATTTCTTTGAGCCATCATGTCAAATAGTTCAATTGCCTTGTCTATGCTTCCACACTTTGCATACATGTCTCATAGGGTAGTTGCAACTACAACATCTGACAAAATTCCCAAATCCTTTATGCTTTGATGGATGTCCATACCCTGTTTCAAAGATCCCATTTGGGCACAGACAAGGAGGATGTTGGCTAAGTTTGTAGAATTTGGCTTTACAACTGCCAATTGCATTTGCTTGAAAGTTTCTAAAGCCTTATCAAAAAATCCATTTTGTGCATATCTTGCAATCATTGCATTCCATGAGATAACATTTCTTTGAGCCATCATGTCAAACAATTCATGTGCCTTGTCTATGCTTCCACACTTTGCATACATGTCTCATAGTGTAGTTGCAACTACAACATCTGACGAAATTCCCATATCCTTTATGCTTTGATGGATGTCCATACCCTATTCCTAAGATCCCATTTTGGCACAAACAAGGAGGATGCTGGCTAAGGTTGTGGAATTTGGCAAGAAAACTTGATATGCATCCTTGAAGTCACTCATAATTCTTAAATTTATCATACAGTTACCTATGTGGGCCCCATTAGTGATCTCATAACATTAGTGAAAGGTAATGGCCAAGTAGGTAATGGCCTCTAGTAGCATCAACCTGCCTACCTTGATGTGTTGGCGCAGTCAATTCGGCCCCATGAGGTGGGAAGAAGAAAATATGCCTATTGGCACCTTTTCATTGCTCTCAAATGACACATTTTGCAAGAATGCATACGTTGTTGGCACTGTCAAACGGTCTAGAGTTGACTAAAATTGAGATAGGGTACTATAGAGGGACCTGACATCCACTTGTAGGTCCAAACAAAACATTCATAGGTGCCATAGATCGAGAGAAAAGGTAGACAAAAGTTTTTCAACTTTTTGCTCTTTGGGTTGTTCAAAGACTCCTAGTGCAATGTAGCTTGGAACGATTGGGAGACTTGGGAAACAAATCGAGGCTTCCAGTAGCATCGACCCACCCACCTCGATGTGTTAGCATAGTTGGTTTGGCCCCATGAGGTGGAAAGAAGAAAATATGTCTATTGGCACCTTTTCACTGCTCTCAAATGACACATTTTGCAAGAATGCATACGTTGTTGGCACAGTCAAACAGTCTGGAGTTGACCAAAACTGAGATAGAGTACTATAGAGGGACCCGACATCCACCTGTAGGTCCAAACAGAATATTTGTAGGTGCCATATATCGAGATAAAAGGCAGGCGAAAGTTTTTCAACTTTTTACTCTTTGGGCTCTTTAGAGACTCCTAGTGCAACGTAGCCTGGAATGATTGGGAAACCTAGGAAATGAACCGAGGCCTTCAGTAGCATTTGTTGGCAACTTGGTAAACATCATTGATGAAGACAATACTGGTATGATTGGATGAACATGATGTTTGATTATTATTGTCATTGATGGCAACAAGAACTCAGAAGGGTTGTGAGGTTATAGTGATCCTCATGAAGTCAGGTATATCGAGAACTCTGGTCCAAAAGAAGACTTAGACATTTTGTCTAAGTGTTGGTAGAGTACTAAGATGACTACAGAGAGATAGTATTATGATCAATATTGGTCCACAGTTGAAGATCCTGTATTGCGGTTTTGGTGAGTTATTGCTAGCTCTTAGATGATCTTAAATCCAAAGTTTCATCTTCTGATAATCTTCGGAAGTATAGTATCAAGTAGCACAAATTCAACATAGTAGAGAACAATCTTGAGCAGGGCAGAACACCGGTTTGACTTGGTCCACATTCCTCTGGTAATAGGTATTTCCTCTTGCAGTTTTGAGGTGTTGTAAACACATGTTTGATGTATCTAAATCTAAAGTTGCAGATCTTGAAGTCTATCGGTAAGGCAATTATGAGAATCTAAGTATCACTACATGCTTAGACAATGTTTGATAGTGACATAGTACAACTTCTAATGATCCACATTTCACCGCATGATTATATTATGCTATGCAATTCTAAAGGTAAGCTTGGGAATGCCTAAAGAGTCTTAACTATGAGTCTGAGGAAGTTTTGTGGTCGGCACCAAAAGTTGTGATATGACAGATGGACTGAACCCATGGTAGTTTGTGTATGAGGCCTACCTGATACTTTGATCTATGTGCGGTAAGATCTAGTATTTAGAATCATATCATAAGGGGTTCTACAGTTGAAGCCGACATGTGTGGATATGTTTCAAATGTTGAATTGGTTCACAAGGTGTTTTGATGAAAGGATTAGGCCGACAAGTTACACAAGGCATAACTACACACTTCATCTTTATAGGCCAACCTAATTTGAAGTTTGTAAGTGTTGTAGATATATATGAGATCCATTTTGATGTTTCAACTAGAGAGGTGTGCAAATATGAATATGTGGGTGTGCGACATGCGAAGGTTTGTGATTTTATAAGGGCAACAAGTGAAGAAGAAGAGAGATCTTATTTTGATATAAGAACAGAGCAATGTAATAGAGCAGTTCAGGATGAAGAGTTTTGAGACAGTTTTCTGAGCATCATTGGAGCTACATCCATGCATTTTTAGATGCAATTTTAGCAGTTCATTTTGGCAGTGAGCCACCCTTCTTTCTCTTTCTTTTCTCTTGGCAGTGAGCCTGTATGCAGTGAGCATCTTTATTTAGACAGTGAGTCCTTAGGGCAGTGAGCCTCTTGTAATTTGGTATTGTTACTACATAATATATTGTGAGCTAACACTCACTGTGGTTTTTCCCTTTTTGGAGTTTCCACGTAAAAATCCTAGTGTTCATGTGTAATGGTTTATGGTTGTGCTTTCTATGATTGAATTGCTTTATTGCTGTTAAATGTGCCAAATGGATTAATGGTTTAATAAGGGAATGGTTTAATAGAATATTGATTCATCCCCCCTCTCAGTATTCTAGGTATTCAACAATTAGTATTAGAGCTTGGTTCGTTGGAAGAAGTCTAACATCTTGAGGAAGATCTTGGAGATTGAACACATGGTAGGTAAAAGGTATCCTACTCCTCCTGAAGAAATTCATCCAACTGGAACTATAGAAGAAGAATGAATGTATGTTAATGAAGAAGAACTCAAAGTTGCTCTTGAAGATCTTGAAAGGACTAAAGAAGAAAATAGGGATCTGAAGGAAAATGTTAAGGAAGCAGATGAGTGCATCAGGAAGTTGAGGGAGCAAGTCAAGAAGTTCAAAGAAAAGCATAAGGAGGTTAGTGAACAACTGAAATCAGCAAATGAAATCTTGGATGATCTGAAAGTGCAAATTGAAGATAAGGCAAAAGTAGAAGAAGATCTAAATCAATTGGTGAAAGGCAAATCAGAAGAATGTGCAAAGCTTGAAAAAGAAGTTGTGAACCTGAAGTTAGATTTGGAGAAGGCAAAGAGATATGAAGAAAAGTTCAAGATAAGTTGTATAAAACTTGATGAGATGCTTGCTAGCCAGAAGAACTCTGATGACAAAGAAGGCTTGGGATTTGAGAAAGGTGAAAGTTCTAAAATTGGTCAAGAAATGAATGATAAGAACAAGAAGGACAAAGGCAAGCAGATCCGAAATCAAACGAATGGACCTAGAAAACCAACAGTTAGGAAACCAAATGCACAAAGGTACCCATCTTTCAATGGTTATTGTAATTCATGCAATAAGTTTGGTCATAAGGCTACTCAATGTAGGAGCAGAGTGAATCAAAATGTTCCATCTTTCTCCAGTCAGTGCTTTACTTACAATAAAGTTGGTCATAAAGATGAGGAATGGTCATAACAATGGAAGGAATGCTTAATCTTTTAGAGGTAACTACTTTACATGCAAGAGAGTTGGTCATAGAGCTAGTGAATGTAGAAGTCAGATAAGGAATGACTATAATAATGGAAGGAATGCTCAATCTTTTAATGGTAACTGCTTTACATGCAATAGATTTAGACATAAGGCTAATCATTGCAGATCCAAAATGAATGGAAGGAACAACAGTCAGAGGAATGTTGTGTGCTATAATTGCAAGAGGCCTGGACATATTGCAAGGTTTTGCAAAAGCAAGATAATGAAGAAGAATAATCTAGTAGAAGAGAAGAAACCAGTGCAAAAGGTTGATGCAACAAAAATTAAGGAGATGAACAAAATGTGGGTTAAGAAGGATGTTATTGAAGCCAAGAATGAGTCTATGCTAGACTCTTGTGCAGACACTTCCTCCGGGAAGTGAATCAGGAGCTCTGGCTCAGGGGGAGCTTTAATGAAATATCTTGTTACCCTAGCCAGAAAAGTGGTGTTGACATCCAACACAAATATATGAGTTGTAAGACAATATAACAAATCTCCTAAAGAAAATTTTGGCATAAAGAATCTAATTTGGTAGATTGCAGACCAATTTATGTCCACTGTGAGTGTCAGAGAAAGTGTTTAGCAACTTTTTGGAAATGAGCATTTATGGCAATTAGATTGTGATGATAAGAAATCTCATTCAAAAGAAACTTACATTGCACTCAAATTCTCAAGTGACCAAGGAGATCTGAGCAGCAAAGTAAAGGTGACCTCAAAGCATTCAGCGTGATCAAACCCTAACCGAAAACAAAAAACTAGGTATTTACAACTTCAATACTCCTACAAGGTTTTTGTTGAGTTGTAAAGATGCCGAGTTGAAGGAATATGTTTTGATGAAACTTTGTCCAAATCTCACTGGTTAAGACAAAGTTAAGGTCACTCAAAAGCTCAATGAAGAATTTACAACCAAGAGGAGAATCAATACTCTAATGTCTAGGGATATTGAGAAATTGGTGAAAGAGATTGAGGAGAAAGCTCTGAGTGTACTCCATGAACTTCACATCCCAACCATGACAAGTATAGATGAAGAAGAACAAAATGTTGACACTGATAATTCAAATACAGTTCTGGAAGTGAATGTTGAACAAAGTGTGGATCAAAGTGCAATAGCTCCTTTGGTGAACTCTGGGAAAGATGAAGAAATGAAAGAATCTGCAGAAGAAAAGAACTCTGAGAAAGCAAAAGTGACATCTGAGGCAAGAGCCTTTAAAAGTCAAGATGAGTAGAGAAAAGAAGCAAATGAGCAGATGGTTAATGACTCTACTCTGGAAATAGAGGGAAATGAACAAGAGCCCATTCAAGAAGACCCTCCAAAGAGACATGATGCTGAAGTGTCTCATGATGAAGATAAAAGAGACACTGCTGGAAAGGATTCAATTGACTCTTTAAGAGTGTTTTTTGAGAAAAAAATGGAAACTCAGATTTTGACTGCACTTGAGTTGTTACAAGGACCAATAAACCTGGCTACAATGTCTCCATTACATAAATTGAAGCTTGGGTCAATTTTTCAAGCAACAACCCAAGATATCTTGAAGTCTCACATGGAGGATAGTGAGCTTATGGGAAAAGCTATGGAAATCTTTGAAAAGATTATGCCCAGTGTAAATAAAGACACCTCCTTGACTCCTGTGATACAAATGAAGAAGCTTATGGAGTCAGTCAATTCTCATTTTGAGTCCCTTGAACAAGCAACTGAAAAGAAGGTAAGGGTTGAGATTGCTAGTAAAAGATTAGTTGAGCTCAATGATAAATACTCTCAAGATAAAATTTTGTTAGATAAGAGTATGGAATATGCACAGATGGCCATCAAAGAAGCCAGTGAAATATATCAATTTTCTCTAACCTGGCCTGAGAAAATAAAGGAGCTAAAAGAGAAAATAGATGGATGGAAAGCTCAATTGGTGAAGATCTCCAAAACTTATGATCCGGTGAAAGATGCTATTAGGAATCAAAGGGCAGCAATTGAAACTATCCATTCTGACATACACAAGTTGCAGACCCAAAAGGTCATAAAACATAGGATGAGTTAGTTCGAAGATATTGTGAGTTTTAAGATTGCATCCATGACAAGGCTTGTAGTAGTTACAGATCAGACAAGACAAATCTCTGAGGCCCCTTCTACTGTGAAGAAGGTAGAAGAGTTGGTGTCCCAAGTCAATGGGCACATACAAGTTTTGAGTCATGCCAAGGTCAGGTGGGATGAAGATGTAGTTCAATTGAAGAAGATATACAAAGATATTCTCCCTGGAAGCTAGTGAGGTATTTGAATTCACATGTATATATGTGGATAGTACAAATAGTTTTGGAGTTTTGATGTACATAGAAATCTATCACTTGTACATATTTCACCTTTGCCATTAATGTCAAAGGGGAGAGTGAAGCATGTGAAAAACATAAAAAGAAAAATAACTAAAAAAATAAAGGAGAGATACATGTAGTTAGGGGGAGAAATGTGTAAAGAGTAAGGGGGAGTAGTGCGATGGTTTTTCACATCATATGTTTCCATCAATGCTAAAGGGGGAGATTGTTGGCAACTTGGCAAACATCATTGATGAAGACACTACTGGTATGATTGGTTGAGCATGATGTTTGATTAGTGTTGTCATTGATGATAACAAGGACTGATAAGGGTTGTGAGGCTATAGTAATCCTCATGAAGTCAGGTATATAGAGTACTCTAGTCCAAAAAGAAGACTTAGACATTTTGGCTAAGTGTTGGAAGAGTACTTAGATGACTACATAGAGACAATATTATGATCAATATTGGTCTGCAGTTAAAGATCCTGTATTGCAGTTCTGGTGAGTTATTGCTAACTCTTAGATGATCTTAAATCCAAAGTTTCATCTTCTGATCATCTTTGGAAGTATAGTATCAAGTAGCACAAGTTTGACATAGCAGAGAACAATCTTGAGTAGGGCAGAACACCGGTTTGACTTGGTCTGCATTCCTTCAATAATAGGTATTTCCTCTTGTAGTTTTGAGGTGTTTTAAGCACATGTCTGAAGTATCTAAATCTAAAGTTGCAGAGCTTGAAGTCTACCGGTAAGGCAATTATGAGCATCTAAGTATCGCTACACGCTTAGACAATGTTTGATAGTGACATAGTGCAACTTCTGATGATCCACATTTCATCGCATGATTATAATATGCTATGCAGTTCTGAAGGTAAGCTAATCTTATTGAGGTCAAGAGGGATATCAAATAAATCAAAAAAATATTGAATGAGTTAAAGGTGGATAAAATTATTTTGAGGAAGATGTTTGAAAAGATAAAGTGGGACATCAATGAAAGTTCATACCACCTAAAGATTGTTAAGGAATTTGTGGAGTCAAATTAAGAGATTCACTGATTATGGTGTAGCAACATTTTCCTAGTCTTTCAAATTCCAACATCACTTGGAATAGATTGAGAAGCTATCGAGGAAGACCCACTACCACTTGAAGATTGACCCTCAGGGAAAATGGTAACACTTGTATATTGTAAAATTGTTGTTTCTTTTGCAACAAATTTTGTAAATAAGAAAGATCTGTTGGGTAGGAATTTCTACTATAGTTGTTTTATAAATTGTTTTTGAACCGGTCTAATAACTTTTGTAATAAAACTGATAATTGTTTTAAAACATAATGCAAATAGAATAAGTGTAAATCATCCAAGTGAGATGAGCATTATTCTCTTGTTATAAATACAAGTTATGTTCATGTGCAGTTTAGTCTAGAACTAAAGGCTAGGGAGTGTAATATTATATGTTTCTTTGGTAAAGTTTTATGTTTTAAAATAGATTTTGTAAACATTTTCTAAAATTAATATAAGGTAAATATTATTTACATATAGTTCTCCATTATTGGTGCAATGTTTCAAGAGATCTACATATCTCTAAAAGCACATTTGTTGTTTTGTTTTTATGGTTATTTGGTCTTTCAATCATAGTAGATGTAAAAGCCTTGTGACCTAAAACATTAAACATTGTGGATTAGTAGTAGATTTCTAAGGATCTATATCAAAAATTCATTTATTTCATTACCTTCAAGGAAAGCAGTATAATACATTTAAACTATTTGGGCATTAAAATTTATAGCTTATTTGCATTAAGCTTCATTATTTGCCTCTATTCTCCCAAGGAAGAACATGTCAGTCCTAAGTAGTAATTGATCAAACTATAAAACCAAATGAATCTCCTTTGTTATTGGAATTTATAGTTTTTAAATTTACATAACATTCTTAAGGGTATAAAGAATCATTGTAAAAGTGTTTCATTTGAAAATTCTTTACTCATCATAACTTTAGGTTATAATTTAAATCTATTTAATGATCTTTAGTAACAAATTCATAAAGATTAGCATGAAAATGTATTAGTGATAGATAAATAGGATCATTTCATGCCCTTAATTTTATCAATTTTATTTTGAGAGATTTGAAGGGGAAATCCTGCCAAGACTTTAGAGCTTTAAGTGGTTGTACATACTCTTCTCAATTGGCCTAACATGTTTGTTTTTTAATTATAAAGCATCAATTGATCATTTATCCCAAATCTATACCCCCAGGGCTAAAAGATTCCATAAGGAATCTATTGGAGCACCAACATGGCAAAGGAGTTTATCCAAGAAACCAAGGTCAACTATCAAGTTTTACTCCATAGATGCTTAGTTCAAGTGTTCATTCATCATTAGACCAAAGATGTTGAACTATGCATTTTTAGGTACTTACATATTTTACCCCTCAAAATAGGTGTGTTGCAATGATTAGCAAAAGTCATTTTAGAAAATCAACTTTGTCTATGTCATTGTGCCAAGAACCTACAAAAATGACAAAAAGAAAAATTAAATGCAATGTTGCAAAATTTGAGGAAAAATTTAGCATGAACCAAAGGATGAGAAACATACCATTTACATGGGGTTTAAAAAACCACTTGTCTATCCTCTCATCATCACATACAAAATCTACAAAAATCAATTCAAGTGAAGCATTTTCATAAAATTTTATAAAATTTTAGTTAATTGTCAGATAAGACTCACCATTCATATGATTTTTCAAGATGATAAATAGGTCAAACATGCACTAAAACCTATAAAACGGGTTAGTTTTCATGGCATGTAGAGGGTAAATAAAATTAACCTCCAAAACAATTCATTTTCACCTATAGCCTTGATAAATTTTTGAGCTCCAAGCCTTCAATCACTATTTAAAAAAAAAAGAAGTCATCAAAGAGCATAATATGGAGATCATAGTGGAGTTTCAGTCTAAAATTGCTTATATTTTTTCTTGTGAAGACATTTTGTGAACCTATAATCAAAATGTTTGTTAGGACATGTAGAATAGGCTTGTCTTTTTTAAATTTTGACCTTTAATTATTTTTATGGGTTGTTAGACATATTTGGGGCTTGGGGTGTGATTATAGAAACCAACGATGATCACCACTACAACGGTTATGCAACTACCAAGATAGTTCTAAAACTATCATGACAATCACATGACTGCCATCAATAGTTTTGAAACTACCACATGTTATAAATAGATCGTTTCATCCTATGACAAATTTGTTTATTTTTAAATGTTGTAAGTTAAATTTTAGGTTGATTTGCAATGTGTATGTTCTTAGTATATTGATTCCATGATTTTTATCAACCCTTGTAATTGTATTGCGTGTGTGTGTATGATTTCCCAATTGACTATCTCTTAGATTAGAGGGGTGGGCTTGAGGGTTCCAAATGGTTGGGTGGTACTATTCCATTGTTGGGACTAGCTAAATTTATGGATATGCTTGGAGAGTGTGTAGAGTTCATTTCTTGGTGTGGCATGGTAGGACTTCATTGTACCATTTGCTGAGAAATGTGTAAATAAGGAATTTTGTCACTCATTGGCTTAAAATGTATTAGATCCATAATTGAACTTGTAATCCATGATAAACCATCCACTCAAAAGATGGAAACTTCATTTGCATTTTTTTAGTTATCATTTTATGCTATATTAGATACCATGTTTTGAAATAATATCTTAAGTTATGCTCATATTGATATGTTGTGTAGATGTAGTTTACTTTCCATACTTTGATGATGTTGATATCATGTTGTACATTGCATTATTTATGTTAGAAACATGATTCTATGGTTGACCTTATTTCTTGGGAACTTGCCATTTTTGGTATTTCTTGTTTGGCCAATAGAGAGCCCATGAGTGCTTGAATGTTTGTTCAGTTCAAAAAAGAGGAAGTTATGTCCCACTGTTTGCAAAAATAGAGTTTGTTGTTTTTAGACTTGTAATTTTTCTATAGGCTACCAGTTGTAATGCAAAAGTCCATAGTCTGAATTGCAAGGGCATGTGTTGCACTTGCATTTTATAATTGTAAAATGTAAATTAGAATGTGAAGTCTGAATTGCAAGCTTGTTGGAGTTCAAACTTGGCATTGAAAATTGCATGAATATCATATGTTAGTTAGACTCCAAAGTCTAAAATGCATGTTGCAAATTAGCTCCTGAAGTTTAAAATGTAGTCTTGTAGAAGTTTGGTCTTGAGGTTGAAAAGTGCATGTTTGTATATTGCACTTCAGACTCTAAAGTCTTTAATGCATGTTGTATGTCATCCCCTGAAGGTTGAAATAGTTGTCCATCAGAACTCATACTTATCTCTACCATTTTTAGGAGTTAATAGTTATACTTTGGACTTCAAGATTTGCAATCTTAATTACAAATTAAACTCTAAAGCCTGAAGTAGTTGTCTGATAGGGTTTGGAGTTGATATCTTCATTCACTAGTTGCAAGTTGTATTTTAGAAGCTAAAGTCTAAAATGCAAATTATAGATCACACACCAAAGTCTGGGGTGTAGTTCTAGGAGTTTGGTTTTTAGTGGAGAGACCCATTGTTGTACGATTGTAGTTATCAATTATAATTTGAAGCTCAAGATGCAAGTTTGCCAAGGCTTAGTGTTGCAAAATGTAACATGCACCCCAAATCTCAAAGTCTAAGCTAATGTAAATTAGGCTCTTTAGTCTGAGATTCTTGTAGATTGGACCTTGCAGTACAACCTAGTGTAGTTTGTTCCTATTTCTCCTAAATATATCTTACTAATCCATGTATTTTATCTATCATTTATATATATTTAATTCTATTCTCTCCCATTTTCCCTTCCTTATATAGCCTCTTAATACCTTTTCATTTTGTCTTTTACTTATAATATTTCATAAATACTCTTAATTATCCTTTTCCCATGAATTCACTTTTCCCTTTGTGAAATTTAATCTTTTTATAGCTTAGTTAGGGATGTTTAGGTGTGTTTAAGGATATTTAGGGGCTATATGGCCCTTATGTGGGTCCAAAAATGATCCAAATGGCATGTGTGGAGGTTTTACGGTGCTACACAACCTCCTATATCCCTTTATTGAGTGTTTAATGCTCATATGTGGTATTGCAAGGCCCTTACTGTAGTGTGTGATATTGCGTAGTCTTCTTCTATATCTTTGTAGGATGTGAAACTCTTCTTGTACAATACCACAAAACCTTTATAGTGTAAGTGTGGGTTATATTTACTCACTGCAAGATCTTTGTAGTATAAATGGGAATTTTATTTACTCATGTCTCCTACCAACATTCTCCCCAAGTGTAAACCATTGTCTATTCCTTGAGACAACCTCATAAAATTCCTTGTTATCAACTTCCTCTTGACTCTTGTAGGTTTCTCTTCCTTGTCATGCACATCTCAATTTATAAGTCTTTCAGATTTCTAGAATAGGTCCTTCTTGTTAGCACCTGGAAAAAACAACTCCCAAACATGCATATTTTGGCCCAAAAAATCCATTAAAATTACCACTTTTGCCTTTGCAGTAAAAACCCCCTATTTAGATCCAATATGAGACAGTTTGTAAGGGTTTGCCTTTCAAAATTTCTAAGTAAAAGTCCCCCAAGTCAATGTGTTTACTTCCCTTAGAAAAATTGGCTCATTTAAGGCTTTTGTCGATAAATCAACAAAATCATGAACTGACGAATTTGCCGACTAGCTCCACAGATTCATGACTTCACCGGTATTCCAATTTACCGACATAAGGCAGAAAGGGGAAGTTTGAAAGAGAGTTGTCTTCTTTGGAAAAGTTTCTAAGGAAGCCTTTATTGGCAAATCTGCAAAGTTGTGGACCTCTGGTTTCGCTGACTAAGTTCGGGCATTTGTGTCTTCTCTAATTTGTCGATAAGGCGACAAGGAGGAGGAGGATTTTCAAAAGAAGAAAAAGGCAAGGGGTGGAGAAAAATGATTGAGAAAAATTTGAAGTTCATGGCCTTTTTTCAGTGAATCGTCTAGTTCGCAAACTACCATTTTTGCCGACTAAGTTCATGAGTTCGCGGTTTCACCGATTCATCGAGAAGGTGACTAAGCGGTGAAAGAAGAAGGGAAAAGGCCATAGGAGATAAAAATGTCTAAGGTAAGGGAAATGTTTCTAAGGAAGCAAAGGTAAAAAAGAAGAACTAAGTCTTTTGTCAGCGAATCGACTATTTCGCAAACTGTTGATTTTGCCGACAAAGTTTGTTGGTCTGCCATTGCCCTGATTCGTTGATAAGGTGACCAAGTAGTGAAGGAAGAAGTGTTTGAAAGAAGGGAAAAGGGGATCATAGGAAGGAAAAGCTTCATCAAAAAAGGAAAAGTTTGTGAACCATTAGGTTTGCCAGGGAGACATTTCACCGACAGGGTGAAACACCGATGAAGGAAGAAATAAAGGCAAAGCTTTGCCTAAGTCGACAAAGTTTGAGTTCGGTGAACTCAATGTTTGTCGATCAGCTAGTTCACCGATTGGTGAATTTGCTGACTAAAGGGCAAAGAAGAAAGACAAAGGGGGAGATCGACTGGAAGACATAAGAGAAACATAAAGGTAAGGTTGCTGATGAAGAAATAAAAGTAGAGAAAGTTAACCAAGAGGCTTCATTGGAAAAATGGGTGGTTTATGAACCATAGGGTTTGCCGATCGCTTAATTCACCGTTGGAGAAAATTGCCAATAAAGGCGAAAAGAAAGATTGACTAAGTAAATGAAGAGAAAAGAAAAAGCGGCAAAAAGAAAAGTTCACAAGGAAGAAGATTTTTTGATAAAGCAAATAAATGAGAAAATGAATCATATAGCCTTTGCCAGAGAAACGGATAGTTTGTGAACTTAACAGTTCACCGATAGAATAGTTTGCTGATTAGTAGAAAAGTCGATAAGGAAAGGAAGATGCCCAGTGTGCAGAAAGATAGAACCTAAATTCTGATGGCCTGATAAAGATGATCAATTGGGCAGTTTTCTGAATTCCTTAGGATAGTGTTGGAAAATATGTACTCAGCATTAATGTGTTGCAAGCCAAGGTCAATTGCAGGTGGGTAGCACAGTGAAATCCTTCAATGCACAAGTACACTTGGAGGACAAACTAGATGAAATTAACATTGTAGGTGTTAGGGATAAGACTCAAGCCATCCCTCATTATTGCTCTGGGTACACAAAGAGTGTGGGAAATCTTCTTCTGCCATTTTTAGAGCTGTCAGGGAATGGACATTTCTTCCAATCTGATGGATTATCTGACAAGGAGGCCATGGGCTAGATTTTTACTACAGCATGGCTTTCTTGTTGGCTAGATTTCAGCACCCAAGGCTACACAGTGGATGAGAAAAAGCTATATATGCATATGAAAATGATATTTTCAGGGTTGGTCGCTGAACCAATTGTTTGGTATGGAAGTGCCTAAGGAATATTTTTAGGTATCAAATTAGGTTGGTCTAGTCCGCAAGTGAAAGGATGTGTTCAACATAGTGTAAGAAGGTTGTGTAAAGCATATATGAATGTAATGGAATGTCTCCATGAGAGTTTGTAATGATTTTGGCAAATGTATAATCGTAGTTATATGTTTTCCCTTGCCACATTTGCTGGCACAATTGTAACCAAGGTTTGGAGGTGTGTGACAACATCCAAGTTAATACAAGGATTTGTATTTGTCATTCTTTTGTTGCTTGTGAGTCATTGCAATTTTCTCTTGGATTATTAAGTATTTCCATCACATGAAAATCTATTAGAGCCATATATGTGAATATGTGTTTAGTTCCATTGATCACATATTTTCTTTCCTCCTTGCATTCTATGACTC
The DNA here is from genome assembly GCA_027924645.1 of Cunninghamia lanceolata. Lineage (NCBI taxonomy): Eukaryota > Viridiplantae > Streptophyta > Pinopsida > Cupressales > Cupressaceae > Cunninghamia > Cunninghamia lanceolata. Next base: position 2,517,595 of record BSBN01001278.1, on the reverse strand, counting down.
TTGTCCAATGGAGTAGGTACTGGTCCATATTGGGTATGGATCAATCACTATTTAAATCAAACAAATATTTACCAGTGGTTTAGGGGAAAAATCAAAATTCTTGTGCATGCACATTCGCATAGTTTGCATAAGCTATATAGGGGTTTTGTGACAACTAGTTGTTCTTGGTCCAGTGACAGTCTTTGGTGCCAAGACAATGATTTAGGTTTGGTTGTTCATTTATTTTTAGTTGTTCATCTAGTTTGAGGTCAATACCTATTAAGGTATACCCCTTGGAACATCCCTCAAGAGTCTAAGCTGAGCTCAAAGTGCAGAGGAGCCTACCCACTCCTGTCAGTTGGCCAAAATCACTTTAACTTGTTGATAAACCTCTTTCTATCACCCTAGCTTCATCCCTGGCCTAGGTGATTTAGAAATGTTTTAGAGTTTTATGTTGCAGTAATTTTGGGAACCAACACTTCCTATCCTTATTTTATTCAAAACATGTCTTTTGGGGTACTACACTCTCTTTGGCTATCCACTCCATCATTTTCTAGATATGTTTTAACTTCTTTGATATGTTTTCTTTATTTACATTATTCTTTTTGATCTTTGTGCATATCAAAACCATCTTTGTAGTATCTTCCACTACTTTTTTTATCAATTTTATTTATACTCAATACCCTATTCTTTGTGGCGTACTCTTTTTATTTATATTATGTTTTCTTCCTTTGTAGTGTACTCTTTGACCTCCATGTCTACCACAGGCATCTTTGTAGTATCTTCCACTACTTTTTTTCAATCCTTATACCAAATCCTCTCCTAGTTTTGATCTACAGTGGATTCTCTTCATTTGTGGTACTTTCTAGTACCCTCTTCTATATCTTCCTCATACTTGGGTCCTTCCTTGTCCTTCTCTTCAATTCATCTACATCCACGATATCAGTGGTGGAGTCACCACTCTTCACCGATATTCCCCCTTCTAAGTTGGTATCTCCCTTTGTATTGATCTTAGGTATCTTTCTCATTGAATAAAGCCCTCTAAATATGCCCTCTTCTTCTGCATCTCTTTCTTGTGCTATCTCCTCAATATACCCTTCTTCCATATCCACATTCAACAATATATGTACTATTTGGTCCTCCCCATAAAATATCAATTCTTCTTTTCGGGAGTCAAATACTCCATCAGGATCTAAAAACCATTCCAAATTGAAAAAAATTCTAAGGGTATCTAGAGGTCCTCTCATGTCAATCACCTCAAAATCTATTTTCCTTTTTATACCTAAAAGGTTGATTTCTACATTAGTCCAAGTACTAATAGCATTCCTAGATGTCCCATCAGCCAACACTATTTTATAGGGAGTATCATGTAGATCTGGTCTCCTAAGCTCCTCCCAAGTTTGTTTAGGCATGATGTTTACATTTGTGCATAGGTCTATTAGCATATTTTTCATCCATTTGTTATTAACTTTGAATTATATAAAGATAGGATTCTTCTTCCATTTTCTAGTTGATTTTACCACATTCCTTACTTGCCCTCTTCTATCATCTTCTCTATGTTTATTCCAATGTTTGGAAAACAAGTTTAATTTTTCTAATATATTTGCTTCTTCCACCAAGTTTGCTAAGTCTTTTAATTTTTGTTCTTCTTTCTCTAAGAAGCAATATTTGTGGTACTCGTTTCCTTGCTCTTCTCTTGTGGCCAAGTTCTTAAATATTTCTATAAGATAATGCTTATCCTTTGTTGGATAATTCTCTTTATCATTAGAATCCTCCCAGATTGATTTTCCTCTACTAATGTCAGCCCTTCCCCAAGTTACAACTACTATATTTTTTACTTTATCTTAGCTATGGCTTTCTACTGCAACATCTCTTTCTTCAATAAATATTCTTTTTATAATCTCTCTTCCTTAGTAAGTGAGGTGTCTCCCAACTATTCACTATCTTTATCCCCATTCTTTGACATCTTTAGGCATTGGGGGGTCTATTTTTGGAATTGTCATCAAGGCTTTAGCCCCCTTTGTCACATTTGGCCCTAAAAATTCTTCACTTTTTATGGGTGAGCGGCCATTTCTATAATACTGAGCCATCTTTGGACAATAAAAATAATCATGTTTAGCATCACCACAAAATCCACATGTCTTATTTTCTCTTCTCTACACTCATTGGTGTAATGTCACATCTTACTGCATTTGCAACAGGTTACATCTTCTCTTCTTTGTTGGACTATTCCTCTACCTTGGTCATGTCCTCCTCTATAGTCATTGTGGTAGTCTCTATTATCATTTTAATCCTCCTTATATCTAGTAGAGGGTCTATCATCATGGATTTGAGGTGTTACAATTTGAATTGAGTTGTTTTTTGCTAATCTCTCCATCGTGGTTGGTAGTAATTATAGTCCCATCTATGGAAATCTCTTTATGCCAGTCCTTTGGCCCTTGCCATACCCTTGTTTTAGGGCTCATTATCCTCACATATGTGATTGTACCAAGGTTCATTCTCCTCTTCATCCCTTACTTAGAACAATAATGAAGGGCAATCATTTGTTTGATGATCATCCCACTCTTCACAAATGCCACAAAAAACACTCTTTATCGTTCTTGGGGGTTCTACAAATTCCACTCTTAAGTTTACAACACTTGTCTTCCCTTCCATTATTAGAAACTTATTTCTTATGTGTCCTTCATTAGAGAAATAGGTGCACCAAATTTTCTTCCTTCTATCAGTTTTCATATTTTGATTGTTATCTCCTTTTGTTATAATTTCTTGTTTAATCTTCAATTCTTCTAGTTCTAGTTTAAGTTTCTCTATCTCAATGCTTTATTCTCTTTCATTCCTTCTCTATGGATGTGCTTCAATTTTGGAGGCTAACTCTACCACCTCTGCATCTATTTCAAAGATCCTTCCATCCAATTATGCCTTAATTGTAGGTAATAGGTTGGAGAAAAACCAGTCCACCTTCTACTTTTTTTTCCAATGTTTCCTCAAGGATTCTCGCCATTCCCTTAAACCAATGATCAAATTATTTTATAGATTCTCCTTTCTTTTGTATCATGTCTCTCATTTTGCTCACACTTTTAGAAGGAACTTATAATGATTGGAAATTACTTGAGAGCCCTTCCTTTAAATTAGTCCATTTTTTATGATGATCAAGACATGCTTTCATATACCATTTGGGAGCCTCATCTATATGGGTCCCCACAAAATCATAAACTTGGTTTGATTCTCTCTCACTCCACTTCTACTCCACGTAGATTCTAGGACAAGTATGCTTTTGGTGGCCTCTTTTGTGTCCTTGCTGAAGATTAGTAGCTTGATGTGGGGTTGGTCCATTTATTTCGTGATAGGCACCTCTAATTTGTCATTTTTGGTTGGGTTTGATCCTTCACTTACTTTTCTACCTTTATTTTCTATCCTTTAATCCTTACTTCTTAAAACACTTGGTCTTTTTGTCACACTTAATAATTTCCTTCTACTATACTAATTTCCTTATCTTGCCCCTACCCTAGGCAATTATATCTCAAAGAACATCTTCTTGATAGCTTTTCACACAAGATCACAAACTCTTTTCCTTTTCCTTTTTAATTGGTTTGAAATGATTCACTAAATATATCCTTACTTGAAACCCTTCTTGTCTTAAATGGCATGGGAGATAACTCCTAGTCTAGGGGGTTCACCTCTTCATGGTGTCCTTGATTAGGGATATGTTTTTGATGATTTTTCACTAGTTAATGACATATCATTAAATTATATGGGGTTCTCCCATCATTCCTCAAATATTTGATTGTTTCAATCTCTAGGTTGTTAAACATGTCTTTTAACTCTTATTTATCCACATTTTCTCTCCTCCTCTCAATTCCCAAATTTTCATCATCTTATCTCTTTTGGATCCCACACTTTTACTTACCACACTATCCAAATATTCTACACTAAGTAACAAAGGTTTTAGCTTTGTAAATGGGATTAATAAACCCTCAAACCCATCATTAATTATGACCCTTATGTTTGACAATTCAAGTTCAAAATGAGGTTGTCAAGTCAAAATCTCAAATGATAGAGCACACTACTTCCATGCCCTAGTTAAGCACTACAGATCCCAAGCCTTCCTTCTAATGACTCTCTAAACACCACATATTCCTCAATCTGTATTTTCAATTCGATCAAATATTTAATTACTCTATTGAGATGGTTATTTAGTTGCTAAGATGTATCTTTGTTATTGAGTGGAACAATTATTATCTTTCCCTCTATCAATAGAATCTTAGCATTTCCTACATTCATAACATTCTCAAAATCCTCATAATTATTGACATTCACTAAATTCTCAACATCCTAAACAACAACCCTCCTAGCATGCTCAACTATAACTATCCTTTTGGTGGTGGATTCTCACAATTTTCATTATCCTTAATACTTTAAATAGAAACCCTCTTGGTGCACTCCAAATCAACTTCCCTCACCTTTTCCATTCTCTTGTAGTATCTCTCTTGCCTTTCCTAAACTTGTTTCAACCTGTTTTCTCCCATGTTCATTTCCATAGTCACATTTATTTCTTCAACAATCTCTCTCAACTTCCTAATCTCTCATTTTTCCATAATTATTTTTGATTTGGGGTTTCATTAATTCTTTTATTCATCCTTAATGGATCAATCAAGACCCACCTTTAGCGGTTCCATCTCTTCAAGATATTTTTAAGGATCTTCTCCTTTCCATTCATCATCCCCTAGGTGCCTAACCCCTCTCACAAGATAGGACCTAGTTTATCTTACTACAAAACATCAAAGATGTTCCCTTTATATCTATAATCTTGTGTTAAAACTTTTCTTACCACAAAACTTTTCCTCTAAGTTCTGACCTTCCCTTGCCTCTTACTAGAGTCTTGATAATGGAACCAAAATGTTAGTAGGAGAGGAGTGCAGACTAAAGATCCATGCATATGCTCTTCAAAGTTGTAGTTTATACCCTAGTGAAAAGGGGTAGAAGGGGGATTAGAACTAGTGTAGTAGATTACAGATAAGCGTGGTAGGTTATAGCATAGTGCAACATATTCCAACATATATCAGATAATAAATATATATTAATTCACCATATATATATTATCACTATGTATTCGTTATATGTGTCTCTTACTCATTCATGTCCTTTATCTCTCGTTCATTTATATTTCATGCTATTATCTCCCATTTTCTCTTCCTTATATAGGCTCTTAATAACTTTTCATCTTTCCTTTTCCTTATAACCTTTCACAAATACTCTTAATTATCCTTTTCCCATGAATTCACCTTTCCCTTTATGATATTTAGCCTTATTATAGCTTATTTAGGCATTTTTAGGACTAAGTGTTTAAATCTCATATTTGGTACAACAAGATCCTTAGTGTAGTGTGTGGTATTGCATAGTCTTTTCTATATCTTTGTAGGATGTGAAACTTTTCTTGTATGATATCACAAACCCTTTGTAGTGTGAATGGGTATTATATTTATTCACTGCAAGCCCTTTGTAGTATAAATGGTGATTGTATTTACTCATGTCTCCTACCAACACGTGCAAAACATGCATCTATCGAAAATGCCTTGCATGTAGCGAAATTTCAAATACAACCATTGTGCAAATTTGAATCCATTGAAGACTTGTCTAAAACAACCATAAATCTATCACTACTAGATTCACATTCCAAATGATAGACTATCACAATTTTACAACATGTAGAACAAAAACACTGTGAATTTGAAACGTGCAAGTACATGCTTCTATGACACCAAAGAGCTAGAGGGCTAATCATCTAGTACTTTCTCATGTGACCAAGGGCTAAAACCAAGCATCTAACATAAACACTTCAAACAATATCGAATATAGCTAGTGCTTCCCCATGTGATTAGGGAGATAAAAACAAGCACCCAACTTAAGCACTTCCCAATTGTATAAGACCACAATTTGCAAACATTGCACAACCTCCACATGACTAGGGGTAAGTCCCATAGAACCAAACATGAGCTTTAAGTCAAAGTTAATGCATGACCAACTCTAAGATCCTCCATCTTGAGCTTGTAAAGATTGAAGTTGGTTGAATTAAGCCTCTCCACCTCTATTCTATAAGTGCATGATCATCCTTAAAACAAGATTAGCTACAAAAATCTCACTTGAACAAGGACTAATATCACAAGGAAGGTGTCCCCTCCTTCAACCAATACTAGGATCTAATACAAAAATGAAAGGAAATATGCACACAACTTGCACTAATACCAAAACTCAAAGCTAAGCAATGATACCAAATGAAACAAATATACAAATATCTCCTACATTAACCCTATGAGGAGAGAGTTACAAGTTATCCAATCTAGTAAAATTGTAGCAACATTCCAACTTGTAAAATAACACTTACAAAGAACAAAAATAGAGGAAAGAACAAGAAGAATAATGGAACAACAAAAAATAAGAGTGACATAGATTTACCCTAGAAAAACATTGCAAAGGGAAAAACCTAGCCTTCAAAGCACACATCCAATGTATTATTAGCAACTATGTGTTACAATGTAATATCAAAGCCCCTATGCTTCAATGAGATCTGTGATTGATAATTTGAAACAACTATAAGGACCTACTAAGATACCACAATATACTCTAGAATTCCTACTCAAATTCAATACATCAATGAAACTAAGAAAAATATAGAAAACATAAATTATACCTTACAAACTGATTTATCCTTTTCGTTCCATTGTCTCCTATCTTCTCAATGATCTTGTTGATAATGATGTTTCTCTCAAAATTGTACTTCTTTGCTTTTCAAGATGACAATGAGATTAATGGAATTATGGATTAAAATATGCAATATAAACAATGCAAACTATGCTAATGATGAAGATAAGAAGCTAATGATAAAAGCCATGATATTGATAATGATATGAAGCTAGATGATATGCAACTATGGAGATTATGATATTGATATACAAAATGGGGGGCCAAAGGCACGCTTGGATACTTGATGGAATTTCTGTAACATGTAAGTACTATAGCTCTTGTGATGCAAAATGAAGGTGAGGAACTTGCTTTTATAGACCAAGGAGGCTCAAATCCAAGTGTCAAAAGATCCATGGTGGAAGAATAAGTCTTGTCACATGTATGATCAAGATCAAATTGGTTGGGATGAGGGAGATAAAGGTGGAAGATGTTCCTACTACGATGACAAGGTGGAGGAATAGGTGGAACCATAAGCCACATGTCATGATACTCACAAGGACCATTGAGACAAAGGTAGAAGACCAAGAGAAGAACATGGAGGAAGGAGTCCTTGGTTGTTGGAATATGAGAGGGAATATAGGATTTAGAAGATAAGTATCTTTGACCATGTTTTATGTTTGAGAAGATATAGGGCACATGTTTGAGAGGATAAATGACTTAATTAAATATTAAGAATATTTAATTATTGGAGCAACATGATGAGGTGTCTAATGATGTGGAGATGACAAGGATGAGATGATGTGGCTTTTGGACATAGGACTTTGTCTTAGAGGAAAATAATTAAATAATTTAGGATTATTTAATTATATATGACCTTAGAGGAATTTAGGAATGATTAATTGTTAGAAGAATATGATAAATGTGAACCAAATAAACAAATTAAGATATTTATTTATTGATAGAAGAATAAGAATAAAATAAATATTAAATATCTATTTAATTCGACTCGAGCCATTTTTATGTGTATACAAGATCAACACTATACAGTCTTGAGGAATTCTAGTAACATAACCTTGCATAAACAATTGCTTCATACCTTTAACCCAAGCATCCAATATATAGGTAAAAGTAATTTAAGAAATCACTGATGTTGTTTCCAATACCATGGGCAAAACCATGAGCCTAATTTTGGCACCCAAATTGATCAAGGATTCCCACATCCCACTCATGATTACTCCACCTTCCAGGAATAGTATGTAACTCCTAAGGTCAAATAGTCCACTCACCAAACTTGGACACTCCATTTGGCTCCATTCAAACATTTTAAAATATGCTCTTATGCATTAGTCTTGTGTGTCATAAACTAGTCAAAGGTCTTCTATGACTTAGTCCACTTTGTAAGTCCCTCTTACATGCCATATATTCTCTTATGCATCTTACAATGGAATATATGCTCTTACACATCTTACATGACATGGATGCTCTTAAACATGTCCTAATATAATAAACAAGTGGTGGAGAGTGCCACTAAGTATTCTAAAGATTCCATCAAAGTGGGACATCATTTTACATCTGAGCACATTATTTACAATATTACAAATATTAAATAATTCTAACTATACTTAGGATTGGTAAGATGTAAAACACACCTAGTCTCCTACTCCTAATATATTGATTGACTAGGTTCTATTTTTGGCTTCTTATAGGGTGAGCATATTAGGTAGAGTAGGGGAGGAGGAGTGACTCACATAGCTTTTGTATTTACTCATAGACTCTTACAAGTTTCTTTTGGAGAGGATTGTACTAATGAGTCATTAGAACCCTATTAATTACACTAGCTAGCATAGTATTATGTGACATACGAACCTAGTAGGATGCTAATATGAACACCTTCTAGTTCACACAAGTATAAGGTGAGTGGATGATCACCCTACTAGACATCTATATGATTACAAGGGTTTCCATCACAAGAAAATGACCAGTGTTGAGCAAACCCAAGGATTGTCGAGAGGTGCAAGATTAGGTAGGGTATTTTGGAGGTAGGAGTATAGGAGTGGGAAGTGGAAAATCTACCTTTGCACCATCAATAAGATAGTAATTCCTATAAGGAAGCTAAGGTAGAGAAACAACTTCCTACACTAATCTTGGAGGAGGATTATGACAAAACTTTTTAGACCTTTACAACAGTTATAGAAATTATACAAAAATAAACATAAATAGCAATCATACCACAACATAATGATTTACGTGGGGAAAATCCTTTTAGGAGAAAAACCCCACTGCAAAAGATGCTCAATATATTATTCAGAAATCAACAAGATTACAATATACTTGTAGAGCAAGCTTTCACAGGAGTATCACGAACCAAAGATCTAGAGGCAACTCAACATCTAAAAGACTCTCACACACAACCTCCATCTCAAGCACCTAATATATAGAAGATACAATAAATGAAACCATCAAATGGCAATTACAAAACCATAAGCTAAAACTACCCAAAAAAGTGGCACCCAAATCATCTCCAATTAAGGATGCCCTATGATGTGTCAAAACACACACCAACACATGTAACTCCCCCTTACTACTCTTTTATGTGCCCAACATGTTTTAACACTTTCCAATACAGGAGACCTAACTTTCAGAGGCCATAACCTTTGATTTGGGAGGCCAATTGATGAACCATTTGATGCGTTGAAAAGATCGTGAAGAGATATATCAAGCTATAACCAGGTTGGTTATTTATGGAAACTTTTGGGACAAAAAATGACTTCTAGATCCCTCAAAATTAACTTCAAAACTTTTCTATAAGTTACAAAAACTAGAAACTTAAATATCTTGACATTGTTAGAAACGAAAGCAACACTACTTCAATGGAAATCTGATTCGAGATAAATTTAAACAATCTTTAACTGTGTGTTATAAATGGAGATTGTAATAAAACATAAACCCACAATACAAAATATACCATAAATAGAATGAAGCACATAACACAAGTGTTTAATGTGGAGAAAACCCTTGCGGGTAAAAAAATCCACCAAGAAAAGAGGCCAAGTTGTATTATCTTCACAAAAGGAGATTACAAATACATTCACTTCCTCTATCCAACCTTCACTCCGATAGAACCTAGGTACCTGTAAACTGTTATATGCATCTCATCTACTATGCTATGGTTTATATAGAATTTACACAACCTCAAGACATTAAATGACTTCTTACAAGCTCATAACACTTGTCAAGAGTCAATCATACAACCTTGGGCGTCCATGGCCAAGAAAAGGCTCTTACGGGGTCATAAATGCTGTCATACATGCATCCTACACTTGGGAAAATATGCCCATGCAAGATTGAATGCTTTGGGGCCAAAAATAGCCACTTACAACATCTTATGATGCGTCATATGCTATTATTAGTGTCATAGATTCTTATGACAACTTACAGTTGTCATAGAATCTCTTACACCTTACAGCATCTATGACGTGCGTCATAACACTAAAAATAGATTATTCTTCCACATGTGCACCCCACTTTGACCAATTACCATTACCATAGTAAATAACATCCCATAACTATCGCCAGTAACTCCGAGACTTGCCATGCAGTAACTCCATAATTACCGTGGACAGTAAATAATTTTTACCACTGTCGGTGAAACTTGTACATCCCTTATGGGTAATTACAAATAATAAATAGAATAATACAATAATGGGATTTACAAGGTTAATGGCACCTTATCCCAACATCCTCCCACTTGACATTATACATTGTAAATCAACCCATATGAAATCAAATGAAAAATAATCAGGCACTAGAAATAAGGCCCATGACCTCTCTGCACCACGTGAACTTCTCTGTGCTCATAGGCTTGGTCAATGAATCTGCAACATTCTCTTGAGTGTCTATCTTCTTTAGCTCAATCTCTCCATTTGCAATAAACTCTTGAACAAAGTGATACTGAACATAAACATGCTTAGTTCGAGCATGATACATGGGATTCTTAGCCAAACAAATAGCACTCTGGCTATCACAACTGATCTGAATGTTCCTGCAATCAAAACCAATACCTGTACACAGTCTCCTCAACCAAACTGCCTCCTTAGAGACATGAGTTGCAGCCATATACTCTGTTTATGTGGTGGACAAAGCAACTGTGGGCTACCTCTTACTCATCCAACTCACTGCATCTCCAAGCAGAGTAAATGCATAGCCACTAGTGGATCTTCGACTATCCAAGTCACCTGCCCAATCTGCATCAACAAAACCTTGTTTATCCAAAGATTTCTTAGCACTATCAGTACTAGAATAAACCAAACAATGATTAGGAGTACCTGCAAGATATTTAAACACCCTCTTCGCATAGTTCCAATGTTGTCTACCAGGGTTAGACATAAATCTGCTCAAAACTGCCACTGCTTGGGCAATATCTAGTCTAGTGCAAACCATTGCATACATCAAACTCCCTACAACACTATCATATGGCACATTAGACATATCCTCAAAATCATCCATAGTCTTTGGACACATATCTAATGAAAGCTTAGTACCAATGGGTAAAGGAACTCTAACTGGGTTACAATCCTACAAACTAAACCTCTGCATAATAGTATTCACATACTTACTTTGTGACAACCAAAGCTTTTTGTTAACTTTGTCCCTCCTGATCTCCATTCCCAAAATATACCTTGCAGCACCAAGATCCTTCATCTCAAATGCACCTGAAAGTTGGGCTTTAAGCTCACTGACCATACCCTTAGTATTGCTGAAAAACAACATGTCATCAACATACAAAGCAATAACCAGTATAGAATCATCAACACAATGAATGTAAACACAGTGATCCTCCTCACTTCTAACAAAACCCAATTTCAAAACAAATGAGTCAAACTTTTGATACCACATTCTGGGGGACTATTTTAGACCATAAAGAGACCTCTTTAACCTGCAAACCCAATGTTCTTTTCCTTTTACCTCAAAACCTGTAGGCTGTTGCATATAAATTTCTTCTTCAAGATCTTCATGCAAGAATGCAGTCTTAACATCCATTTTCTCAATCTCCCAATCATAAGCTACAGCAATGGATAAGAGAAATCTAATGGAAGTCAATTTAGCAATAGGAGAGAATATCTCACCAAAATCAACTCCCTCTCTCTGGGAGTAGCCCTTGGCTACCGGTCTAGCCTTGTACTTCTCCAATGACCCATCTGCTCCAAACTTCTTCTTGAAGACCCACTTACATCCTATGGCCTTTCTTCCTTTGGGCAAATGAACAAGATCCCAAGTGTTATTAGAGTCTAAAGCCATCATCTCCTTCTACATGGCTAGCTGCTAAGACTCACTATCATCTGCAGAAATAGCTTCCCTGTAGTATCTAGGTTCATCGTTAGTACTCAATAAAGCATATACACAATAGAAATTTGGTGGGCTATGCCTATCAATTGGATTCTATTGTCTTGTGGATCTCCTCAAGGGTGGAGTAAGAGTCTCAACTTGTTCTTCTGCATGATCATCTGCACCAACTTCTTATGTGACAACAGACTCATCTTCATCAGAACTACTCGAATATTCTTCTTCTTCTTCACCCCCAATCCATCATTATGTTCTTCGTAAGGTGCATCTTGCTGCTCTAAATCAAAGTGCACATTCTTTACCTTTTCATCTTTTTCTTTTGGTTGCTTAGGTTCAGAAATAGTTCTAAGTTCCCTAAAAATAACATCTCTAGAAAAGATAATTCTGCGGGTTAGTGGATTCCAAAGCTTATAACCTTTCACATTATCACCATATCCAATGAATGTACATTTTTCAGCCTTTGGATCCAACTTAGATCACTTTTCCTTAGGCACATGAATAAAAACCTCATAGCCAAAAACCCTTAAATGTGAAACAAAAGGTTTCTTACCTATCCACACTTCATAAGGTGTCGAATCAAGAGCCTTACAAGGAGATTTATTTATCAAGTAGCAAGCAGTACACACAGCCTCTGCCCAAAAGCATTTATCCAACTATGCATCACTAAGCATACTTCTAGCCCTTTCCATAATTGTTCGGTTCATCCTTTCTGCAACACCATTTTGCTGGGGTGTATACGGAGTTGTCTTTTGTCTGATTATACCTGCATGCTTGCAAAACTCATCAAATTCCTTAGAACAATATTCCCCTCCATTGTCAGATCTTAATATTTTTATCTTTAAACTTGATTGGTTCTCTACTAAGACTTTGAATTTCTTAAACTTAGTGAAAACTTTAGATTTATGCTTCATAAAATAAATCCATGTAATCTGGATACATCATCAATGAAGGTTACAAAATAACAAGATTTTTTGATAGATTCATTATCCACAGGTCTAAACACATCCGTATGAATATTTTCTAACTTCTCTTTTGCTTTATTGCTTCCTAAAGGAAATAATTTTTTGTTTTGTTTACCAAACACACAATGCTCACAGAAATCAAAGTGCTCATCAGAATAGGAGAAACCATCCAACAAATTTTTATTCTTAATAGTTTTTAATACATTATTGCTTGTGTGGGCCAATCTATGGTGCCACAACATACAAGTGTTTTCAGAAGCCTCAGAAACATAAGAGGCATTACAAACTGTAGTGGCTTCAAGCTTAAACAAGTTCCTGAATCTCTTCTCTTTCGCTACCACCAAGTTCCCTCTCACCAATTTGTAGCCATGCTTGTCAAATGTCACATGCATTCCCAAATCATTCAACTTTGAAACTGAAATCAAATTTCTAGCTAATCTAGGAACACGCAAAACACCAGGGAGGGTTTTAATCCTCCCATTAGTGAAACACAACAATACCTTTCCTTTCCTGACAATCGGATATGTAGAGTTGTTGCCATGGTAGATATTACCTCCATCATATTCTTCATATGAGGAGAACCATTCCTTATGTGGAGTCATATGAAACGAGCATCCTAAGTCAAGCAACCAGTGATCATTAGAAACAAGATTACATGCAGAAAGTAAAACTTCTTCACCTGCATTCGAGGACTTATCCGAAGCACTCTCCCACTGTTTATTGGGGTTTCTACACTCCTTCACATGTCCCCTTTTACCACAGTTCCAACACTTAACTCTGTTCTTTTTACTAGGAGTCTTAAACTGGCCCTTGGACTTGTCCTTAGCCCCTTTCTGATCTCCTTTAGGTCCCCTTTCCTTAGACCTTCCCCTGACACTGAGAGCATCCCCTGAACTATCCAAACTCTTCTTCCTTAATTCTTGTGACAGTAGCATTGAAACAAGAACATCCAACTTCAGATTCACAAGGTTAGCAGTGATAGCAAGGATAACATCCTCCCAAGACTCAAGTAAAAAACAAACAAGTAAGATACATTTATCTTCCTCACTAACCTCAACATCTATTGAATCAAGTTGATTCACTAACAAATTAAAAGAATTTAAATGCTCTGCAACTGATTCACCTTCTCGCATTTTCATGGAAAACAATTTTCTTTTTAAATAAAGTTTATTTACCATACTCTTGGCTTGATAGATCTCACCCAACCATTTCCACAACTTGTATGCAGTCTCTTCCTTTGCGACATTCAACAAGACAGAGTTTGAAAGACACAACTAGATGGTTCCCCGTGCCTTCTTATCCAGTCTATCCTACTCATCTTGAGAGACATCGTCAGGTTTTTTCTCTTTTTGGACAGCCAACCATTGGTTTCTTTCTTCCAACAAATCTTCCATTTTCAGCTTCCACAACTCATACCCCGTTTTGTTGAACTTCTCAATGTCCATTCAAGAGGTTGATGCAACAGTGGATGCAGCCATAATAACAACACAAGATCTGCAAAACAAACACAACCAAATCTCCCACTGCAGCTACAGCTTCCACACTACCACCCAAGAGTCAAAGCTGGCCAGGTTTTGATACCAAATGTTAGAAATGAAAGCAACACTATTTCAATGGAAATCTAATTCGAGATAAATTTCAACAATCTTTAACTGTGTTATTAATGGAGATTGTAATAAAACATAAACCCACAATACAAAATATACCAGAAATAGAATGAAGCACATAACACAAGTGTTTAACGTGGAGAAAACCCTCGTGGGTAAAAAACTCTACCAAGAAAAGAGGCCAAGTTGTATTAGCTTCACAAAAGGAGATTACAAATACATTCACTTCCTCTGTCCTTCAACCTTCACTCCAGCAGAACTTGGGTACCTGTAAACTGTTATATGCATCTCATCTAATATGCTATGGTTTATATAGAATTTACATAACCTCAAGACATTAAATGACTTCTTACAAGCTCATAACACTTGTCAAGAGTCAACCATACAACCTTGGGCGTCCATGGCCAAGAATAGGCTCTTACAAGGTCATAAATGATGTCATCCATGCATCCTACACTTGGAAAAATGTGCCCATGCAAGCTTGAACACCTTGGGGCCAAAAATAGCCACTTAAATCATCTTATGATGCGTCATATGCTATTATTAGTGTCATAGATTCTTATGACAACTTACAGTTGTCATAGAATCTCTTACACCTTCTTACAACATCTATGACGTGCGTCATAACACTAAAAATAGATTATTCCTCCACATGTGCACCCCACTTTGACCAATTACCATTTACCATAGTAAATAACATCCCATAACTACCACTAGTAACTCTGAGACTTACTGTGCAGTAACTCCGTAATTACCGTGGACAGTAAATAATTTTTACCACCACCGGTGAAACTTGTACATCCCTTATGGGTAATTACAAATAATAAATGGAATAATACAATAATGGGATTTACAAGGTTAATGGCACCTTATCCCAATAGACATTCAGATATGACCTTGGGTTGAAACTCACCCAAAATGTATATTTGACAATTTCGTAGCTTTGGAGAAAATTTCAGACCCATACGTGCTCAAATGCAAACTTACTATAAATAGTAACCTTTTGTAATTGCAAGGTTCAGACACCTTTCCTAACATTCTCCTACTTGTCAAACACCTTGCAAGAGCAAAAGGAATATAAATACATGATTTAATTGCTAGGGGTCGAGAGGCCTATAGAATCTGAACACCATCTGAACTTCTCTGTGCTCACAAGATTAGTTAATGAATTTGCAACATTAATCAAAGTCTCTCTATTAACTAGATTCACCTTGCCATCCTCGACCTCATCTCTAACAAAATGATATTGTACATCAATCTTCTTGGTCCTAACATGAAATGTTGGGTTCTTAGCTAAGCATATCGCACTTTGACTATCATAATAAATTGTCACTACACCTTGTTTTATTTCGATATTTGAACACAGTCTCTTAATCCAAATGGCTTCTTTACAAGAGTGAGTAGCTATTATATATTCAACTTCAGTAGTGGACAAAGAAACCACAGCTTTTCGCTTACTCATCCAACTAATTACACCACCAAATAAAGTAAACACATAAGCATTAGTGGATCATCTGCTATCAACATCACCTGTCGAGTCTGAATCCACATAACCATGAATATTAAGGGAATGCCTATATCCTATCAAATTACCATGATAAGATAGGGAATACTCAGAGATACCCTGTAAATACATGAACACTCTTTTAACTGCACTCCAATAAATTGGGAATACTTAGAGGTACCCTATAAATATCTGAAGACTCTTTTAACTGCATCCCAATAAACTCTACTAGGATTAGACATATATCTAGAAAGAACTCCTGTTGCTTAGGCAATGTCTGGTCTAATGCAGGACATAGCATACATCAAACTTTCAACTGCACTCTGGTAAGACAATCTACTCATGTCTTCTGTCTCTAATGGGGATGTTGGACATTGTGAAGCAGATAACTTTGTTCCAATTGTAAGAGGAACACACAATGGTCTATAATCCTGCATGTTAAACCTCTATAAAGATGAATTGACATACTTACTCTATCCAAGACATAGTTTTTTGTTTACTCTATCTCTTCTATTTTCCATTCCAAGAATGAGTTTAGCTACACCAAGATCTTTCATTTCAAATTTAGCTACAAATTGAGACTTTAGTTCTGAAATAATTCCTTTCCCTTTACCAATAAATAACATATTATCAACATATAATGTAATAAATAGGAAATGATCACCATCAAATTTATACTAAACATAATGATCTAATTTAGAATGCTCAAATCCCAAACTCAACACATATGTATCAAATTTATGGTACCACATCCTAGGACTTTGTTTGAGGCCATACAAAGATTTCTACAATTTACAAACCAAATTACTTTTACCTTTCACCACGTAGTGCTCTAGCTATGTCATATAAATATCCTCCAAATCACCATGAAGATATGTCATTTTACATCCACTTGCTCAACCTCTAGATCATAAGCAACAACAATAGAAAGCAATAATGTAATGGATGTGATTTTTGCAATAGGAGAAAATATATCACCGTAATCAGCACCCTTAACCTGAGAGTAACCTTTTGCAACCGATAGGTTTTCATCCTTCAGGAAATGTTACTAGGTCCCATGTATCATTCTTTTTCAAAGATGCCATTTCTTCATCCATAGCAATTTTCCAGGGCTCTGCAACATTCATACCTAATGTCTCTTCTACAGATCTAGGTTCATCCATGTTAGTATTCAAAGCAAAAATACATCTCCAGTCATCAGGTGAATACCTCTCATGTGGTTTTTGTGCCTTATAGGCATTCAAACAAGCTAAGTTGAAGGTTCTTCCTCCTCTTCTAAAGATTCAGAGCTAGATGAGGTCTCCTCAACTTCATGTCTATCCAGGGGCCTCGATCCAACTTTCTCAGGCATAGAAGGAAGTTGAATCACATCTTTCTATTCACTTTGTTTTGGTTGCAATGTAAAAGAAGAAGGCTTAGTTTCTCTAAAATCACACTTCTATCATTTCACACCATAAATGTACCTGATGAAGATAAATTTCATAGCCTTGTTCTCCAACTTTGTTCACTTCTCCTTTGGCACATGTGCATATGCCTTACAACCAAAAACTCTAAGATGTCTCAGTGAAGGCTTGTGCCCCAACCACGCCTCCATAGGCATTTTACCAACAAGAGTTGATGTAGGAGACCTGTTAATTAGGTAGCAAGTAGTGGCAACAACTTCAACCCAAAACCTTTGTTCTAAATTAACACCACTAAGCATACTCCTAGCCTTTTCCATCAGTGTCCTATTCCTCCTTCTTTCTGCAACTCCATTCTGCTGTGGAGAATACAGAGTTGTCTTTTGTCTCTAAATTCCACAATATTTATAGAATTTGTCAAAATCATTAGAGGAAAATTCATTGCCATTGTTAGTCCTTAAACATATTATTTTCTTTCCAGTCTACAACTCAACCATTACTTTAAATTATTTAAATCAACTGAAAACTTCAGATTCACTCTTTAGAAAATATACCTGTTGTTGATTAGGATTGCACCCGTGATGCAAAGTTGTGATACTAAGCAATCCTTCAAAACATGGGATCAAACTCAGGCTGTGGGTGACCTATGTCATATTTGAACCTCTAGATTATGGGCTGGTTCCCTTAAGAAATTCAATTGGATCTATGACTTTGATGTGGAAAAGGGTAAAAGGGATCTTTCTAAAAGCAAATAAACTGTAAAAGTATGGTGATGCACCTAATAATGATGAAAACTTGACAATCTAACTCATAGTAGATCTCAGAAAATCTATCCACACAAAACACTTTTAGCAAATTGATCACAAAAATGTTTCCAAGGCTAGAAAATATCTCTGTTTGAAGGAAAAGGGGTTTTTCACAACATAAAAGAAAGATTCTCCAATTGCATAGCCTAAGACCTGTGATTTTCAATGCTATCTAACACAAACAAATATTAATGAGACAGTGATTTTAAAGGTTTTGATGTTAAACACAATAAAATCTCATCAATCACTCATACAAGTTGCATTAATGGAAGGTAGATACTTGATCAAACTAAAAAATAAAAGAAATAATTGCATAAGACAAAGTATAGAACCTATAACCTATTGAAATCTCTATAAATCTACAAATAAGTGAGTTACAAAACCTCTTTCTCTCTCAAAGTGTAACAAGCAAAAAGACAAGAACTCGAAATGAGTTACAAACAAACTCTGTCTCTCAATGTGTACAAGAGAAAAGAATGCAAGAACTAGAAAAACTTAAGTCTTTCTTTACAATATATAGTTTTCTCTCTCCGAGAGGCATGAAAAAACAACTGCAATCAACTACCTCTAAAAATAATCTCTCCAATTTGATCCATGAGCAAACAATGGAATCCCTAAAAATAAGGGTCAAAACTGCCTCAAAATGAGCAAAAATAGCTCCAATCTACTAGTCTCCATGTGTTTGACCCAAGAGTTGGCAAAATTTCTCTAATTTTGACCTCCAAGCCATGCAAAAAGACCTAAAAAATCCTCAGTTAACTTAACTCCTCCATTTTGCATGATTTTATCATATGGAGAATTAATAAAGTAATCATTTGCATTACTTACTCTATTATGAGTTTCAATTTGTCTAATTTCTCCAATTTTACAACTTGTCACAAAATAATAGAGTAATTTATAAAATATTACTTTATTAATTTATTTACATGATATATAGTTGTAAAATTATGAGGAAGTGGAAGAAAAAGAAAATACCTTATATCTCCTTTTACATTTGCCTAATTTGCATGATTTTGCATGATAATGATGCCACAATTAGGTTTTCATACATGAAAGAATAAAAAATTACCCCCTTATGCCTCCCATGCAAAAATTAAGACATTTACATGCAAAATAAGATAATGAATTATCAAGAGGAATGATAATTGCATCATTATCACCTTATAACTCCATCCAAGATACAACTCCATAATTGCATCTTACATGCACTCAAGGCATAAGAATATTCCCTTATCACTCCATTACATTGCAAAAAAAAAAAGAAATATCTAGCTTGCATTACACATAAGGCACATTCAACCTTGACTTGTTGACCTCCATGAGATAAAAGGAAAAAACACCTAAGGCATCAAGCCTTACCCTTTAATAATTTTGGTCTTTGACTTCAGCAGAAACAAAAGAAAAAAAAAGGAAATAATTGCTTTGGCCCATGGGCCCCTCCTTGGCATAATCATTAGGAAGTATCAAGAATAAGTCTTTGTTGGAAACACAGTTGCCATTGCACCAAAAGGTCGACCTATTAATGCTTGATACAACCGCCAGAGTTAATGAATCCACGGGAGGTGGTTAAGCCATGTCACGAATCTCGCGAGAGATGTTGGCTCACTGCCAACAATTCCCCCCAGTGTCACTCGTGGGGGAGATTTGAACCTGGAACCTTTGGCTCTGATACCAATTGTTGGAAACATGGTTGCTGTTGCACCAAAAGGTCAATCTATTAATGCCCAATACAACTGCCAGAGTTAATGAATCAACAGGAGGCAGTTAAGCTATGTCACGAATGTCGTGAGAGATGTTGGCTAACTGCCAATAGTCTTGACCTCGACATTTAGATAAGGTAATAATTTTTGTTTTGCTAAGTCAAAAGATGAGATCAAAAAACAAAAGGCCATTGAACAAAAGCAAAGACTAAACCCTAAAAGTCATTTCATTTGCTATCTTTCAATTGTATTTTTTTCTCTGCAACTTGGCCAACTAGGGTTTGATCTGTTGGAATTAGGCTGGACAACTGAGAGGGGGGGTGTGTTGGTGCCTGAATTGACTGTCAATTTTTGAGCAATTTTCATGTAGGCACCATCCCAAAATATCCAAAAAAGTTCCAAGTTTTGGCACCCCTTCAGTGTTTTTCAGCATCTGCATCTCAGTTCTTGAGGAAGGGGCCATCATGTTTTCTCCATCGGCATGAGTTTGTTTTTGTGTCTTCGAACGTCCGGTTTGAACTTGAACCCTTTGCTCAATGGTTCAAGGTTCAATAGTTCGATGCTTTGAGTTTCTTGGCCGTCGGTCAAGTGTTTTGCCGATGGGAGTATTTTTGATGTTTGAACCTCTCTTTTAAACCATCGGGTTGAACCGGTTCGAGGTTCAATGGTTCAAAGCTTTATGTTTTTGGTCTTATCGGAGTGATCGGCTTCATCGGCGAAGCAGTTTCATGTTGGGCCGACAGTTGGTTGTCTGGCTGATGAGGGATGTTCAAGGTGGTCGTCGGCAGGACTTGTGCTATCGGCCAAGGATTTTCTTGTTGCTCCGAGGGATGATGGTCTCGCCGAAGACCTAAGATGTGGTATGCCATCGAAGTGAGATTGTGTATCAGGATAGCTATTGAAGGGTCCGCCGATGGAGTATTCTCTGGCCGACGGGAGGATAGAGTGGCTATCGGGCAGATTTCGCGTTGGTCTCCCCGATGAAGTATTATCGGTGAGAGTTGGTCTATCGGTTGGGGAGATTTTGGTTGCTCCGATGGTGTAAGTCACACCGATGGAGGTGGTCTTCGGCGTGACTTTTGCCTATCGGCGAGGAGGTTTTTGGGTTGGTCAATGGTAGTAGTCTGGCCGACAGGGGATTGCGATAGGCATCGGTGTGATTGCTGAGGTCGGCAGGAGATCTGTGGGGTAGGCCGATGGTATATGTTTGGCCGATGGGCTTTTGGCGAAGGGTCATGTGTTGAGCGCGGCAAAACGCTCAACACCTATTAAGCTTGTGGCCATACTTTTAAAGTGCTGAGGGGGTCTCCGTGGCATGCATGTGGGATTAATCTCCCTGTGTTATTTTGAACCTGCTGTGAAACACATTTTGGCGGGAGCTCCATTTTGATTGCTGCGACTGTTTTCTCAGTAGGTCGCGGGTGGTTGAGCCATTAATGGTGATAGTGCAGAGGTATGGGCGATGGGACAGGCGATCAGGCTGCCTGATTTTTGGCATGAGGACTTCCAGATGGTGGCGCAAGGCTCGAGCCCTCCCTTGTCTGCTGCATTGATGACTTCTGAGCGCCATTCTTTCCGATGGATGTATCTGGCAGATTTTTGACTTCTGACTATGTAATTAATGCTGAGTACGCTTCCCTTTGGCTGTTTTTAAGCAGGAAGTGTTACTCATTTTAGAGGTTGGATATTTTTTGGGTTTTCTGCTCTGACTCTGAACATAAGGTGTTCACATTTTGAAAGGCATTTTTTGCTACAAACTCGGTCCTTAGTCTGGTGTACCAGTCTATTTTTGTCTTGTAAATGATAATTTTCTCTATGATGATTTTCTATGCAGATTGATTTTAAATGAAAAACAACTGTGTGTGTATTGTTTCTGATTGTCTCCTGTATGTCATTTGTTTTCCTTTCAAACAAGGTTGTCAAGGGCTTCCAAGTTTTTTGGTATATGCATACTGTGTGTCTGATTTATTGCGTCTGCTCAAGGAGTGGTTAAATAGGCTTTTGATCAGATACAAAGGAAAATAGATTGCATCATAGGATCTATTAAGTATGATCATAAGTAATACTCTTTGTTGGACATGTTGCTGTTAGGCAGTAGCATTCTTCTCAGGTCCTCTGGATATGAATTTGTGTTGTCATAGGGAGACATTTACATTCTTAGATATGACTCCGCTGCCCAGATAAGGCACTGGTTTGGGAATCTGTCTGTTTAATGGGTCTAGGAAAGTCCCATCACTCCAAACACCATTTCAAACCATTTCATCCTTTCACCTGTTAGTTGTAGGATTAGGAGTAGGAAACCCTTGCACGCTCTCATCCCTAACCAGACACATATGTCCAAGAATGTTGCCAATCTTGTGATTTGTTACACAAATCTTGGTCCTTACATGAGAGTATTCTGCCTGTTGCTGTCAAGTTAAATCCTTCTGTCATTGACCTAGTCAAGGTTATACTTTTATCAAATAGGGACACCCCCCTTGGTGCGGCAGAACCAGAAGTGAAGGGGAGGAGCTCACGCAATCTCCTGTATTTAGTTGGTTGAATCTGCCTGTGCATTAGAACTGGCAAACCCTAATACTGATTTAGAAGAAAAACCAACAAAATAGCGACTCTGCTGGGGAGTCTTTCATGTGAATGATGATGCTCTGCTGGTGGAATGAACCTGGAAAAATAGCTTTCAGCTGCTGTAAATTTTGTCCTCTCTGGAGAGGTGGCGACTCTGCAAAAGATTCAAGTGCACATGAAAAATTGATGTGTGTGTTGTGACAAAAAATGTGCTGTTCAGACTTCAACATCTGTATGAGAAAAGGTACCTTGCTCCTTCCTACTTGTAATTGTTGTTTTATTGCATAGGTTAGATGCCAGGGGAGGCTATAGGTCTTAGGAATGCAAAGGATGTCTGAAAATAGAAATTTCATGAATCCAAATATGTATACACCCATACTTAGTCAAAAGGGGGATGACTTGTTGGATAAACGAATAGAAGAGATGAAAAATAGGTTGATATTCTTAGAGGCTAGGCAAGCCCAATTAAATCATGATAACTTTGTTGTGTCTGCCAGTCAGAAAGCTAAACCTCCTGTCAGCCCTTTTGATCCTTTGTATGACCAGTTAGATTTGTCATGGGTTGATTATAAAGTAGAAAGTATGCCTGCTAGGATATACTGTCAGATTCCTAGATTTGGTGGTCACAATGTGTGTGATGGGAATGCACATATCCAAAATTTTCATGAGTTCATGGGAAAACATTCATTCAGAGATGAGGATATGTGGATGAGGTTTTTTGTTAGGTCCTTTGATGCAAAAGCAAAAGACTAGTATTTGAGCTTTCCAAAGAGATTTTTTGCCTGTTGGGATGAGCTTACTAACTGTTTCAAAAAGGAATTTGCAAAAGAACCGGCTGATCTTGTTGCAGAATTGATGAAAATTAGAAAACAAGATGAAGAGCAATGTGTTGTTTTCAGTCATAGGTTTGCAGTAGCCCTTTCACAGATCCCAGAAGTCTTCAGACCCGATATTTTAGCCTATGTTGACATATTCTTTGAGGCTTTTGAGGAGGGTTCTAGTGCAGTACTGAGGGATTTCAAGGTAACAAGTATGCAGATGGCATACAACTTTGTAGAAAATATAGAAAAAATCAGAAGTGAGCACCTGCTGAAATCCCTATCTCCAGGCCTTGGTGTGAGAAATGATTGTGAAGCTGTGAATGACCAAATGATTATGGCATCATGTGAAAATGAAAAAGTAGATGTTGAGGATGCCAGTGAAAGGACTAATGAGGACTCCCATTGCAACATTGAGACAACTGACCATGAAAGCAACAATGAGGTTGTGGACAGCAATGAGCAACTTTTGGAATGGACCTATGGAGATAATTGTGAGTATTGTACTCAAGACAGAGAAGATATAAGCAAACAGAGAAACAGTTCCATGTGTGAACCATTGCCTTCTTTTCAAACACATAGAGATCATGAAGAGCAGTCAGAGATTGGAACAAGTGCTAGTGCAGAGCATGATTGTTTTTCATTTAATGGCTATTTTTCTTATGACACACAGGCCGATACTCCTCCACAATGTGAATCCATTGGTGATGAAGATGCATGCTCTGCTGCCCATGAACAAATGGCATATTATGATGAAACTGATGCACCTAGATCACCCATCTTTGACACATATGGTGATGAGGATCTATTTGAGTATGGTGAGGATCTAGACATTGTTTTTGGTTTGGATTCTGTTTCTCATCCTGATGAAAGAGGAACCAACATACATCAGGTAAGTGACTGTAAAAATGTGCCTGATTTGAAAGAGGTGCCAGAGCCTGATCTTTTCCAGTTTGGTGCTGCTATTGGTTGTGTGCATGATGTGCACAATTGTGAATTTGAAAGCTTTTCTTTTGAGAGGCCAGCATATGAAATGAGCTATGATTTTCCTAGTTGTGTGGTGGACTTTGAGTGTTTCCTATTCTCAGTCCAGCTAGGAGATCATTTTGCAATGCATACTGTTGATGTAGATGATGACAAGTGTTACATACCATTTGAGTATGCATTGCCCGATACATTCTGCATCCATTTGTTGCCTGATGCTGAGGGTTGTTTGCATAAGGTTGACAGTGACAAACTGAATCAGAGGGTTGAATGTGTAGATAACTAGGTTTATTTGTGGTCAGATCATGGCAATACTCTCAGGCTTGACCCAGTGCATGCAGATGAGAACAAGGTGTTTGATAAGGGGAAGTATTGGTTTTCCTTTTCTTGGTGGCCTTGGGCCATCAAGTTTGATTGGTGATGCAGATCATTGTAACTTCATGACTCTGTGCCAAATGGATAAGGCACTGGTCTGCATCCCAGAGATCTGGGGTTCTCGTTGCAGTCTTGCACCTGCACGTCCCCAATCAGAGCCACTATTGGTGCCTGAATTGACTGTCAATTTTTGAGCAATTTTCATGTAGGCACCATCCCAAAATATCCAAAAAAGTTCTAAGTTTTGGCACCCCTTCAGTGTTTTTCAGCATCTGCATCTCAGTTCTTGAGGAAGGGGCCGTCATGTTTTCTCCATCGGCATGAGTTTGTTTTTGTGTCTTCGAACTTCCGGTTTGAACTTGAACCCTTTGCTCAACGGTTCAAGGTTCAATAGTTCGATGCTTCGAGTTTCTTGGCCGCCGGTCAAGTGTTTTGCCGATGGGAGTATTTTTGATGTTTGAACCTCTCTTTTGAACCATCGGGTTGAACCGGTTCGAGGTTCAATGGTTCAAAGCTTTATGTTTTTGGTCTTATCGGAGTGATCGGCTTCATCGGCGAAGCAGTTTCATGTTGGGCCGATGAGGGATGTTCAAGGTGGTCGTCGGCAAGACTTGTGCTATCGGCCAAGGATTTTCTTGTTGCTTCGAGGGATGATGGTCTCGCCAAAGACCTAGGATGTGGTATGCCATCGGAGTGAGATTGTGTATCGAGATAGCTATTGAAGGGTCCGCCGATGGAGTATTCTCTGGCTGACGGGAGGATAGAGTGGCTATCGGGCAGATTTCGCGTTGGTCTCACCGATGAAGTATTATCGATGAGAGTTGGTCTATCGGCTGGGAGATTTTGGTTGCTCCGACAGTGTAAGTCACACCGACAGAGGTGGTCTTCGGCGTGACTTTTGCCTATCGGCGAGGAGGTTTTTGGGTTGGCCGATGGTAGTAGTCTGGCTGACAGGGGATTGCGATAGGCATCGGTGTGACTGCTGAGGTCGGCAGGAGATCTGTGGGGTAGGCCGATGGTATATGTTTGGCCGATGGGCTTTTGGCAAAGGGTCATGTGTTGAGCACGGTAAAACACTCGACACCTATTAAGCTTGCGGCCATACTTTTAAAGTGCTGAGGGGGTCTCCATGGCATGCATGTGGGATTAATCTCCCTGTGTTATTTTGAACCTACGGTGAAACGCATTTTGGCGGGAGCTCCATTTTGATTGCTGCGACTGTTTTCTCGGTAGGCCGCGGGTGGTTAAGCCATTAATGGCGATAGTGCAGAGGTATGGGCGATGGGACAAGCGATCAAGCTGCCTGATTTTTGGCATGAGGACTTCCAGATGGTGGCGCAAGGCTTGATCCCTCCCTTATCTGCTGCATTGATGACTTCTGAGCGCCATTCTTTCTGATGGATGTATCTAGCAGATTTTTGACTTCTGACTATGTAATTAATGCTGAGTATGCTTCCCTCTGGCTGTTTTTAAGCAGGAAGTGTTACTCATTTTAGAGGTTGGATGTTTTTTGGGCTTTCTGCTCTGACTCTGAACATAAGGTGTTCACATTTTGAGAGGCATTTTTTGCTACAGACTCGGTCCTTAGTCTGGTGTACCAGTCTATTTTTGTCTTGTAAATGATAATTTTCTCTATGATGATTTTCTATGCAGATTGATTTTAAATGAAAAACACCTGTGTGTGTATTGTTTCTGATTGTCTCCTGCATGTCATTTGTTTTCCTTTCAAACAAGGTTGTCAAGGGCTTCCAAGTTTTTCAGTATATGCATACTGTGTGTCTGATTTATTGCATTTGCTCAAGGAGTGGTTAAATAGGCTTTTGATCAGATACAAAGGAAAATAGATTGCATCATAGGATCTGTTAAGTATGATCATAAGTAATACTCTTTCTTGGACATGTTGCTGTTAGGCAGTAGCATTCTTCTCAGGTCCTCTGGATATGAATTTGTGTTGTCATAGGGAGACATTTACATTCTTAGATATAACTCTGCTGCCCAGATAAGGCACTGGTTTGGGAATCTGTCTGTTCAATGGGTCTAGGAAAGTCCCATCACTCCAAACACCATTTCAAACCATTTCATCCTTTCACCTGTTAGTTGTAGGATTAGGAGTAGGAAACCCCTACATGCTCTCATCCCTAACCAGACACATATGTCCAAGAATGTTGCCAATCTTGTGATTTGTTACACAAATCTTGGTCCTTACATGAGAGTATTTTGCCTGTTGCTGTCAAGTTAAATCCTTCTGTCATTGAGCTAGTCAAGGTTATACTTTTATCAAATAGGGACACCCCCCTTGGTGCGGCAGAACCAGAAGTGAAGGGGAGGAGCTCACGCAACCTCCTGTATTTAGTTGGCTGAATCTACCTGTGCATTAGAACTGGCAAACCCTAATGCTGATTTAAAAGAAAAATGAATAGGGTGAATTAGTTGTCCCACAAATTTAACCTTTTCTAATTTTAATCTTCTTTCACAACTTACAAACAGATTAATGATGTAAACATTAAAGCATGAATCGACAACACATGAGAAAAAACAAAATGAACACACTTGACACCAAGATTTTTAATGTGGAAACTCGATTAAGGGAAAACCACGGTGGGGGTTAACCCACAAGATTCGTACCCTATTAAAAGTACTTGAAAGAAATGGGAAGGCACTTGCCTTTGGGTGCACTGCCCAGAGCTCACTGCTCGAAGAGGCTCACTGCCTATAGGAATTTATGTTTAGTATAGAAAGAGTTAACTGAGAAATAACATCTTCATCATGCCTGGTTCAGTCTCATTGAAGGCTCATAAAAACTTTTGCTCTGCCTTGAAACACTTCTTCACTATCTCTTCATCCTTTACTGTTCTTGTTCTTTTGCTCCTCTTCTTTGCTTTGCCACTGATCCTTTCTTAGAATTTTATCAATTTTGCACAAGGATGATTTTCAACAACTCAACTACATGCCTTTATATGCTTCATCAACCTTGGAATAAACATCAAGGTCGGCACTACAAGCATCTGAATTAATGCGAATCACTAAGCTGTCGGTCAAACATAACTAGGACTCAAATCTTCCTTGAACAACACGCCACGCTCCATAGAATTGCTCTTAGATCATCTGCAACATGCTTGAATCATCTGGTCGGCCAAGACTAGGAAGAACAACAACATCAAGGAAGAAATATTCAACAACAAACTTAATCTTTAATGCGGACCTCCAACATAGTAGACATGTTAGCACTTATTTTGACCTGGGGTTGGTTTGTCATGATCAGGAGGTTTCTTCATTTGAAGCCTTCATCTTCTTGCCCATTTTTTCTAAAGTGTTGGACCTCCTCAGCGTTTTTCAGCTACAGCATCATATTTTTCTGAGGAGGAGGTCGTCATCATCATCTTGTCTTCGATGATGATCTTCATCAGCATGTTCTTTGTCGACTTGTTTTTCTCATCGTCATCATCATATTTCAACTGTCGGGTGATGTTTGCTTATTATCCTGATGATACTGGTGAGCTACAGTGCGCCCTCAGTTGCTTGCGAGGGTGATTTTTTCAAGTATCCGGTGATCTTCCGAATATCATCTTGCTCAAACATGATGACGATGTTGCCCCGGTATCTTGAAGGGGTTATTCTCTAAGTTGTCGACCTGACTCGTTTTTTCCTAAGGGTCGTCATCATCATGATATTTCCAGTTATCATCCTGCTGCTTGCGGAGGTCATCATATTTTCTGCCTTCATGATTTTTCGCCGGGGTGATATTTTATCATCGGGTGATCTTGGTTAATATCATCCTGATGATGTTGTTGAAGAGTTCTAAGTGCGACCCGATATTCACTAGGGTCATCATATTTTGAACGTCAGGATGATCTTGGTCAATATCATCCTGATGATGTTGTATCACTTCTTGTTCGTTGTTTTGACATCCTGATGATGCTGACGTCATCCGTATATCAGGGTGATACTTTTCTTTCTGCCTATCTGCATCATGATATTCCGAAGGAGGGGGTGATATTTTCATATCACCCGGATACATGTTTGCTCGAGCATCATGATGATGCTGATATCAAGGAGATATCCGCCTGCCGGCTTCGCGCATTATCCTCTGGGGGTGATCTTTTCAAGCAGCATCATCATATTCAGTTATCGCCCCGATCTTATAATGGAGCTACAGTGCAACCTGATATTTGAACATCAGGAGGATATTTCCAAATATCCGGTTGTCTTCCGAATATCATGATGATGTTAATATGATGATGACGTCATCAAGGTCCGCGGGGGTCATATTTCTAACAACTGATCATCTTGAAGAGACCTCCTGATATTTGCAAACATGATGATGATGTCATCCGGATATGAGGAGGTGCGCAGTAGGCAGATATGATGATGACGTCAGCAGTAT
This sequence comes from Cunninghamia lanceolata, assembly GCA_027924645.1. Taxonomy (NCBI): domain Eukaryota; kingdom Viridiplantae; phylum Streptophyta; class Pinopsida; order Cupressales; family Cupressaceae; genus Cunninghamia; species Cunninghamia lanceolata. The sequence continues at coordinate 2,488,487 of BSBN01001278.1, read as the reverse complement.
ATAATGATGACGTCATCAGGATGTTCATCGGCCAGACTTTTGTTATAAGCTCAGCAGGAGGATGTTCCTCCGAAGGATCAGGTTGTGCCGATTATCATGAAGGTTATTTTTCAAATATCATGATGACGTCAGGGTGATATTTCGAACAACAGGATATCATGCTGCTGGAGGATGATGATGATGAGGTCTTTACTAGTGTCGTCAGGAGCAAAAGCACCGACATGATATATGCTCATGACCTAGTATATAAAGTATTATTGAGGTCATCGCGGGGTGCATGTGGGATAATGTTATCCTGCATATTCAAAACATCATGATGATGAATCTCGGCGGGAAATGCTTGCGATAGTCTGTATGATGATCTTCCCAAGGCCGCGGGTTGGTGCGCCATTAATGGCGATTGTTGCAGAGGTATGGGCGGTGGCGTGGGTCGATCTTGTACCCGACTGAAGATGTACATCCGCGGATGGTGGCGCAGGGCTCGAGAAATCTTCCTGTCTCCTCCCCTACCTGCTGCATTCAAGTTTGGGCGCCAATCCGGTTGTGTTTGAGCGCCATTTTCCTGATATTGTGTATCTGGCGAAATTTTGGTCAACCATGTAATTAATTGCTGAGCACCTACCTGGCTGTTATAAGCAGGTGGTCTTGCTCATTTGAGAGGTTGTTGAAAGTTGATGATTTTGGCTCTGTAATGCATAACAAGCTGATCTGGTTGCTCTGTACAGCTTACCTGTGAGTTTATGTATCTCTTGTTGTTTGTTTTTGGCATGAACCCACTGATTTCATGATTAAACTTATATGAGAAATGCTGTTTGGCATGTGTTGTGTTAATTCTGTCTCCAGTATTGCATGTATTCTTCTTCTGAATCTGGATGTTTGGTAATGTTTGGATTCTAGAGCATAGAATTCCTATGTTGACTGTCTGATCTTTTAACTTCTACTCAAGGGGTAGATTAAACTGTTTTCAGGTTGAACATTGGGAGGGATATACTGCAGTAGGGATACCATAAGTAGAGATAACCTAACACTTTGTATTGGGAGATGCCTGTAAGGCAGGTATCACACATATCCCCTTGAAATCCAGTTTTAGTTGTTCATGCTGATCATTCACAGGTGTATGTCTACTGACTCCAGGCCCTGGATAGGCACCAATCATGCTTTGTTTTGTGTTATAACCATATCCAGCTTTGCATCCACACTTAAACTCCAAAGCAAAATCTAAAACCAACATTAGGACTTTAGAGTTAGTTTTAGGAACCTCAGTCCTCTGTCTACAACTGCAAATAGGCCCAAAGCTAGCCCCTTTGCCCTTATCTTTTAGTTTTGGTCTACTTACAGGAGGACTCATCTGCTTTCTGTCAACATCCCAGCCTTGCATGCATATCCTCATGGATGTTGAGTAGGGAATACCCCCCTAGGTCTTGCAGAGCCTGAAGAAGAAGAGGAGATAAAATATAGAGTCTATCTCCTACACTGTTGACCCCCTGGCCCAGAGATCCTGTTGATCACTGATGGCTACCTTGTAGGGAAATCTGAGAATAAGCATCCAGTCTGGGAAAAAGTCAACAAGACACATGATCCAGAGACCTCCACAAGCACATTGAATTTAGCAATAACATCTGCACTACTCCAAATCAACAGAATCTCTTGCATCTTCATCTGGTACCTTAAGAACATTGTCTTCCATGACTGTCACACTAGAGAGATTGCTTGCGGACCTCCAAACCACAAACCACTTGAGTTGATGACACACACTGACTTCCCAAACACGTCTCTAGATCTGCAGATCGTAGTGTTTCATTTGCGGAGCACTCCAGACCAATTTCCTGTCACTCTATCTCTTCTGAACACTGCAAAACCTGGTTCTACTCAGATGGCCATAACTTCTTCAAATCTTTATGTGGACCTCTCAAATCTTAACTGGAGCTACCTCAAACAATCCTCTACATAGCCATATGATCCGCATACATTGATCTTCATTAACTTTCTCAATATCCTCAACATTTCAGTCTTCTAAACAAGCAACAAAATAGGATACAGTTGACACCAATGACAATAAGGATATGTTGACGTCAATGACAACACTGATTAGGCACATATTTGCAACATGATCTTCACTGATTTTCTTTGCCATTTCAATGGCTCCTCTGGTCAATCTCTGGCCTTTTTATGGCATTTCGGTGTAGGGAGAAAAGGTGAGCATGTATTTTGGGTTTTTACTGAGTAAACTCTTATCATTTCTATTTTTCTTTCTTTCTCTGGCCGTTGGCTATGGTGGCTGAATGTTGAGCTTTCTTGAAAAGCTTCTTACCACTCTTTGTCTTTCTCTGTGCTCTCCTCATACACCTGTAACTTATATTCTGAGAAGCTTCACACATGAAGGCCATGTCTAAATGCTTTATTTAAACAATAAAAGGTGGCTTTCTTGTCTCTATGTTGTATCTCATATTCAGCCTTCAATCTTTGAAGCTTTATTGTATCTTCATTTTTGATAAGGTTTTGCAAAAAAAATGATGAAGTGGGTATTAGTCTTCTTTGAAGAAAATAGCTTCTCTGTAGCAGTCGTGCCTGTATATTGATTATTTTCACACTTCCTTGGCTGCAACTTGGAAAATGTATTAGGGTTTCGAGAAAACCATATGGGTTTTATTCCTTCAAAGATATATGCCTTACCATTTACAACCATTTCATTATCTTGCATCCTGTATATTCTCTTGACTCTGCAGATATAAAAATATGAGGAAATCAAAAAATGAGAATAAGGGTTTTGAACCCCTTCAAAGAATATGGCCTTCTTGGCCACAACCTACTATTATATCATTTCCTATATACTCAGCGTCTCTGTAGACACACAAATTGTAAGGGTTTCAAAGATTGTGATGAGGGTTTTGACATTTTTGCATATAACAAAGGCCTTCTTGGCCACGACTGTATCTATATTTCTTTCCTCTGTATCTCTTTTTCTTTAAAAATGAACAAGGGCTTGAAAAAGTATATGGGTTTTGACATTTTAAAAATGAATGGTCCTTTTATGTCATGGCCATGACATATTCTTGCATTTTGCACATTCCTTTGACTATATACAAGAAACATGATACAAGGGTTTCAAAATATTTATATGGGTTTTGTCATTTCTGCACAGAATGGCCTTCTTTAGCCACGGCCTGCTATATCTCTTTCTCTATATCTCTTCACTATATTTTTTCCAACACAAAATGATGACAAAGATTTCAAGAAAACATGAGCATTCTGGTATAAATTGAACCTGTCAACCTGAATATGTGAAAAGAATACATGCAAAAACTTTTATCTTTTACTTTTCCCCTCTTTTTGACTATTGTGTGGAATGTAACAGGACTGGTATCTTTCCTTTGCACTTCTCCATTTCATGGCATTTGATACCTTTGATAGCATAATAGTTTCTTCATGACTTATGGCTATGTATTGCACAATGACACTCATTATTATGGTCATGTGGACTGCTCATTGGATACTATAAGTCCCTATCATTTACCAAAGTTGATAAGCTACTTGTAGATGATGACTCTGTTATCTGAGTTTGCTTTCCTCATTGATGGTCTTTCATGCTCATTGTATCCTCTTATAATCATGTTAGCTACTCTGAACATGATGTGACTGTCCCCCGTGGCTCAGTTGATATCATAATGATCTCTTACAATTGCTCTAATTGCACTTTATGCTTTCTATAACATCTAAGGTTGATCTTTCATGATGTTTCATCTACCTAGATGATAGTCATATCTATGGCATAAATCTTGATAGTAGAAAGATACTTTAATCATAACAGAAATAAGGAAGAATACCTTTTTATGACTACACTTATGTACTCTTGAAATGGGCATAGTTTATAGGAGCAACTACTCCTCTTCACTTTTATCAGGATGACATCACTCCCTTTGTCAGTCAACTATTTTGATGCATAATATCTTCTTGAATAATGCACTCTATCTTTTACAATCTGATATCCTTTTCAAATGAATAAAAGGAAAACATGTTGGGCTCTACCCTTGTGGGAGCCACATTTTCTCCACATGTTTTAATGTCCAAATTAGCAACATTATTTTTCCTATACCTGCACAGTGAACAAACAAGTTAGCATAAAAACATACCTCTTGAAGTTGATCGATCTTTTTCATGATGATATGATTTATTGCACATGTCTAATTTGATCCATTCACATAAAATGCATAATGTCTACAAGTTGATATGTCTGTTGATAAAAACATGTGATGATTTTAAATATATGGAGCTTCTAACAGGGCTTTTCCCCAATTTTTTGTAGGTACACTATTATGATCTGGAGCTGAAGATAAGGACATGAAGACCAGCTATCAATTGATGACATCAACCTTCTGATAAAAGGCAATGATGGATATTTAATATTCTCATATGTTCTTTCTCTTTACTTTTATCCTCAGATGTATAGCTTGCATATGTCTTCATTGCTTAGTTTAGTCACTCCCATGGCTTGTGTGGGACACATTTAAACATTTCTTTAAATATGATCAGTTACGTTACCTTATGCAATTGATTTATGTGTGTTTATTTTTGAATCAAATGCATATGATAGAATAACTAAAACTGATATGAAACACATGTTCAAAATATGATATGAAATGACAGTTTTATAAATACCTTTCTTTCACACTGAATTGTGATCACTTGAATAACTCAATTATCTCATAACTAAAAGATAAAACCAGCTAGATCTATTCTATCATTCATTGACTGTTTGATATCTTGTCATTAGATTTTCTTTTGTCAGGATGGTTTGACAGTCTTGATTGGACTGTCAGATTATCCTAACAACTGATCCTTGTTTTCTCTTGCCAAGACATCATACATTCATTGATTGCATTAACTTAAAAGTTTTCTTTTACTCCTTTTGTAACAACTGCAAATCAGGTCTAACTAAATTAGGTGTGAACATAATTTAGTAACAATACCCATGTCCTTATGCTATAATAATCAATAAATGGAACATAATATGTAGATTTTCCAAGGGAAGGAACATCTATAAGACCAAACACATTATAATGAATAAGATCCAATACACCACAAGATTGATGAGAACTCGAGTAAAACTAAACATGGTTTTGTTTATCATAAATGCAATGCTCATAGAAATCAAAATCAAGATTACAATCAATCAACCCTTCAACAAGGTTTTTATTTTTCAAGGTCCTTACACCCTTTTCCCCAATGTGGCCTAATCTTAAGTGTCATAACATAGTCTTTTCTACAAGCAATTTTGATTCAAAAGAAAGAACACCCTTAGGTACCTAGAAGCTATGACCATCCATTGAAAATGAAACCCTCTCCTTTTCCAATGAAGTAGTCACAAACTTGCTTTTCATAGTACTATTGCACTCAACAATGTATGCATCAAGCTTATACAATGTGCCAAATCTGACACCTCTAGTGATCACCATAGCACCTCTAACCATCTTGCATCCTACATTAGAAAAGACTACCTACACACCCACATCTATTAGTTTGCTCACAAATAATAAATTTCATGCTAGCCCAGGGATATGCAATACACCATTAATCCTTTTTACTCTACCACTAGGAAATTTGATTTTAACTTTACCATGACCAACAATATTTAAATGAGAATCATCACTCAAGTACACCTTACCTCCATCAAATTCTTCATATTCAGAAAACCAATCTCTATTAAAGGTCATATGGAAAGATGCACTTGAGTCAATTAACCATGCATCATTACCTACACGAGTGGCCAAAGCTGCAATGAACTCATCACCATATTTCTTCTCAAACTCAAAATTAGAATCAAATTTCTTCTTTTTTTCTTCTTTTCTTCTTTACATTCCTTATGGAAGTGTCTAGGCTCATCGCAGTTCCAACAAATATCTTTGGATTTTCTAGGGCATTTGGATCTCCCCTTGGACTTGGATTTGTCACGCTTCTCACTCTTCTTGAATTTTTCTTTAGATCTTCCATGAACATTTAGGGCCTCTTTGACGCTGATGGATACCTTCCTCCTCATCTCATCAGAAAGCAAGGAACCGACAACATCTTCAACTTTCAAGACAACATAAGTACTCCCAATAGCCATTACAAGAGAATCCCACAAATCAGGCAAAGAACAAAGCAAAATATGACATCTCTCCTCCTTGTCCATTTTTAAACCAATTGATGCCAATTGAGCCACCAATATATTGAATGCTTCCAGGTGGTTTGCAATTTGTCCACACTCTTCCATTTTAAAGGAATCCAATTTATTCCTCAAAAAAATCTTTTCCACTAAAGATTTGGCTTGATATACCTCACCAACTTTCTTCCATAGTTTGTCTGTAGAGGACTCTTCATGGACTTTGATTAAAACAGAGCTTGCCAGGCATAATTTGATTAGACCCTTGGCTTTATAGCCCATAATATCATATTGAGCAGCCAAAGTAGCATCTATAGGCCTTGAAACATGCTCATCAACAACATCCCACATCTATCTTGATCAATTAACAAATCTTCCATATTTAGCTTCCACATCTCAAAATTGTTACTAGAAGTTTTTTCTACCTCTATTCTTCTTGATGTTCTCACTATCTGAAAATTCCTATAACAAGATCACATATTATCTTTTGCACAAGCTCCCACTCAAAACTAGATTAGTTCAAAAAACCCATCAACCCACAACTGAAACCAAAGGTGATCAAGCTATGATACCACTTGTAAGGAAGGTAAGTTAGAGAAACAAATTTCTACACTAATCTTAAGAGGAGGATTATGCAAAACTTTTCAAATATTTACAATAGTTAAAAAAATTATATAACAATCATACCACAACACAATGATTTATGTGGGAAAAACCCTTTCGGGAGAAAAACCCCACACTCCAAAAGCCGCCCAATATATTATCTAGAAATCAACAAGATTACAATATACTTTTCATAGGAGTATCACCAACTAGAGATCTAGAGGCAACTCAACATCTAAAAGACTCCCACACACATCCTCTATCTTAGGCACCTAATATATAGGAGATACAATACATGAAACCGTCAAATAGTAATTACAAAACCATGAGCTAAAACCACCTAAAAACGTGGCACCCAAATTATCTCCAATAAATGATGCCCTATGATGTTTCAAAACACAAACCAACATGTGTAACTCCCCCTTACATCTCTTTTCTGTGTCCAACATGTTTTCACATTTGCTAATACGATAGACCCAACTCCCGAAGGCCATAACTTTTGATCTGGGAGGCCAATTGATGAACCATTTGATGTGTTGGAAATATCGTGAAGAGAGCTATCAAGATATAACCAATTTAGTTATTTACAACAACTTTTAGGGCTAAAACGAACCTCTAAATGGCTCAAAGTTGACTTTAAAACTTTTTTGGAAGTTTCAAAAAGTAGAAACTTAAATATCTTGACATCCAAACATGACATTGGGTCAAAACTCACCCAGTTTGACAATTCATGGCTATGGAGAAAATTTCAGACCCATAAGTGCTCAAATGAAAACTTACTATAAATAGTAACCTTTTGTAATTACAAGGTTGAGACACCTTTACTAACAATTCCAACCCTCCAAAAGATCATCATGGGATCATGGTAACTAGTTTAGCTATTGACAAGGGATTTGAAATGATTTTATATAGTTGGGCTCCCATTGTAAGGGGGATACAATATCACAATAAAGGTTCAACTACGGTGTGGACATACTTGTCCACACATACCATGATCTATACAAGATATTAAAGTTGGGATCCCAATCACTTGGATTCCCTATAGTGGTTATGGGGTGGTTCTTAGAGCACATCATCCCATATTATCATGGTTAGGCTATCGGGGATAGGGTAGCACCTAGGGCAACCGAATGGTGCGTATGCCCATATTTTATAGGAAGGTTCAAGAGTGGTGACTTTGGGTACATGGTCGGAGTGTGGGACAAGGATGATACATAGCACATAGTATGCAATAACCCATAGTATGTGGTAGACAATTGGGACCATACAATGGTGCACTTAGTCGATAGAGTCTCCCAACAATTTGGAGGTGAATTTTTTGCATTGTTGCCCCCTATGGATTGAGAATACATTGGAATGGGGGATAGAGGAGTAGAATTCATGAGTAATATAGGATGGACTCTTTTAACCTCAAGAGTTTCCATCATGCCTCTTAAGGGAGACATAGCAACAAATATGGTACCAACAGTAGAACCAATGCCACCACCTCCATAATTATAGTAGTAAATAATCAAGCTATTAAGTCTAGAGAGTTAGTAGAGCAGGATTACATCCCTAAAAAGTAATTCACATGTGAGGAGGATGGGGAAAGAGGATCTAAAGCAACTTGAGCTAGTAGGAGTGAGACTCTTGTGAGTTACTCATTTAAGTCATTACATATTTCTTTTTATAGAAGCTCATAGCTTAGAGATATGGTTTCAATAATTGATCTTTTGTGTGCAAGCACTATGGATGAGTGGTGAGCCTTAATTAATGATGTCACTCTATTTTTTTGTTGTTTTGGTGATGGATCAATCAAAGAATAATGTCATATAAGATCATAGATTTCCTACCCTTGCTGGAAGACAACACTAATGTTTTGGTGCTAATTGGGAATAGTTTGAAGTAGATGGTGGCGCTGAGAGTAAAGAACATTAGTTTGAGACCTAAGGTGTAGGCCTTCAATAGCATGTAGATACAAGGCACCAAATCTACACATGGGGGGACTATCATGAGGACATAGGCCCATTGATTCAAGAAATAGGACCTGTTGGAGTTTTAGAAATTCCCCTTGGTTTGCGGGATCACTCATGCATCTCCCTTTTGTATTTCAAATTTCTCTATGATTTTGTTAGGTCTAAGTGTTTTTATTTTAATGTTCTTAACCTTCAATCCTTGGCCCTGTACTTGTTCAATCCTCTAGTCATATGAAATATTTTGAAACTACCTTAAGTTTGCCTTTTGTATTGCCATAGACTAAACTTGTATTGTGTGAGCTTGTGAAGTCCCTAGACTACAACCCCTTTGGACCACCCACTAAGGATTCTCCTATGTATTTCCTAACCTTGCCCACTTAAGTCTTAATGCCTTAGGTAACTATCCCTCCCAGTTATCCTAGTTTGATATTTTTTGTGGTAGCCGAGCCACACACTTGTTGCCTTAACACACAATAAATGTTAACTTGCTATAGTTTGTACCCTCGCAACCCTGTGACCTTGTTTTCTCTGTTATAAAATAAAAAGCTTTGGTGGGTCCCACTATGCCAAGTGCCTTGAAATTAACTAATCAAAGTGCAACAAGTGCCCTCTAGTCTAGTTGTGGTATGAGTCACTGATCCAACAGAGCACCAGTTAGATATTCTTGCCATGTGGCAACTTCTCATTGTCGTGCTCAAGTTCCTTCTTTGCACCCTACTAGGAGGGACACACTTCTTCCCAGAGTGCACCAATGCATGATCTAATCATTTGATGACATGTAGCCTTCTTATGAGATGACAAGTACTATTGAAAACTCACATAAGGGTAATAGTTGTGTGAAATGGCTAGTGGGTCCAAGCTAGCAAAGATGGTAGACGAAGTGCATTAAGTGACATTTTAATGTGTCTTTAGGAGCCAATGAAAAGCTTGTGTTATCTTTTGTGCTTGCACCTTAATGATCAAGAGGTTAAAGACCAAACATGCATGATTGTGTGACATTGTTGATTTAGAGAGAGAAAGTGAAATCAATGGCTAAGTTGAGAAGGCTTTGAACATGTTAACCCACCCACCAAGCCTAATGAAAGTTCACACAATTGCCAATATTTATTGTTCAAAAAAGGGACAACAATGGTTGTAATATACTACATCGATCAAAGAAAATAAACCATTCTTGTATGCAATCAATTGTTATGCCTTGAATTTGGTATTGATTTCACATGCCTAAAGCCAAAGAGAAGGAGTGCCTGTAATTGTTCAAGTTGTGAATTGTGCATCTCTTGTCAAGCCCTATTGATTAGTTTCTAGTGATTACAACAGTGTGCAAAACTAATTGGTGAGTTTAAATTCTTGCATTGCCCTCTACTATTGATAAGGATAGATTTGTAATCTATTTGCGAATTTGTTTAAGTTCTAGCATTCTATTTTCTTGCTACTTTTTCTAAACTACCAATTATATTATAGAATTAAAAGCAATAACAAAACAAATTTCTTGAGTAATAAGCCATGCTGCCCAAGACAAAACCAAATGTAGGCCTAACCAAAATATTTCCCTAGGTAATGAAATCATTTAAGAGGGCCACTGGTTGAGGAGTCCTTACAAGTCTGCTTGAAGACAACAAGTTGAGATTAGAGACTCGTTTACTTTTACCAATGGGGGACCATTATTCAAGGCATTTTTTGAAAGGCTCATGACTATATCCCTCTCTGCAACAGGTGGAGATTTGACTTGGGAAAGTTTATTGTCGCTAATTGCTTTATTGACCTAGACCTAGTTGAATGGACAATGAAAATGTATAACCCTAAGGATTTTAGTGTATTTGGTTCCAATGGTAATAAGAATTTCACTATTATCAATGGCCTATTCCATAGGTTTTTCTTCTAAACCCTAATGCCCATGTTCCCCTAGATTTAAAGGCCATGGTCACAGAATATAATAAGCACATTTGTAGTTATAAGGCAAAGTGGTTGCCAAATTTTAGATTTAGGAGTTATGAAGAAATGCTAGAGCCTATTGCAGACTTAGAAATTAAGCCCTTTGATATGATGTCATTTGATCATTATTTCAAAGAGACTTATGAGGGCATGTGCCAAGTAATGGGGATAGATGTAACCCCTATGATGTCAAAAGGTGCATTGATTTTCACTTCCAACATACATAGCATGTACTAGAATACATTATATGACTATGCCATCTATTTGATAAAGCATCCAAGGAAAGGATTGGAGAATGCCAATAAGCAAGGGGTAAAAAAATCCTTCAAGTGGTACTCCATGTTGTGCCACATCTATTTGTATGTTTTTGTTGGATGTTGGGATCCTAAACTAGGTATCCATTTATACTCAGATGAATTAGAAATAAGAGCTTGTAGGTCCCTATTTAGCTTTGGGTCCCACACCTAAACATATATAATTCTCATGCCCACTTTTGCATTTTTGAAGACTATTTTGTCATCTCTATATTAAAAAAGCTAGGTTTTGATAGGACAATACTTTCCCTAGATTTATTTGAATTTATAAGGCCCTTGGATGGAAAGGTGCATTTTATAGGGCTACATAATTGGGGAGATTGGTTCTTGCATGAGGAATATACTATCATAAGGGTGTTTGGATCCACATATATGCCTCATGAAATACAACATAAAGTACTTGCTAGGATTGCATATTTGGAGGCACTATGGAAGATGAGTGGAGCAAACTATGATCATTTAAAGCAACATTAGAGGAAAAACATTCTCCCTCCTCGTGATAAGGTTTCAAACTTTACCATCCTAGGCCTTGAGGGCTATGAGAGATTATCTGACCTAATTTGCCAATTTAGCATAGAGTTTGAATTGAAATGAATTATGATCCTGAGGGTTTCATCAATGACGCTAGGTGGTAGGTTGGATTGTTAGGGTATGAGCATAAGTATATTGAGCATGAGGATCTCATAAGGAGATGTAGAGAGGAGAAAAATAAAAAGAAAGGAGAATAAAATGGTTCAAGATTAGGAATGTAGAAAGGAAACATAAAAGTATGATACTAATAACTTTAAGGGGTTTAACCCAAAGATTAAGGATCTGATCTAGAGGATGAGAATTATGCTAGACAATTGGGTTTCTCTCTATACTTTTCCTACCTCTAGGCACATGGTACCCTAGCCAAATGAAGTAGAAACAACTCAACAAATGATCAATGTAGAGACCATGAAGTCCAAGGGGAAGGAAGTACTAGTTGAAGAATCCTCTACACTACCACAAGAGGAAAAGTCATCAGTTGATCCTCAAAATTCCCTAGTACCACCTGAATGGATTGATGATATTAATACGTTCCAAATCTAGCAAATTTAGAAATCATCAGAGAAATTAAATCCCTAGAACATTCATGAAGGATCATTCAAGCCACTATCCTTGGAGTTGTCACTATATGAGTCAAGTCAAAAAGGCAAGAAATAGTAAATGATATAAGAACAAAATTTTGAGGCATTCATGGTCAATGATCAATTAATTCAGACTAATGAATTCAAGAGTTTTGTAATGAAATTGAAAACATATGCTTTGAATGACCTAAAGGAAAGGAAGGAATATACAAGGCCTTAGGACATAACCTGATGCTAGAGAAGGAGAGACAATGTTCAATGTCATCTATGAACACATCACTCCTAAGCAGGCAAGGAAACTTGTTAGAGAAAGTGGATGTCTATTGTTACTTGGTTGGGACATAGCATCAACATTGGCTTTTGATACTTTAAGAATAAATGCAGAGGAAGGTGATATCATCCAAGATGTTGAGCAGGCTAGAAAATTTTACTCAGGGTTTGAGTAGTGCCCCCATGAGAAGACATTGACATTATGGTCAATTGCCTCTGATCATGAGAAACCTCTAATTCAAGATTATCCTCTTGGATTGATAGGATCATTGATTATCAAAAGGGTGGAAGATACAACTACTCCAGAAGCTACAACTCTAATCGTGCATACTACCCCATTCAATGAGGTAATTACAAAAAAGTTATAGAGTGATTATGATGCTCTATTATAGGATGCCATCAAATTTAATAGTGAATTGAAGGAAGAAAAGGCAAAATCAAATAACTATCTACAATAAATTAGAGCATTAAATACAACCATCCTTGCCCCTTCGACAAATGTTAATTAGAGGGGGATTGTCTATCACATGCTATCTCATCACATTGTAAAAAGTTGGCCCACACGAGTGCACTTGTAGGCACAAACATGTAACAACTTCATATTTTAATTAGAAGCTGACAAGTTCCAATCATTCATTTGAGATGAGCATTGTCTTTTTCTATAAATGAGATTTCCTCTTCTTTGTACAAGGGACTTTTGAGAGGAAATTTTTGTACTACATGGTGTAGAAATCTTAGAAGAAATAAAAGGTTACAACACAAATCTACAATATTTACATTGTGTCATATTCTCATGTAATGTTAATTCATGAAAATCAATACAGTGATGTTCTTTGTGTAAATCCTAGAATTGTCTCTTGTTGTTCTAGTTGTAATTTTGAGAGATTTAGATCTCTGAGTGCACATTTGTTGTATTTTATGTTAAGGATATGTTAGTTGGTTATCTTCTAGTGTAAAGGATTATTGAGTAGAGTTTTGAATTTAAATGAAGAGCCAATTGATGACTTGAACTTCATATTATGTGGTTAATTTTATCCAGGTTACATGAATTGTTAAAGTGGCATGGGATTTCTGTTGCATTGTGAGTCTTGTTCTTGACCCTATACCCAAAGTATGAAGGCACCGATCACTCATCCTTTCCCAAACTTGCATATTTTACTAAACACTTTTCTGTTTCATGATAATTTAAATAATTTGTATGGTCATCATTCACATAACATTAAAAAAATATTTCACACTGGAGTATAGAATTGTCTTTGCATGTGTTCATGTGTCTTTTCTTCCTTATATAATCCTCCTCATGCCTCTTGATAGGCTAACCAATTTGGGATACTAATAGTATTATTGGGTCCAATCTGGTGTTGTTAAATCTTGGCCTAGAGATTGGAAACCTTCAGGGAAACATGTTTAGCTCTGAGTTACTTATGTATTCACCTAAAATAATAATGCAAGTAGTGGATCTTTAGGAGGAGATTATAGGGAATACCCCCTTGAGTCCGTGAAACTTTAAGGAGGAAGGAACTCTTTCTCATGTATTGGTCTTATCCATCCTTGGTGCAAAAAAATATATCTTATCTCTATTGTTGTAAAGTTTGATAGTCCCCAAGGCCTTTACGAATATGAACCTTGTTTAAACTAGGTCATGGTCTAGAATAAGAAAAAATCCAATAGGACCCATCTAAACATGAGATGGTAGTAGGAGTTGACAATAATCAAGAACTCATTATGTTCAAATAAGCTAGATTATGACTCTTTATGCCTTCAATTTTGAACTATGGAGTGATATTGCACAAATTCACATTATATATGGTTTTTGACCCACATGATATGTGTTATGACTTTATGTGATGTCTATGTTCTATTTATGCATACATGGATGTTGTGTTTATGTTATGTTTATATAAATCTATAAAATGCAATTATATGGTGTGGAATCAAATGCAATCAATTCCCTTCTTTTTTTATGCTATATTATAGTTCTTATTTTATGATTTCCATATTTATGTGGTTGAGGGATCAATCATTTAGGGAGTGAGATAGATGAAGGGGGAGAACTACAATGGAAAAAGATCATTTTTGTTCCACATTGATTATAAATAAAGTGAATTAGATAGCTTTAGCTTTAGGTATTGGATTAGACTTTGATTAAAAGATGGCCAACAAATCAAATCAGGGGAAATGGGGAAACTCAAGAAAAGGAATGCACCTAAAGTAATTATGGATGATAATGAGAATAATGCTTGTGCAATAAAATTCTCATTTTCTTTTGTTTTCTTCTCATTTTTTAACTACAACCCCATAAGCCTAACCCCATACAACCATGAAGATGAAAGGGCTTTCCATAAAAAACTAGACTTAGACAAGTAAGGGTACTTTGTACCCCTGTCCTTGGACTCTTGCAATTAGGTAGATGTGAAGGCTCACCATCGAAGGCCAAGGAAGGTATGAGGAATGAAGATGAACTAAATAAGAAGATGGTCCCCCTAGTCCTAACCCCACACAACTAGGAAAATGTGAGGGCTAATCATTTAAGATCCAAACTGGGTGAGCACACTCTTTGGAAAGTTTAGCATTTTGAAATGGTTTTTCCTATGCTCCTTTTGTTCATACAACTTAGCATGTTAGGATAAATCTTTGGGACTCTACTCTTGTTAATGCAAGAAAACTATGATGACATGTTTGGTAGCTTCTAGATTAGATTGTATGGTTGGATATATGATAGGGGAAATTAGGAGTGGATCAAGTATGATTTTAGAAATTTTTTTGGATTTAAATTCAAGAAGCCACATAGTTTAGGTTATGTATAAACAAATAAAACTATCCATGATTATGTTAAGATAAGGATTTAACATAATAGATTTTATGTAGTAAATGAACTACCATGTAACTTTTCATTTTTTTTGCTTATGATATGTTTCTATAATGAAATACATTAATTAATGGAATCTTTTATCTTCCAGTGTGCATAAACAAAAAATATATATCCTTTTAGTCATATGGTGGAGATGCAAAGGTCTGACTAACTTGGTTTAGGACTCAAACTCTTATGATCAATTATTTTCTTTAAAACCTATTGAATACGGTACTATGACACTTCTAAATCTTCCTAGTAGGATACATATGACTCAAACTTAAATACATCCATGTAAAACTACAAAACTTCTTATGTTAACCCAATGAGAGAAATAATGCTAAATAGAAACAAATCTAAAAATTTCAAAACGAGCAACATGCAACAAAAAACACACACACAATACAAAGTATACCTTAGGAAAACCTTTTTGAAAACACCCGACATAAGAGGAGAATTGAATGTATTATCTTCAATACCCATATTATAATATAGTGTGAGAGTAACAACCATTGCAATAGTAACCTTTAACTTGTGTCTAGAAAAATCTGCTAGCATAATCCCAACAAATCTATAAGTACAAAATACCTCCATCCTAAACATCTAATATATTGACCAAGGCCAAACTAGAAACCATAGGTGGTTTCCAAAACCATGATCCAAAAGTAGGAGACCAATTTGGCCACCCAAATTGGTCTTTCCAATTCCAACACCTCTCTCATGATGTGTCAACCTACTAGGAATAGTATATAATTCTCAATGTCATAGATTCCACCCACCAAAATTGGGCACTCCAATTTATTTCATTTAAACCTCCTAAAAGATGCTCTTATGCATCATTATTATGTATCCTATTCTAGTCAAAAGTCTCTTCCACATCCTTCCCAGTTAACTTTGTAACTCCCTCGTACATGCTCTTACACATCATAGATTATCTTATGCATTTTACAATTTCATAGATGCTTTTGCACATCTTACATGACATAGATGCTCTTACACAATCATAATACAATGGAAAATTGGCATAGTGTGTCATACCAAGGAATATTGAGATTATTTCAAAGTGGACTGCCCTTTCCTTGTGGCCCCAAAATTACAACACATTACAATATTAATCAAATTCAAGATCTCCTCTTCTAGAAATATCAATGTCAAAAAATATGTTAAATATCAAAGATAAAACTTGCATCCTTGAGCTCAACATTAGGTAGATTCATGTTAAGATCAACATGTTTAACCTATGGCTATAGAGGATAGGTGATGTTTTCTTAGTGAGCCATGTATAAGGCTTAAATAAGAGTGTTCCTATGGGTAGAAAAGTTTCTTAGAAGCTCAAGAAACAAGATATGGAAAAATTATGTTGAAGCCTTCTATCAAATCATGTGGTTCAATGGGATGAAACTTGGTCATGTTTTGATCAGGTTTGTAGGGGCATGAATCTATTTGTAAATTTCTACTTCAACAATTCCTTGCATGTTTTAGTTATATGACATCAACACTTCTCTAGAATTCAAGGAATAGCGATCATGATATGTATTTGTAAAATCTAGTTCTAGTTTGGGAAAGGATTTTGATGGTTCTCATATTTTTAATTTTGGTTTGACTATGCTCCACTATATTGAGGATGTAAAAATATATCAACTTGAGAAATTATTGTTAGTCTTTAGGTAATCATTGGATGACTTTGTTATAAGCTCTATAGGTCACTATTTCATATCCTCTAACTTTATGGAATGGTAATTTAGGGTATATTGATAGCAAGAGGATAGCAAAACAAGTGAGATAAAACTTTGAGGAGCAATCAACTCATTCATTTATGCTTGATATTATACACCAACCCAAACCCAAATAAACAAGGTTACTTGTTCCTTTTGTTGTTCTAATTATATTTTGTGTGGGGAATAGTTGACAACATTGACATTAGAAGTCTCATCAAAGTTGTTTTGGGGATTTCTAGTGTTCTTGTTTTGAACAATGTTATTACGGCTTTTGAAGATTCTAGTGTTTAAGTTGTTTTGAATATATATGACCATTTTTCATTAGAACCATAAGTTTTACAAGGAAATGTTTGGACTTATTTGTGAATGTATTTATTCAAAGAGTGTAGAAAGATATCATAGAAATCGCTAGGGTCCGTGTGAGAAGCATCAATAGAATAATAGAGAAATTATCTTTATCTAATGATGATGTGAGAAAATAACTTGTTGGGTTATTGTTTAATGTGAAGGAATTTTCATATGTCAATGTTCAACATTTTGTTCATGTTAAATTCCCTTATGAATTCACCTATAATTTTTTTGAATGAATGAATGGACCCTTTAAGTAATCTCTAGTACTAGTACGAAACAATTCCTTATAACATTCCAAGGAAAAATTTTGTGACTATAACATCTCAAGGGAGAAGTTCTCAAATATTTGTTGCATATGCCTTGATGAGAGCATTGAAATCTCCCTCCCCCTTATTCTTAGGTAGATCATGTAATGATCTTAGAAGGACTATACTCCTAATCATGTGATCTAATGGTTCTTTGAGATATTCTAGATGTTGAAAGACAAGGTAAATAAATACAATGACAAAAAAAACATTATGTATTCACATCTCAATTATCTAGTTAAAGATTCATGTACTTAGTCAATATTATAGAATAGAGTAACACATAAAAATTAGTAAACTACAAATAAACACGTAGCACCAAAATCACATGGAGAAACCTTTTCAATAAAAACTCCCAATACCAAAGAGACCCTTCAATCTTGTATTAGCCAATAACAATGTGTTACAATAATACAATCTACTCTAGTCTTCTTTTGACAACATTCCAACAACATAAAAATACTCACCTACAAAGGACCCATAAAAACTCCATCTATTTCATCCAAATAGAGAACAAAAGAGAAAAAACCACAAGTAGTTCCCCAAAACCAATAACCATTAAAACCATAGTCTTGAAAAAAATCGAATGGCCCTATGACAAAATTATTTAATACACTCAAGATAGACCTCATTAAAACAATGTATTTGAGCCATGAAGAAGGTGGGAACACATCCCCACATATAACACTCCAAAATGGAGTGGTTAACTAATGTGGATCTTACCTATCATAACAAGATGCTCCACACTTCTCTATGTAACTCCCAAGTGCTCTATTAGAGAGATGGTTAACTTATTGATGACGATTGTGTAATTCCTACCAACTATAATTACCCTTATAATACCATTACAACCAATATTCCAAGTTATTGGAGAATAATAATAATTAAATAATCTCTCAACTACCTGCATGGAAATCCAAGTACCCATTCCCAAGATGTTGGAGACACATAAAAATACATAGAATTGCAAGGTTAATTTCACCTAATCCTAACATTCTCCCACCTAATCTTATGCATTGTAATGACATAAAATAGAAACATAAAATGAATAAAGTACATTATGCTAGGATGATGGCCCCTACACCAAGAGAAATTATCAATGCTCGCTAGTTTTGTAAACCTTACTCTGTCCACCATCTTGTGAACAAACTGATACTACACATAGATGTGCTTGGTATGAGCATGGTACATGGGATTCCTAGCTGATAGCAGGTACTAGTCCATGTAACCAGTTGCACAATCCATAGAGCCTGTGGGCCTAAGCCCCCAGTTGTAGGTTCTAGACTCAAGCACTTAGTGCTTAACCCACCACTAGTTCCTCTGCCCATTCCAATGCCATACCTCCACCCACCCCTCTACCTTAGTTGTTCTACCTCCACTAAGGCCATGCTACTTGTTCCCCACCCCTAGACCACCCTTGCATCACTTCAATAGCTCCACCCTATCTGCCACCTGTGCACCACTCGCGCTCCAGCTACTCGACCTTAGGGGCATTTTTTTGACATAAATAGGCTTTTTTTCAAACTAACATAATTTGTGCATTTTTATAGGTGTTGGAAATATCTCCCTGCCCTCTTTGTTATTGTAACGTCAGAAAATGTCCCCTTGGGGGCTTTTCCCTCATAAGTTTTAGCTCCCGGGTCTTTAGTATGCATTTAGGACATTTTAGTTCATATTTTAGCATCCCAATGGAATGAGACCTAGGTTCCATGGCAAATTAAACCTAGGTGGACCCCTTGAGCTGTACCCTGCCCAAAATAGGGGGAGGACTTGGGCGCCCGCGCCCTAGTCCTGCCCTATTTTGGGGTAGCCCTAATTTTTGGGTGTCAGTTTGTGACTGTTATTAGGTCCTTTTGCTGACACGGTAAGTTTTGATTTTTAAAATATTCATGGGAATGATTGTAGTTGCATATATAAACATGATTAGGCATTTATTTGTAAACTAGATGATCATTGTGAACTTTAGGCATTCTCAAGGTGATTCAAGGCTTTCTATTGTGTTCCAAGAGCAGACTTGTATGTTTTGTGTGTTGATATTTGCAGATTTGAGCATCAATTTCCTCATGGCATGACGAGCCTCTTCCTCCATGAGAGCTTCACTACAAGGTGACATAATATTGTGTTTTCATCATTGATTCCTTTGGTTTTTGCCTCTGCCTCACAAGGGCATGCACTCTTTATCTGACAATGGTGTTCGGAGACTTAAGTGTCCTCCGGGGCTTGACTGAGGCAAGCCTCTAAACACCACAACCCCCAAACCAAGTCTTGTGATTGCAGGTTACAGGTGTCACATTTGGGAAAAGTGGAGTTGTAGGAAGGATTGGCAAGCATCAAGGAATCAAGATCTGAAGAAAAGCAGGACAAAGGAGCACTTCCAGGACTTGGGCACTCGCTCCAGTGTCCTTCGCATCTGAGTTTTAGGAAATAGAAGTTACAGGGTTGATCAGTGTTGGAAGGAGGTCTAGATCCCGCAAAGAAACTGGAACCTTGGACTTGGGCACCCGCTCTAGTGTCCCTGACTGTTCCGCTTCAGAACCCCGAAAACAGGTATTCTATGATTTGGTATATTACTCATGTCTGCAAGAGCTTTTTCTATCATTCGTCAATTTGTTGCCGTATTTGCATAATTAGAGTTTTAATGGTTAATTGGGAATAAGAGAAGGAAAATTAATAATTAAATTCCCTAATTCAAGTTTCCCTACATCTACAAGTGACCTAGGGTATGATAGTGCTTGCCACTCGACCCTAGATCCTTCAATGTATAGTGGAGAGGCAGATTTAAACATCTAAAATAAAAAACATTAACAAATCCAATTTTCCCCTAAACATTTTGGTGAACCCGTGTTTTTGGACTTAAATTGCAACTTGTTGAGTGTGTGTCTTCAGATTTGGATTGATTTCATTCATTTTATTGCATTGAGAAAAATTCAAAAAAATTGAAAAATTGGAAAAATACAAAAAAATTGCATTGTTGGCTTACTAAATTGCATCAATTCTTTCTAAATTTTCCTAATTAATGATTTTTGCATCAAATCTGATTGAAACTACAGAAAAATCAAAAAATTCAAATTTTTTTTTTGCATTTTCATCATTTAATTGCTAGGGTTTTGTGGAATTTTGACAATTTTATATAACCTAGTAATTCCAAAATCTAGGGTTAGTAGGCAAAATATTTGTTTTCAGATTTTTCTACTGATTTTAGAGGCTCATTCAAATTAACATTTGGTTTTAGTCTTGCATTTTAGTGTAAATTTGCATTTAGATTTAAAATATTTGCATTTTTTTGCATATAAAATTTCAACAAAAACTAGCAATTTTGATGCATTTTGTATGTTAAGGCTTGAAAATCATTTTCAGATCTGAGAGTAAGTCATTTTAATCATAAATCAGACTTCAAAACATTCGCATAGCATTTTGTCTCAAGATCTCAAACCTAGGGCTTCAAAAACAACGATTTTCACTAAAATTGGCCGTATCGACTTTATAAACTTGCACCATAGGTGTGTTGTGAAGAGTATTTTTGAATTAATTTTCTTTTATCATGGTAATAATTTACTTCCCCTCCTGAAAATCTTCACAACACCCTTTTATCGAGCTCTTGTAGTGAAAATTTGGTGAAAAACTACACATTTTGGCTATTTTTGCCCTAGGGTTTGACCTAGTTTGCACTCCAAGCATGTTGTGATCAATTTTATGGATTGAGGTAACTGATATAATTGATATTATTTGATTTACCTCCTAAAATTCCTTACAACACCCCCTTTGCTAGGTCTTGGAATTGAAAAACTGTGAAAAATAGCCTATTTTTGCTATATTTTCACTAGGGTTTTACCTTAAGTGGCACTAAAAGTGTGTTGTATTGGGTATTTTGGCACCAAGTGGATATTATTACTAATATTATTTTCTTTCCATCATAATTTTTCTCACAACACCCTTTTTAATGCTCTCTTGCATTGAGTTTTGGTGAAAAAAGTGCCTATTTTGACATATTTTCACTACATTTGGACTTGGCATTATCTTGGATTTACATCAAGTGTGTTGAGAGTGATCATATTGCTGTTTTTGAATGATATCAGACATATAATTTTCTTCCCTTGATCAAAATCCTTACAACATTCTTTGTTTCATTTGTTTACATTGAAAAAAGTATAAAAAATCAAGCATTTTAGGTCATTTTAGCATATAGTTTTGCAGTTAATTTAGAAAACTTTTAAAATATGATTTGGCATATCATTATGGAATCTTCATGTTATTCATATCTGAAATATTTTCATGAGTATATCCTAGATTTTGAAAATTTCTCTAATTTCACCAATGAGAATCCTTATGTTCTAGAGCACATACCTTCTACAAGTGGTATTGACGTTTCTATATGTTCTACATATGAGCTACAATTACTTTTTTATACACATGATTTTAATAGCTTCACACTATTCATAGGAACATATCCTTTGATATTAGAAGATTTAACCAAATTCATTTCTAGGAATACTCATGTGAAAGACGAGAGTGAAAAGCCTTTTTCTGCCACAGAGTATGATGATGCTGATGTATCGTATTCTCATCCCATTACTCTCCCTAGCCAAGATGTAGCATTAGTGGATGAGAAAAGGTCTCTCACATTAAATACTTTAGGGATGGATGTTGGGTGCAATCAAGAGGGAAACAATGTTAATTCAATAATTGTGAATAGACTTCATAGCAATATTCCTAAAATGATTGTCTGAGGGGCACTTAGTGCACCCTCTTGCCTAAAACTGGTGATTACGGTTCAAGGTGTTCAAAATGCATTACAAAAGCCACACCACAATGTGATTGCTCATACATACAACACCCGTAATAACAAGCAAAGTAACCAAGCACCATATGTGCTTGTCTCTCTTCCATGTTATCAACCTATGCTCCCTCAACCACCTCGTCTTACTCATAAAAGTGGTCAAGAGTATGATCTTGTCAAATAGATTTGTGCTACTCTAGCTAAGATCTCTCTTTGGGATTTAATACAAACATCACCTACATACCATGGAATGCTCCAAGAAGCTTTGCAAAAGGTGATTGTCCCACCTACTGCTAAGCCTAATGATGTAGCAGCTGTATTGGATAGTTGGCATGCGACAAAAACAAATATTCTCTTCCAACCACATGAATTACCATCAATTAAAGTTCAAAACCAATATGATCCTCTTATAATCTTTGTCACAATAAATAGAACGTTGGTAAAATGAGTTATGATTGATAATGGATTGCTCTTAATGTTTGTGGCATTGACTTATTACATAAGATTAAAGTCGATACATCTACCATCAAGTTGGAACCATTAAGTATCTGTGGTTTTGACAATGTTGGACGACAATCTATAGGTACTATAAATTTACCTATACAAGTGGGACCTATGATTGTGCCTACTCTGATTCATGTCATGCCTAGTTCTTTATCTTACAACATGATTCTTGGTAGACCTTGGATTCATGCATTGGGGGTAGTCCCTTCCACTCCACATCGTTCAATCAAATTTATATTCAAAGGTAAACTTCATACTATTCATGATGATCCTGAACCAGATAACTGTTTACACATTGAAATGCAAAAACTAGTTTACAATCATATGAACTTAAACAATTTGCGAGGTGATCCATTAATGACTAATGTTGTGCAAAACTCTCAACCATCGAATGCACTTGTTGATGATGACTGGGGTTCATTAGATTTTAATCCTTGCGATGTAGGGGAATATAAACTTAATAACCTCAACACACCAAAAGTAGCATCAATCTCATCTAAGCGATCTTTTGAAACACCTGAGAAAAACAAAGTCTCCTTGGTTGAAAATAAAGACAATACTCTCACGTATACTACAAATTATGATATCTACGAGGCCTCACCTTCTTCTAAGGAACTAGATTCTCTATATGGTTGTGGATTTCAAATTTTGTACAAACATAACGACTATGCAGGTAAGGGATGTGGTGTAAATCAACAAGGAATTAGAGTACCTATAGAATCCGCTTCAACACATTACTCAAGCGGTATTAGATATAATCCTTTTAAAGAAAAGAAAGCCTCTTGTCATCCTAAACTTCATACAATACCAAAACAACATGACATATATCCTAGACATGTATGTTCTTAATGATGGTGCTACCAGGTAAGTATTTCTAAGCCTTCATTTCTCTCATGATGTGCTTCCTCTGTGATGTGTTATGTGTTGTTTAGGCCTTCTGGGATGACCCCTGATTCTCCTGTAAGGTCCGAGATCAAGAAACTACCTCTATTGTGACCTTTTATTTGTATCATCATTCTTCTATATTGCCTCTCTCTGATTTCATTGTTGTGTGCCGTGTCTTACGGACATAGCGTTGCGGTTGGTGACTTAGGGGCACCCTCCTATGTGACTACCCTTAAGACACTTGTTTCTCCTCTCTTATTTATTGTTTACCTTCATCTAGTGTTTCCATCTAGTGGGCGGATGACGACAAACATTTATACTGATGCAGACCTAGTGTCCCTTTTGAGAGCAATAAAAAAATGGACTTAGTTCCTAATATGACGATGGGGTTGTATATTTTATCTGATGCTTGGCTAGTGGAAGCACTCGTGATTTCCGCATAGTGAATTTGATGATGTTTCTATCACATTTACAAACCTTAACAATACTGCTGCTCTGTGTACCTTTGTTTGTCTTTGAATTTGGCCTTGGTGGTACTCGATTCAGAGAGCTTCGTGATATAGCCCTACGGTTATCCTCAAACTTCAAATTTATTGTATAACCTTGGCTCTTTGTGTGTTTAATCATATGCATTATTGTTGTTTATCATGATGTTGTAGACACTAACATATTTCTTGCAGGGATGTGTTTATGGGAACATTTGGCGATTGTAAAGTACATGTCACCTTTGGGGGGCATGGGCTTTGTGAAAGTCTATGTTCCCTTGTGTGTTTTCTTCCTACCTTAACATGCTTGATATTGATACCTGATATCAACTTCCTTAAGGTGGGGGCATATATAAGGTAAGTTGTCTATTGTAGATATTAGCAATGTGCTTGTTCTTAGGTGCAGACTAGTGCGATGAGTACTTCCTGCATCCTAAGTTTGTTTGCAATCAATCAATTTATCTTGAAATCTATTGCGTATACCTCCTTTTCACCGTAAGGCATCTTCGTGATGCAGGTGGAGTTGTATACGATTGAGCTCATACCTCCTTTTCACCGTAAGGCATCTTCGTGACACAGGTGGGGTGGTATGCCATGCTTCCTTTCATTGTAAGGCATCTCCGTGACGTAGGTGGGGTTGCATTTTCAAAAGTCCTCTATGGAGGTGGTGAGCGGTTCTGTGACTAACTTAACCCTTAAGCGTGTCTTTGGTGATTATTGTGGCGAAGCCCAATCGTCGGAGTGTGCCTGTAATGTGCTTGAGATGGTGTTGGACCTAGAAATAGGTACACTCCATTGCTTGTCTGTTGTGTTTTCTCCGTGTCTTTAAAGTGTGTGCGTTTGGTGTGCTTGCTTTGTTTGGCATGTTTGTTGCCCCATATGCAATCTTGCATTTTGGGAGGTTTTGCGTGTCTTGCATGTGTGTCGCCCCATATATACAAAGACCTGCGCGATGAGTGCATCCTGTATTATGGGAGGTTTGTTTACTTTCCAGTACTTGCATTTGCATTTCATATATATGAGAAAAAGAAAAGAAAAGATATCATTTCTGTCTTCCATGCGTTAATGTGTCTTCTATGCATTGACTATCTTCTCCGTGTTCTATGTGACTGTAACTGTCTTCTCCATGTTTTGCGTGCCTGTTACTGTTTTCTATGTGATTGGTGTGTCTTCTCCATGCTTGGTGTGTTTGTGACCTTACTTTAATGCATGTATTGGCCTTGCATTTATACATACATTAAAGTGGGGGCTAAATGTAATGTCAGAAAATGTCCCCTTGGGGGCTTTTCCCTCATAAGGTTTAGCTCCCAGGTCTTTAGTACACATTTAGGACATTTTAGTTCATATTTTAGCATCCCGATAGAATGAGACCTAGGTTCCATGGCAAATTGGACCTAGGTGGACCCCTTGAGTTGTGCCCTACCCAAAAAAGGGGGGAGAACTTCGGCACCCGCGCCCTAGTCCTGCCCTATTTTGGGGCAGCCCTAATTTCTGGGTGTCGGTTTGTAACTGTTATTAGGTCCTTTTGCCGACACAGTAAGTTTTGATTTTTAAAATCTTGGCAGGAATGCTTGTAGTTGCATATATAAACATGATTAGGTATTTATTTGTAAACTAGATGATCATTGTGAACTTTAGGCATTCTCAAGGTGATTCAAGGCTTTCTATTGTGTTGCAAGAGCATACTTGTATGTTTTGTGTGTTGATATTTTTAGATTTGAGCATCAATTTCCTCATGGCATGAAGAGCCTCTTCCTCCATGAGAGCTTCACTACAAGGTGACATAATATTGTGTGTTCATCATTGATTCCTTTGGTTTTTGCCTCTGCCTCACAAGGGCACATACTCTTTATCTGACAACGATGTTCAGAGACTTAAGTGTCCTCTGAGGCTTGACTGAGGCAAGCCTCTAAACACCACAACCCCCAAACCAAGTCTTGTGATTGTAGGTTACAGGTGTCGCATTTGGGAAAAGTGGAGTTGCAGGAAGGATTGGCAGGCATCAAGGATTCGGGATATGAAGAAAAGAAGGACAAAGGAGCACTTCCAGGACTTGGGTACTCTCTCCAGTGTCCTCCGCATATGAGTTTCAAGTAATAGAAGTTACATGGTTGATCAGTGTCCGAAGGAGGTCCAGATCCTGCAAAGAAACTGGCACCTTCGACTTGGGTGCCCACTCCAGTGTCCCTGACTGTTCCACTTCGTAACCCCAAAAATAGGTATTCTATGATTTGGTATTTTACTCCTGTCTACAAGAGCTTTTTTCATCTTTCATCAATTTGTTGCCATATTTGCATAATTAGGGTTTTAATGGTTAATTGGGCATAAGAGAAGGAAAATTAATAATTAAATTCCCTAATCCAAGTTTCCCTACATCTGCAAGTGACCTAGGGTATGATAGTGCTCGCCACTCGACCCTAGATCCTTCAATGTATAGTGGAGAGGCGGATTTAAACATCTAAAATAAAAAACATTAACAAATCCAATTTTCCCCTAAACAGTTATAGAGAGGGTGAATCCACCAATCGATAGTAGAATAAAACCACAATGACATGGGCATCATCATCAATCATCTTGTATAGAGAATCAAACTAATCAATTACTCCATCCATCCCAAGCCAAGGTTGAGGGGCAAGTGATGGACATACTTAAATGAATTGATGTACAAAGAACTAGAAAAGGGACAATCTTAATGTAATTATAGCCAAGATGGCCCTACCTTTTCTCTCTTGGCATTCACCATCCCCTATCGAAGAACTAATCAATGCAATAGAAAATGTGGCAAATAGTGTTATTCCAATGGTGGGTGAATCATTTGATGGCTAGAAAGCTCAACCAATCACCTTCTAAAGATTGGAAAACCATGCTTAGAATGCATGGGGATAACCCTCTAAATGCAATAGCATAAAATGCAACAACACAGTATCATACTTTTATATTTTTATAGGTGTTGGAAATCTCTCTCTACCCTCTTTGTTGTAGATTAGGTAATTGTTTCATGTATACCAATTTGAAACTCTTTTTTTCATGTTTTCTTGCGATAAGCAAAAATTTTGCATATGAAATCAAATTTTAACATTTTTTTGAAATTGATAAAAAATCACAAGAAATCTATTGCAAACCTTCATTTTATAGTTGACAAAGTTATTTTTTGATTTTTTAGCAATTGTGTTTTGTTTGTTGCTAACTCTCTTTGAGTGCAGTGATTATTGTATGTCAAAGACTTGATATTGAAACTACTAATGCTTGTGTGCAGGTTTGCATATCAAAGACCAAATTTTCAAGCTAATTTTACTCACATTCTTATTAATAATGGAAATCAATCTTTATTTTACTTTATATGTGTATGTGTGAAAATTAGTTGTGTATGATCTCCTCTCACATTGCAAGGCAATCTTGTGGATCAAAAACAACCCTCTTGTTTATCTTGTCTTTGTGTTTGTGACTTAGTTGCATATGCTCTCCTCTCATGCTGCAAGGCGATCTTGAGAAAGCAACCTCTTCACTTGTGTCACCCAAGGACCTTGCATATGTTCTTTCCTCACATTTTCAAGTGATCTTGGAAATCCAAAGCAAGTGTTCCTTTTTATTTCTTATTTTTTTAGGGGTTTAGTGGTAGATTTCATCCCTAAGCACTAGATAAATCCCGTGTTCTATAAGGCTATACAAATTCCAAGTAGGAGCTACCATTTTGGGCTAAGCTAGCATTCACATTATAGTTTTCCAAGTGGAGGAGGAGGGGAGTTACCCTCTCAGGGAAAACCATTTGACAACACCCTTGTCACATGGACTTGGGCCTCACATACCTTCAGGTATATAGAGGACTACCTTAAGTTAAGTCTTGTATATACTTAGAATAGGAAACCTTTCAACCATTTGTAACTTGTGATGCATTGGTAAGTGGTTATCCCTAGGAAGTTACTCACATCATAATTTTAGAAACGAAATAGTAGGCTAAGGTATAATCCTAATCCTTCGTAGTTAGTATTCTAAGATATTGGGTAGATACTATTTACAACCAAGTCAAGTATATTTGTGAGCTCACAAGCCAAACAATCTCACTTGACTAGAGTAGTTTGTTATGTCTATTTTGTCTTACCCTTTTATGTGAAACCCACGTTTAAATCCTAAAACCCCAAAAATCTTTTAAATCCAAAAACTTAAAAATCTAACCAAACTAATTTTTGTATTTCACCTGTTATAACCCAAAACCAAGCAAAGCATAACTATTAACAAAACCAATGCCAACATGAACTTTGAAGAGCAAAACTATTTTCTAATTTGAGGCCCCTCATTGGAGATAGCTCTCATAATCTTAACAAGAATCAAAACGATCATGATAGTGATAATGAAAGCCTCCATAGTAAAACCAAATATGCTTAAGATCATAATGAATTTTTTCTACTCTACACAAGGACATGCTATGCTAGACTGATTTTTGCATCAAAATAAAGACAATATCCTTAGGCATCTTATAGAATCTGATACCAGATTACCGCAAGATTTTGACCTAAACAACATCATAGGTCAAGAGCCCCCATGCCGAAACCATACCGAAGCCAATGACCATGCAAATCAAAATGATGGTACTCAAAACAATGTCAACCATAATGACATTGTTAGAAATAAAGAAGCCAATGATACTTTCATTAAAATAAAGGCCACACATCGAAACACTTGGAACAAAGGCCAACCATATCAACCATACCCATTCAAAATCAATCATAATGTTGCACTTTTTCCACCTCTTGGTACTCCATTCCACCAAGAATGGAAAGTGATGAAAGATGCCATAAGGGGTTTAAAAGAAGGGACCCAAAGCAAAAGTAAAGGATATAAGTTTGATGAGCTATATACTTATCCACCACATTTTGAAATGCCTAAGTTTGATAAATATGAAGGAAGGGAGACCCTTGCAACCATGTCAAGGAATTCTACATGGCATGCTATGAGCTCACTTATAGTGAAAAATTTCTAATCTGTCTCTTCCTAAGAAATCTAGGAGGACAAGCCCTTTATTAGTTCCTTCATTTTTCTAAGAGATCCATTGTATTCTTTGTCAATTTAGTAGAAAATTTGTAAAATAAAATTTCCTCTAATTTGGATCATGAGCTCACTATGATGGATTTGTGCAACATGAAGCAAAAGAATGGAGATAGCTTCTCTTTCTTCTTGCAATGTTAGAGGAACCTAGCAAGTATGTTCACATGGCCTATACTTGAGAAGAAATTGGTCTACATCTATTTCACCAACCTAAACCCTAAAATGGATTTATGTCTACAAGTTTGTTGTGTCTTTGGACCTTCGATGAAACCATTGAGAAGGGGGTGCAAATTGAGAGAGCCCTAGTAGCCAAAGGACTTGTTAAAATATTTACTAAAGATTAAAACCACAATGAGACACCTAAATTCTTCAACAAAAATAAAAATTTAGTTGGTGATAGAGTCATCAATTCAAATAATGTCTAGGTCATGCAAAGCCATCCTAGTAGCACTATACCAATAGGACAACAAAATCAAGAAAATAAGAAATGATAATGCACACCCCTAGGAGAACCTATAGGGGTAGTTAATCACAAATTAGTCAAATCAAACATGATAAATTTCCCTCTTATGAATCCATTTGATGATAATAATCCCAAACCATCATGGTACAAGGAACACGAATATTGTGAGTGCTATAAAATCAAGGGCCAAGCCACCAAAAAATGCATGAAACTCAAAAACTATGTCTAAGA
The DNA here is from genome assembly GCA_027924645.1 of Cunninghamia lanceolata. Lineage (NCBI taxonomy): Eukaryota > Viridiplantae > Streptophyta > Pinopsida > Cupressales > Cupressaceae > Cunninghamia > Cunninghamia lanceolata. The sequence continues at coordinate 2,458,549 of BSBN01001278.1, read as the reverse complement.
TTTGATTAATGAAGGAGATATCAAAACCGAAGGAGAAAATTTATCCTTTTCAAACAAACAAATGGGAATTCACCAAGATAAATTCCCAAAGCATGATCAAGCACACCCCTCATCTAAGCAAAATCTAAATCAAGACACCTGTACCCATAATATTCATTACAATAAAATCCTTCATAATTATGATTCTAGTAGTTTCCATGTTGAGCACACCAATCAACAAGTGAATACCATCAAAATCAAATCCCCTGACTGTGTCATTACCACAAGGCATGGTAGAGTCACTATCCAAGGGACTCCTCTACCCACTCTTAAAGACTAGTATAACCTAATTGAATAACTTGAGAAGACCCCTCCACTAATATCAATTATGTATCTTGTAAAAACATCTAATGTTCATAGGGAGGTATCGAACAAAGTTTTACAAGAGTCAAGCATCCCAAACAACATTGACCCTTCACAATTCCAGGTGCTTGTCGGACACCTTTCATCCAACCATCATCTCACTTTCATCCAACATGACATGTCATCTTTAGACCCATCTCATAATTGCCCCTACATATTGAGGCCATTATCTCCAAATAAAAAGGTTAAGAGGGTACTTATAGATATTGGATCTAGGTTAAATATTTGTATGTTAAAGCTTGTACAACTTGGTGTTAGTGTGAATAGGGATATTTCCTATCTAGTTTCCCATTATTGTGTGAATAATTCATATTATTTAACTATTTATTAGTTAAATAATATTCACACACATATTCACATGTTAAGTTGACTTACTAAGCTTTCTAGTTGTTTCTAGTTGTTGATAGTTGTCTTATAGTTGTCTTATTCTACACGTGATCTAGTTGTCTCATGTCATAGGATTAAGACACTTGTCACATGACTACAACATCTTAGCTCTCATCCTTGCCTTTATAAGCAAGGCTCTTCATGTACATTGTAAGATGAATAATTTTTCATTTATTGATAGAATAGAATTATTCTCTCATTGTCTCTCTTGTGCTTTCATGAAGTCCTAGATCTTTGGTGGCTCCTATCATAGTGAACTCTTACATGGTATCAGAGCTCTCTAGGTGGAATCCATTTTTGTTAGCCAATTTTTTGAGAGATTTGAATGCAAATTCATGGTGGATCTTGATAGTTGAGTATGCTCTTCTGTTGCATCGAATGATGACCTGGAGAATTAGAAAAACTTGATGGAAAAACTAGATTTGTGAGGGTTTCCTCTTTGTGCCTTATATTGCAAGTTTATTTTGGAGTATGTTGCTGTAACTTTGAGCACACCATTGCATTCAGGAGGTTTGAGATAGTCAAGATTACTTTTTGATTCGTCCAGATTGGACATCGGAGGCCAAATCTATGAGTTTTTCAATCTAGGGAGTGGTTACTTGATCTAGGAGGTAGCTGCAATTTTGGAGTAGTTTGGGCAAAATCAGACCCTGCCATTATATCCAGAACATCCAAAAACTTATAGATCGATTGTCAAGTTTACCAAATTTGAGAAGTTGCAGTAAAAGGCAAAAAAATTTGCCCCCTTAGCCATACAAAATCGTCACAGAGAATATTCTCTATGTCAACAAAATATTCTTTAGTCGTCAATAGCTGTGTAGGCGCACGTATTCATACGGGTAAAAATTAATATATATATATATATATGTTTGTTTTTTTACTTCTTTTAAAGAAAATAAATAAAATTTGTAGGTACTGTAGACCTGCACAGTTTGCAGGTCATACCTGCGACTGTAGGTACTACAGTACTCGCAAACACTGCTATCAGGTGCCACATGGCCCCGCGGGCCCACCAACCCTGTGGGTCACTTCAACAGGCTTTGCAAACACCACCACCGGCCTTTATAGGCTTAGTGGCCGGCAACACCAAACCTGTCGGCAACGCCAAACTAGCTCACTAGCATATTCCACCTCCAACATTCTGAAATCAATCGCCAACGGTAAAAACCACCGCACAAACCACTGATTGCTTTCTATAAGCAGTTTCCAGTCAACTCCGGGAGGTTTCGCCCACAGACGACGGTTTCTACCAGAATCCAGTAGTTTCGACATCTATGGAGGGTGGTTTTCACTTGAGCCATAGGTGAATTTTTGCCAATATCAGGAAATTTTGAAGTAGATGATGGTTTTCTAAAAACCACAGTGGTTTTCCACCATTCAAAAGCAATTTCCAAAATAAGAACAATGGTTTTCGCCCACAAAAAGGCAGTTTCAGGCTATGACAAGTGGTTTTGGCCTCTCATTAGTATTTTTCCAGATTTCGGTGAGAATATTCTGGAAAAAGAGAATATTCTGTTAGGTACTGCTGATGTCAATGGTGACATTAGTGCTAAGGGCCTCCTTTGGTTCCCTTCTAGCTCTAATAGGGCAATTTTTTTCTAGGAGCCGTAACGTTTCGCCATAATATTGAAATTCAACAAACAAGATATCGACGGAAAGCTAGTTCCAAGCACTTTGCAATGGTATAGATATTTTTTCGAGATTTTTCTACATGTGTTAGATAAAACTATTTGAAGCTAGATCTTTCTTTTTTCACTCTCGAGCTCACAAATTGCACCCACTTTATCAGAATTTCAACTTTTTATAAGCGTTGGAAAGGTATTTTTGTAATCTACAATTTTGTCCATGCCATTTTTCTAGATTTTTCTTTAGACATCAGATTTTTAGTTTGAGGCTCTTTAGGTACGTATCACTCATTGATTGGAAAAGAGTTAAAATTGGTGGTTTTTTGGTTTGAGGGGGCTTCAATTACAGTGTTGATTGAGTTTGTACTTTGATATATGTGCTTGTGTTTTTCTTTTCCTCTACATAATGGATAAATCAAGGTTCCATTGTTAACACCTTATAACTATGCAACTTGGATTCAACATGCATGGAATGCCCTAATGGATCTTGGACATTCTTTATATGTTGAAAACAAGATACCTGAACCCACATATGATAAGGAAAAGATAAAATGGATGATTAAGCATACAAAATCTCTTGGATGTCTTCATAGTTTCATTTCCCTAGATCTCTTGTTTCAGATTGAGGCATGTACAAATTCACATGATGCTTGGGAAAAGTTGAGAACATCGTATGGTACAACAGATGAATTTAAAGGCTAGCAAATTGATAACGAATTGATGAGCCTTGATCCTAAGAACTTTAGAAAAATCTAGGATTGCATAACTAAGGTTAATGATCTAAGAGCATAATGTAAAGCATGTGGTATTGAGAAAAAGGACATCCAGTTGATCTAAAATGTGTTGAATAAACTTGCTCCTGAATATGTAGCCTTTGTTTCTAGCTTTCACACTGATAGGTTAATTGTGGGATCTGCTTTCACTATGCCTTCATTTGCATCTTTTTCTAAGATGTTAATGCATGAGTAACAGAAGCTTCTTTCTATGGGTATCACTAAGCCATCACAGATTCATGTTTTGGTTGTTGGTCATCCTAAGGAATAGAAAGCGTCAGGTCCTTTTGACAAGAAATAAAAGAAATCTAAGAAAAATTCACACATAGATCAAGCACAAAATTCATACAAGGAGGAGAAGCCTACATGTGATTATTGTAAGAAATCAAGGCATGATGAACATAATTGTTTTAAGAAACATATTGATATTTTGATGCAACTGTTTCAAAAGAACAATCTTTCATCGCCTGATTCTTCTTCTACTCCTTCAACATCTACACAGCCATAACTTTCTGAATCAGGTCATGCAAGGAAAGCTAAGGAACACAAACATAAAGGTAAAGCACTTTGTGCAAGTACAAGTTCTACATCAGGTAAATGGCTTCTTGATTCAAATGCTTCTCATCATATGGTTTCTTCCAGTGATATTTTTTCTTCATTTGAGTTGTGTGATATGCCACCTATCTTGATGGGTAATAACACATATATGAATGTAATTAGGAAGGGAACTATTGATATTGGTGAGGGTACTTTCAATGATATACTTTGTGTGCCTACTTTGACCAATAATCTTCTTTCCATATATCATATTACTTATAGTGGTACAGGGAAGACAGTGGAGTTCACACCTGAGTTGGTTATTATCAAAGACTTGGAGAGCACAGAGATTATTTCTACTGGGGTGGTTGATCATGCATCTCAGCTATACACCTTCTATGGTTTCTCTCTTGATGATGATTCGGATCTATTGGCTGACATTCACACTCCTTGTGTGAATCACATTTCAAAGGAGAAGTTTGGTCACTTGAACCTTGGTATTATTGCCTCTTCATCGGTTCTTGAGACATGTGCTACACTTCCTTCTTCTTCACCTCCTGCTTCTTCAGAGTTCAGTGCTTCTATTCAAGGGGATGCTTCTTGTCTTTCAGATACAACTTTGTGGGATGAGTTTTTGATAGGTATTTCAGATTTGTTTTGTGAGTCCCATCTTACAGATTTGGAGGACACATTTGAGGGGTTATCTCTCTTCTTTGATGACAGTCATAACACAACTGTTGTCAACCCATCATTGTCTTTGGAGATTGATGATTTTTAGTTCCCACTTAATCTTGGATTGTCACTTTCATTAGTTAGGCCTGAGACTCCAAATTTTATTGTGGTATCATTCAACATCGACATGGAGACACATGAGAAGTTTTTGGAGAGATTATATTTCACAAGAATTCTTCCCTCATCTCTTGTTTTAGAGTTGAATTTTCTTCGACATACACCAGTGGATTGGTTTCTTCCCAAGGGGAGGAATGTTGTTTGCAAGTTTTGGATCCTATTTGGTCTTCTTCTTCGAGCATTCACCATTGGCACATGAGCTACTTCATTATGGAGGAGACACCTTGTCTCATTCTTTCCCTCTTATGAGGGGCTATTGATTGTATATTTATGATGGATGTTGTATTTTGGGGGTCTTGATTCTTCCATCATTCCATCACTTGTACATATTTTGCTTGTATGCATTCTCACTTTTGGAGAGGATTTTTCCCGTGAGGTTTTCTCCTTTACTCCACTTGAGATTTGTTTGTACATGGGTACCTAACATGGCCTTGTAGCCGAGACCCATCCATATTTACATCGATGCATTTTGTCAGCTTCTCCCTAAGTTGCACTTAAGGGGGGGTGTAAGTATGAATAGGGATATTTCCTATCTAGTTTCCCATTGTTGTGTGGATAATTTATATTATTTAACTATTTATTAGTTAAATAATATACACACACATATTCACATGTTAAGTTGCCTTAGTGAGCTTTCTAGTTGTTGATAGTTGTCTTATCCTACACATGTGATCTAGTTGTCTCATGTCATAGGATTAAGACACTTATCACATGAATACAACATCTTAGCTCTCATCCCTACCAATACTACAAAATGTTGGAGGGGCATTATCAAAAGGCTAATCATTGTCTTGTCAATGAAATAGTCACTGATTCCAAAGCAAAACAATCATCATCCTACATCAACCCTAGAAATCTTTCATATTCATCCGCACATCCATCTCCTAAAACAAGTGTCAATATCATAGTTAAAGGCTATGGGGAATATGAGATATAGGATCTTCCATGTAGGCAAACTCCCTCTCTCCCCACATTCTTGTGGCTAGACTAATATGAAATAGAAAAGGGAGCATATTATACTATAGTATGGCTTAATAATATTTTTAAAACATGGTCTTTTGGCCTACAAATAGATTGAGAGTTCTAATGGTTCCTAGCTTCACACTAAGGAAGAATTTACATCTTGTTATCAAAACAATGACTATCCCATAGCCATCAAGATGTGTAAACACTTAAAATATAAAGGTAAGGGTCTTAGGCTTCATGAGAATGGGATCCTTGATACCATCTAGCCATATGCAAATATTACAACTTGGGGATTGTGACATGTGCCTTGGGATGGGTAGTCTGATAATACTAGTGACTCTTTAGAGATCATTAGGAATGCTTCTTTTGACATTAAAAACATTAAGACAATCCCTGTTCATGATCCTTACAAAGACTTGGTGGTCACCAATCTTTTCTAGAAAACCACCATCCTTACCATTGAACTTGACCTAAAGCACCTTGAACTCATTGAATGGGACCAACAAGATATCATACCATTAGACACATTTCAAAATAAAGAAGCACTCTCTGAATTTTTGGGACTTTAGGATCACATTCCATAGGGAAACCATAAGAAGGGCTTCAAGGTTGACCTTGACACATCATCATATTTTGGGGGACGGGAAGAGTTTTCTAATCTAGAAAAATCAAAGAGATCCAAAAGATCTAAAAAATAGTTCACCAATACCACCTAATGAAAATCAAGAATCGGTGTCCATTGATGGAGAACATAACCACCCCCCAACACCTACACAACTACAAGATGGATCTACCTTATTCATCAAAGAATACATAGACATAAACTTGGGGATAGAAGATAGCTCTAAGATCACATAAATGATAGCTACAATGGACCTTGAGGAGAGGGAATTCACACTACCATACTCAAGGACTTTTTAGACATATTCACTTGGTCTTATGCTAACATGCCAGGATTAGATCCTTCTCTTTTTGTTCACCATTTTGTTGTCTTACCCAATGCTAAGCCAGTGAAGAAAAAGCTACAAAAGATGCACCCCAAGATTACTCTCATAGTCAAAGAGGAGCTGCAAACTATTAGAGGCAGGCTTTATTTGACCTATTGATTACTCTGAGTGGATCTCCAATATCATACCCATGAGAAAGAAGACCAAGGGGTTCTGTGTGTGCACATATTTTTGGGATATCAATAGGGATTTTCCTAAGGGTGACTTCCCCTTACCTAATATTGACATAATAATCAATCGCACTACTAGACACAAGATGTTATCCCTTATGAATGGATTCTCTAGTTATAATCAAATTTAGACAACACTTGAGGATCAACACAAGACAACTTTTATAACTCCTTGGGGAATATTTTGTTATCAAGAGATGCCATTTGGGTTGAAAAACACCGGGGCAACTTATCCAAGAGTAATGACCATAATAATTCATAGAATGCTCCACTAAGATGTCAAGGACTATGTGGATGATATTTTGGGTAAGGCCAAAGCAAGAACTAAACATGCCGAGGCTTTGTGTCAGATCCTACAAAGGCTTAGGGAATACAGAGTTTGCTTGAATCCTAAAAAGTGTGTATTTGGGGTAAATTCAATAAAATTGTTGGGCTACATTGTCTCTAGATGAGGTATAAAGGTAGATCTTACAAAGGTAAAAGCTATAATAGAAATTCCTCCACCTTGAAATATTCGACAACTATGTATTCTACAAGGCAAACTTTAGGCCATAAGATGATGATTTATTTCTTAGCTCACATATAAATGTCAACCATATTCACACCTCTTGAAGAAAAATACAAATTTCTAATGGGAAAAGTCATGCCAGCAAGCCTTCAACCAAATCTAGAAATACCTAGCTAATCCACCTATTCTTATGGAATCCATACCAAACTAGTTTTGTTTCTATACATTTCAACAACACAACATGCTTTGTGTGTTCTTCTTACACAACATGATGATCAAGGCCAAGAAAGGGCCATCTACTACTTAAGCAGAACTCTGGTTAGGTATGAAACTAATTGCACACATATGGAAAATACATGCTTAGTAGTGTTATTAACATCATAGAAACTCAAACACTATATGCTCACCCATAAGATGAATCTCATAGCAAAGATTGACCCACTCAAGTATCTCCTATAAAAAAATATTAAATGGATGAATGGCTAAGTGGGTCATGCTGCTTAGTGAGTTTGACAACGAGTATGTAGATTAGAAGTCCATCAAGGGACAAGTAATCATAGACTAGTTGGTGGAAGCACCATTGGAGACACTCAACCATTGACCTTTGATTTTCCTAATGAATTTATCTTCAACCTAGCAGAATCACATGAATAGATGCTTTACTTTGATGGGTCCTTCACTACTCATGGATCAAGGGCAAGAATCTTGTTCCTTACACCACAAGGTGACCTCATCCCCAAGGATTTCAAAAACAACTTTCCTTATACCAATAACATTTTGGAATATGAGGCTCTAATTTCAGGACTAAAATTAGTGGTTCAATGGAAAATCCAACATATATTGGTTTTTTACAATTCCTAGTTGGTCACTAAGCAGTTTAATGATGAGTATCACACAAAAAATTACAATATTATCCCATACAAGAGAATGGTTGATAGCTTCAGACAATACTTTACTAACATCCACTTTGAGCAAATCACTTAGATAAATAATAAAGCCATGGATGTCATGGATAAAATTGGTTCCCTTCTCATAATGCTAATAGATACTTAGGAGTACCAATTTTTGGTTGAGTAGCTATTGATCCTTGCATATGATATCCCAAATACTGAAATGGTATGTGACATTTTTGGTCCCAATGATCCTTGGTATCATGAAATCTATGCCTACCTTAGCCATCAAATCCTACCACCTGATCTTTCATCCAATCAACAAAAATCCTTCATCCAATGAACATTCCATTACACCCTCCTTGGTAGAACCCTTTATCTTAGGGGTTATGATGGTACATTATTAAGATGTCTAGATGTAAATGAAGCAAAACAACATGTTCACAATGGTATTCATAGATCCCATACCACTAGTATAGTATTAGCCAAAAAATCATGAGAATATGTTACTATTGGCCCTTCTTTGGAGCAGGGCGCTTGTCAGTATTGTTGGGAATCAAGGTGTCTCAACCTTGCAAAAATTCCCAGTTTGATTTAATAATTATTTAGCATTTTCCCACATTTTATTTTATTTTATGTTATTTAAATTAGCCTCACATAAAATGGGGCATGGGATTTTGAGGTGGCATATTTTGGCAACTATCATTACTTTGTATGACATTGTAAGAGGTTATTAAATTGCCTATCTTTAGCAGATTTGGGATGCCCTAGTTTTGTGGGATCCTGTGATAGATTTATGATAGATTTTATGATGTGTAAGAGCCCACAATAGAGGGAGTTACTTTGGAATTTTGACCAGCTATGACATACATTATTATTTGTCACGAAGTGTCTATTTTTAGACAATAATAATGACAAAATTGGACACCCATGCTGGGTGGATAAAATTAGTCAGTTATGATAGCTATATGGTGGAATTATTGTTTACTATTTTTAGCAGAATCTAGAATCTTCAATTGTGGTGTTGGAATTTGGGGTCATGTTTGGTTGCAATACCACTAGGAGGTTTTAGCACATTATTTACAAAATAATTTATGATTTCCAAGTTGCTCATTGTCTATAAATTGGGTACTCGAGGAGTTGTATTGTATTGAGAATTTGTATGTGCTGCTAGAATGCTGCCAAAATAGCTCCAAGTTTATATGTTAGTGAAACTCCTATGAAAGCTTGCTCTGCAAGTGTGTTGCAATCTTGTTGTTAATTTGATAATACATTGATCGTGTTTTTCAGTGTGGGGTTTTTCTCCCAAAATGAATTTACCCACATAATACTAGTGTTATGTCTTAAATTATTTATGTTGATTTATGTGTTTCTACATAATTTCTGTAATAATTTTAGATCTAATTTTAAAGTTTTTTTACACTACTCTCAAGATTAGCGTAGGAAGTTATTTTTGCTACCTTTTCTTCATTACAAGTGGTATCAAAGCTTGGCTAGTTTTGGTTCTAGTTGTTGGGTTGTTGAATTTTTTGAGTTAATCTAGTTTGTGTGGGAGTTTGTGCAAAAGTATACTTTATGATCTTATTGCAGGAATTATAGATGGCAAGCACATTAGGGGGGATTAAGGTTGAGAAATTTTTTGGTACAAAATTTTAATCTATGGAAAATGAAAATGGAGGATCTATTAGTATATCATGATCTATGGGGTGCCATTGATGAGAATGTTCATAAACCTGTAGATGCAACCACAATTGCTCAGTATGACATTATGGACTAGAAAGAAAAGGGTTTCATAAGATTGTCTTGTAAATTATATTTCGATTAATGTCCATAAAGAACCTGCTGCAAAGAAGTTATGATAGAAATTGGGTAAAATCTACCCAGCTAAATCCCTGGTTAACAAGTTTTTTTTATAGAAGAAATTATATTCCTTAAGAATGGAGGAAGGTGGACAAATTGTAGACCCCTCGAATGAGTTCAATACATTGGTGGGTCAGTTAAAATCAGTGAGTGTGAGCATGGACAAGGAAGCAATATGTCAGACTTTGTTGTGTTCTTTTCCTAATTCATGGAATAGTCTCATGATGGCCATTGGGAGTACTTTTGTTACATTGAAGGTTGAAGATGTCGTGGGTTCTTTATTTTCTAAAGAGATGAGAAGTGAGGTTTCCATTAGTGTCAAAGAGGCCTTAAATGTTCATGATAGATTGTAAGAAAGTGGCAGGAAGAATGATAAACAATGTGAGAAGTGAAGATCCAAGCACAAAAGGAGATTAAAGTCTCATGGAAAGTCCAAAGTGATATGCTAGAATTGTGGAAAACCTAGTCACTTATGGGAAGAATGTAAAGAGGAGAAGAAGAGAAAGAAAAATAAATTTGACTCCAATCTTGAATCCAAAAAGGAAGATGGTGATGCCTTCATTACAACTTTGACAATGCATGCAAGTGACAATGCATGGTTAATTGACTCAGGTATATCCTTTCATATGACTTCTAATAGAGATTAGTTTCACAACATGAGGAATTTGATGGAGGTGATGAATCTCATTTAAAAATTGTTGGTCGTGGTAGAGCACAAATAAAATTTCTTGATGGTAGAGTTAAAGGAATTTGTGGTGTGTTGCATATCCTTAGGTTAGCATGAAACCTATTACCTATAAGGAAATTGATTGATGTAGGTGTGTAGGTTGTCTTTTTTGATGCAATATGCAAGATGGTTAGAGGTGCTTTGGTGATTGCTAGAGGTGTGAGACTGGGCACTTTGTTTTAGCTTGATGTGTGCACTCGTGGGTACAATAGTACTTTTGTTAAGATTGAATCTTCATCTAGTTCATTGGATAAAGGAGTGGTATCTTCTTTAGCAGATGGTCATGCTTTCTGGGTACCTAAGGGTACTCTTTCTACAAAGACTAAGTTACTAGCTTAAAAGACAATGTAATGACACCAAATACTAGGCCACAATGGAGAGGAAGGTCTAAAGACCTTGAAGAATAAGAAACTTGTTGAAGGTTTATCTAATTGTAATCTTGAATTTGATTTCTATGAGCATTGCATATGTGGAAAATAAAACCACATTTAGTTATATTTGAGTTCTCATAAGTCTTTTGGGATTTTGGATCTTATTCATTCAGATGTGTTTGGTCCTGTTGATGTTCCTTTGATTGCAAAATCTATTTACTATGTTAAATTTGTTCATGATTATAGTAGAAGGGCATGGGTTTATTTTCTTATAAAAAAATTAAAAGTTTTCAATCATTTTAAAGAGTTCAAAGTTATGGTAGAAAATCAGACTGGAAAGAAAATTAAATGTTTGAGGACTCATAATGGTGGTGAATATTGTTCTATATATTTTGATGTATTCTACAAAGATTGTGGCATTTAGAGGCAAAAGACAACTTTGTATTCTCCACAACATAATGGAGTTGTAGAGAGGATGAATAGGACACTGGTGGAGAAGGCTAGGAGTATGCTTAGTGGAGTTGGCTTGGAACAAAGGTTTTCGTCCAAGGCTGTAGCCACTGCTTTCTACCTAAATAGTTTAGATCTCCTATATCAGCTCATGTTGATAAAATTCCTATGGAGGCGTGGTTGGGTAGAAAGCCTTCATTGAGGCATCTTCATGTTTTTGTTGTGAGACATATGCTCATGTGTTGAGGGAGAAGTGTACTAAATTGAATAGTAAGGCTATAAAATGTATTTTTAGTGGTTGCAGTTATGGAGTAAAAGGATACAAACTTTGGGTTCATGTTTCACAAAAGGTATTATATAGTAGAAATATGATTTTTAGAGAAACTAAGCCGTCTTCCATTGTATTGCAACCAGAACAAACTGAATAGAAAGATGTGGTTCAACTTCCTCCTATTCCTGAGAAAGTTGAATTGAGAGCCCCATTGAGACTAGAAGTTGAGGAGAGCTCATCTAGCCTGGAATCTTCAAAAGAGGAGGAAGAACCTACTACTTCGCTTGTTCAAGGGTTAACCAAGCATAGAAAAACCACCAAAAAGGTATTTTCCTAATAATTGGATATGTATATTTGCTTTGAATACTAACATTGATTAACCTAGGTATGCATGATGTAGAGTCTTTGAAAATTTTCATGGATGAAGAGATGATGACCTTGGAAAAGAATGATACATGGGAATTAGTACTTTTTCCTAAAGGACACAAACCAACTGGTTGTAAATGGGTATTAAAAAAATATTAGTTCATATGGAAATGTTGAGAAGTACAAGGCATAGTTGGTTTTAAAAGGAGACTCCTAGGTTGAGGGAGTGGATTACAGTGAGATATTTTCTCTTGTTGCAAAAAATTCATCCATTAGATTCTTGCTTTCTATTGTTGTAGTTTATGATTTAAAAATTGAACAAATGGATGTGAAAAGTGCTTTTCTTCATGGTAATTTAGAGGAAGAGATTTACATGACACAACCAAAGAACTTCATGGTGAAAGGTAAAGAAAATTTGGTTTATAAATCAAAGATATTTGTATGGTCTCAAGCAAAGTTCTAGGATGTGGTACTAGAAGTTTGATACATTTGTATTGAGTTTGGGATTTGAGCATTTTGAATCAGATCACTATGTTTATTTCAAATATGATGGTGGTCATTTCTTGATTATTACATTATATGTTGTTCATTAGAAAGGGAAAATTATTGATTTTAGAACTAAAATTTTATCTTGCTAATAGATTTGAAATGAAGGATTTAGGTGTGGAAAAACACATTCTTGGGATGGAAATAAGAAGACATTGAGAAAAAAATCTATGTATTGGCCAGAGTAAGTATGTGAATTCAAATTTTCAGAGGTTTGACATGTAGGATTTTAGACCATTGTGCATTCCTGTTAATTTGGGGAAAAAATTATCTGTTACACATGTCCTTCTCCTTCTGAGATGGAAGACATGAGTAGAGTGCCTTACTAGAGTGTAGTTGGAAGTTTGATTTATGCTATTGTCTATACAAGACTAGACACTACCCAAGTAGTGGGAGTTCTTAGTAGGTTTATGTCTAATCTTAGACAACTTCATTAGGATGCAATTAAGAGTCTTCAAATATTTGTAGGGTACCTCATAGTATTCCTTCTTCTATCATGGTAGTTTGACATGAGATAGACATTCCCTTGCTATTCGTGATTATGTGGACTCAGATTGTGTTGGAGATGTTGATAGTAGAAGATCCACTAGTGTTTATGTGTTTACTTTATTCAATGGTTCTTAGATGGATGAGTAAGTGATAGGACATGGTTGCTTTGTCTACTACTGAGATAGAGTATATGACAACTACTCATGCTTGTAAGGAATCCATTTCGTTAAAGAGATTGTGTTAAGATTTTGGGCTGAATTAGGGTGCAATTACTCTTTATTGTGACAGTTAGAGTGCAATTAGTTAAGCAAAGAACCTAACAATTCATGCAAGTACCAAGCACATATATGTGTATTATCTTTTTGTTAGAGACATGGTTGAAGATGAAAGGGTGAAATTAGAGAAAGTATAAACTTTGACAAATGTTGTAGATGTTTTAACCAAGCTAGTGAGTACAAAGAAATTTAGATTGTGTTCAAAGTCTATGGGTCTCTCGGCCTTTAGAAGTTAGATTCTTTATGATATGTTTCCCTTTGGATCTTACAAAGTATTTGACAAGTGGGAGAATGTTGGGAATTATGGTGTCTCAACCTTGCAAAAAAAATCTTGGTTTGATTTATTAATTATTTAGCATTTTTTCGCATTTTATTATATTTTATGTTATTTAAATTAGCCTCACATGAAAATGGGGTGTTAGATTTTGAGGTGGCATATTTTGGAAAGTGTTGGTACTTTGTATGACATTGTAAAAGGTTATTAAATTTCATATATTTAACAAACCTAGGACGCCCTACTTTTGTGGGATCTTATGATAGATGCTATGACAAATTCTATGATGCATAAGAGCCAAGAATAGAGGGAGTTACTTTGTAATCTTGACTAGCTATAACAAAAATTATTATTTGTCATGAAGTGCCTATTTTAGATAGGAATAATGACAAACATGGGCACCCATTTTGGGAGGATAAAATTAGTCAATTATGAGAGCTGTAAGGTGGAATTCTTATTTACTATTTTTAGCAAAATGTGGAATCTTCAATCATGGCATTAGAATTTGGGGTCTTGTTTGGAATCCATACCACTAGGAGGTTTTAGCGCATTGTTTAAAAAATCATTTATGGTTTACAAGTTGCTCATTATCTATAAATTGGGTACTTGAGGAGTTGTATTATATTGAGAATTTGCAAGTGCTACCGAAATAACTCCAAGTTTATATGTTCGTTAATCTGCTATGAAAATTTTCTCTACAAGTGTGTTGTAATCTTTTTGTTTACTTGATAATACATTAATCTAGTTTTGGAGTGAGGGATTTTTCTCCTAAAAGGGTTTTCCCATGTAATACTGGTGTTATGTGTTAAATTGTTTATGCTGATTTATGTGTTTCTACATAGTTTCTGTAATAGTTTTTGCTACCTTTGCTTCCTTACAAGTATGTGAGGAGGTGTGTAGCTTGCCGAAAGTATGGAGATTTGATTCATGTTCCATCTCAAGCCTTGCAACCAATCACTACTCCTTGACCTTTATCTACCTGGGGCCTTGACCTCATCGGTAAGATCAACCCCTCCTCCTCTAATGGCCATAAACATATCATCGCTGCAACTAAATACTTCACAAAGTGGGTTGAAGCGATTCCACTCAGTTATGTAACTAGAAAACAAATATCCAAGTTCATGCTTGACCACATTATTTGTTGATATGGTATTCCCACCTTGATCATCACCGATAATAGTAAGTCCTTTAAAATTCTAAATTTTAGACATGTTAGCAAGAAATGTAGAGGGGATACTGGTCCGGAGATCTGGTCCTTAGTCAAGTCTTTGTAGTCAGTTTATACCCTGATCAAGTAGCTAGAGATTGATAGCAAAACATAAAGAATAACAACGCAGAGCATCACATACACAACATAGTAGGACAACACAAAAATACCCTATACTGGCAGATCTCCATATATAGATATTAACAATAATCAAAGGTTATACATCATATGTCCATCCTTTGGCATGTCTAATTCTCTGCCTCACAAGTTACATACAGGACTTCTAGGTCATTCTTTACATCAAAATATACCATCTATCATACTTATATCCCCTATTCTATATGATCATATCTTGTATCTATATATACTATATCTATTATGGGTAGGGATGTGTTTACTGTCAGCTCCAACTTTCGCATAGTACGTGGGCCATCTTCCAGTTAGCTCTTCTTTATGCTTTACACCCTGCTAACATCATCCCCCCTCAAAATTATGTCTTGTCCTCAAGGCATGCTTTTCTTTGGTTGGAAATATTAGTCTTGCACCATTGACATAGCTAGTTGATATCTGGCCCTCCATATTCTTTAGTCTGACTGCTCTAGAATCTGCAATTTCTTCAATGTAGAAAGGTCCTAGCTACCTTGTCTTCAGTTTTACTTCTTAAACTTGTTGTCATATAGGAGTACTAAGTCACCTTCCTTGAATGTCTTGTTCCTTAAGTTTCTATTGTGTCAAGCCTTCTATATTTTCCTTTCCAAATTCATATTGTATGTTGCCATCAATCTATCCTCATCCATTTTCTCCAATTCTTTAATCCTCCATGTGAGAGAGTCTTCTTCACCTAGCTTGAGAGTCCTTGCTGTCTAAAAATTTAGAAATATGAAGTGTACCAGTATTGTAGCATTTATTCCATACACTAGTTCATAGGGAGTGAACTTAGTGGTTCTTTTGAAGGTTGTTCTATATGCCCATAGTACCACATGTATTTTTAGATCCTAGTCTGTCTTGTTCCCATTGCACATCTTTGTTAATGCTACCCCAATGATCTTATTCATGGCTTCACTTGCTCCATTTGCTTGTGGATGATATGGTGAACTCCTGTTGTGTGTTATCATGAAGTTGTCCAGTAGCTTTGAAATCATCTTGTTTACAAAATGTTTACCTTGATCACTGGTTATGCTCAATGGACTACCGAACCTAGTAATTATGTTCTCATAGATGAATTTGGAGGTAGTTTTTGTTGTGCAGTCTCTACTTGGTTGTGATTCAACCCACTTAGGTAGGTATTTTACTCCAGTAATGATGAATCTAGGTTTGGATTGCTTTGCCAATGGGTCTATAGGTCTAATGAAGTCAATAGCCCATTTCTGAAAAGGTAATTGTGCTAGAACTCATCTTAGTGGCATTTCATCTCTTGCAGTAGGTCTTCCTATTCTTTGACATACATCACAATTCTTCACATTTCTCTTTGCATCTTTGAAAAGTGTAGGCCACTATAACCCGGCTAGTTTGATCTTTTTTGCTATCATGTCTCTGACATTATGTCCTCTTGGTATCCCTTCATGTACTTCTCTTAGAATGTCTTCTCTTTCATCTTTATATACTACCCTTCTGATGATATCATCCTTCCCTTTAACGTGCAATTCTCCTTCAATAAATGTATATGGAAAAGACTTTCGTATTAGATTTTGTCTTTTTTGTGATGACATATATGCTAGAGGTTCACCTATAGTCAATAGGTATGCTATGTCTGTCAGTTCTTTTGGTACTGCATTTACTTTGAATAGATTTGCGTCAGGTAGTTCTTCTTCATGTACCTATGGATTTTCCCCAGTCTCAATTATGGACAAGTAGTCTAATCCTTGATTGTGCTTTCCTGGCTTCACCATAATTGAGAATTCAAACTTCTGAAACAAGAGTAACCATCGAAAAATGCTTCCTTGGATGATTGGTTTGTTGAGTAGGTATTTCAATGGTTCATGATCAGTGTAAAATACAAAAGGTGTTGACAAGAGGTAATGTCTGAAATTTTGTAATGCATACACCATTGCTAGGGCTTCTCTTTCAGTTGTGGTATAATTCTTCTCTACTTTTGATAGCTTCCTGCTTGCAAATGATATAGGATGGTCCTTAGAACCCCTTGGCTAAGACAGTACTGTTCCTACTGCAATCCCTAATGCATCCACACGAACATGGAATGTGTTCTCCCAGTCCTGAAATATGAGTATTGGTGCTTCTACTATCTTCTACTTCAAAGTGTCAAATGACTTTTGGTGTTGCTCATTTTAGGTAATACTTTTGCCCTATTTTTTCTTCAATAGTCCTTTTATAGGTGCTGAGATGGCTGCATAACTCTTGATGAATTTCTGGTGGTAACTGGTGTACCCTAGGAATGTTTTGACATCAGATGTAGTTTTTGGTGGTGGCAAGTTTTGAATAATAGAAACTTTTAGGGGATCAACCATCAATTATTCATTACATATTATATGACCTAATAGTGTTCCAAATGGTACCACAAAAGTACATTTCTTCAAGTTTAGGGAGATTTGCAAGCTCCTACACTTATTCAACATCAACCTTAATGTCTGTGTGTGGTCTTTTACCAGTCCAAATACAGTCTAATCATTCAAATAGACTTCCAAAAAATCATGTGTAAACTCCTTGAATGCATTGACCATGATTCTACTGAATATTGCAGGTGCATTTTTCAATCTAAATGGCATAACAATATACATGAAAGATCCTAGTTCAGATGCAAATGTTGTTTTGGGTTGATCTTGTTAGACACACAAGAATACTAAGGTGGGTCAATCAATATTTAAACAAATTTCAATTTCAACAACTTCAAATTATCCAGAGCAGATTAAACCTTAAGCATCACAATATCAACATGAAATAATAACACAATGCACATCAACACATAACACCAAATTTACATGGAACCACGGTGAGGATTAACTCACAATATATGAAGCTCAAATAATAACTTTGTTTTAGGGCTATAACCTAAGGAAGCTTCTACTCCCTAAGTAACTTTGATATAGGGTCACTCCCAAGGAAGCTTCTAATACCTGATGAATTTGTTTTAGGGTCACTCCCAAGGAAGCATCTACTCCCTGAAATGAGAATACACTTATAGAAGATTACAGTATGATAGTCTTTCTATTGTCTAAAAGTTGACATTGAAGCTCACACTTTGATGATTGCACTTTTGCCTCCTTCACACTTTCTTCTGAATATCTAATCAATTAGGCACACTCTATACTTGATCATTATCTCAAATATGTCTTCAAGATGAGTCCAGACAACATCAACAACATCAACAACATCTACTCTTTCTCCTTCAATCACACATCAATAATGCATTTATTCTTCCTTTTATCTACTTGCAAACCTTTTCAATCAACTTGCAATCATACCTTCCTTACTCAATTTGATTCACTATTTATACATGATATTACATTGATTACATAGCTTTTCAACCATTTACAATATGAAAAATACATTTACAAATTGGCCAGACATCACACAATATGAAATGTGTAGAAGAGAGGTCCTAAGTGAACACATACATTACACCAGTAGAAGATCCAAGCCTTGTGGACCCCAACTCTTGCTTAACCAGGTCCAAAACATCCTTTACAGCTTCAAACATCAAGGAATTTACATCTGCACACTCCACTTATTTGGAAATAGGACAATTTTAATGAAATACATGAAGACTTGAAGTATAACGGCTACATCAACTTGAAAAACCTTGTGTAGTATTAGAAACAAGAAAGATCTTTGTGAAACTTTTCTAGATGACTCCACATGACTCATAAAACACTCCCAAACACTCCTTTGCCACCGTGCATCAAAGAATTGTGCCGCATAGCTTCAATCATTAACTCTAAGAACACTCTGCCATTCAGAACATACTGCAACATGCTGTCATTTGAAAAACTAAGTTGTGGACCACCAAGAACCTTGAAACTGAAAAGAAACATATAATTCTCATCTAGAAACATGTCCTCAAAACCACAAGGGAAATCATTCATTTGCGGAGTAATGCGGAGCATTCCAACAAACCTTCAACACTAGCTTACTCTGCTAAAACACATGCTGGTACTTTGTTATGCACAACTTTCACAATGAAAGAGAAAATGATCTGAATCTCTGGAATTATCATCTTCACTTCCATATTAACATACCTTCAGAACCACATAGCTAAATCTTCAAATGCAGAGGAATGTGGAGCATCCTGCTTTTATGTAGTGAATGTCTTCACTGAACCAACATTGTCTTCACTCTATCTTTTGCAAAACATACTTCTGGGAGTTCACACATCATGAAACTTGAAATATGCAAGATTTGACATTACATTAAGCTTTATTCCAATCCGCAAAGGCCCAAAAGCAAACTAATGGAAATGCTAAGCAATTTCCCGGACAATCTTCAAAGGTGGTCATTTTGAAGAAGAGACTATCACCAACTTCAAGAGGTTGAAACTTTTTATCCTTAACACATGCATTCTTAGGGATAGTAGAAGAGAGCATGCAACATATCTTAGTCCATCAGTACCACATATTAGTGCTTCTAATTCTCATATTTTCCCATATTAATGTGTCTTCTTGATGCTTCTAATTCCCATCTGAATATAACTTCATACTCAATTCTGCAATGAACAAGGCATGATGTGAACTTCTAATTCTCATCTCAATGTATCTTCTTCAAAAGCATGACATGCATATCTTCTCATCTCAATATATCTTGTTTAGGAGTATCACATCCAACTATGAACACTATTACACATTCATATCAGTGTTGACATCAATGACAACCTTGTGACAGTGTTGACATCAATGATAAACAATGCAACCATAGGAACCATATGTGTAACATATCTTCCTCTCTAATTTTAGCTGGTGATATTTGGAGAATCCATCAGTGAAGGAGTATATTTCCATACCAGAAACTAACTTAAAGATTCCCTCTATGAATGGTGTAGGGAAAGGATCATGAATGTAAGCTTTATTCAACTCTTTGTAGTCTCCGCATATCCTAATTTCTCTTGTTTTCTTATTCTGTACTACCATTGGATTGATCCATTCTACTTCATCTACTGGTTTTATGATTCCTACTTCTAGCATCTTGTCAAGTTCTACTTTAAATTTTTTCTTCATGTTTGGATTCATCTTGTATGGCCTTTTCTTGATTGGCTTACAACCTTCTTTTAGTTGAATTTTCATGGTTCTGGCTTCCTCTTTGATTCCCTTCATCTCTGTGAACTTCCTAGGGAACAAATCTTCATACTCAGACAAGATTTCTACTACGTGTGCCACTTCCTTCTCATCCCAGTAATATCTTATCTTGGCTAGCTTAGGATCTCCTTTGGCAATGTTCTCTTCCCTTAATTGGATAGGCTTGTAGTATTTTTCCTTGATATTTGTTGATTCCGCTAGCTTTCTTTCTCCTTGTTCAATCTTTATTTCTTGATCCTTACTCTCCTCATCCTCCTATTGTGTTGTTTTGTAGCATCTATGTTTCTCTGGGTATGATTCCTTATCCACCAATTCTATGATTTTCCATATGCCTTTTATTTTTGTTGGTGGTGAACTTTTCTCCGGTTTTGCTTCTTCTTCTTCTGCATCCTTTTGAAAGATGATCTCTTTGCTTTTGAGTAGTGTTGTGTAGATGTTCTTGTCCAGACTAAAGAATGAGAATGTATGAATGAAATCCTTTTGCAGTTCTTCCCAATATCTAGTTTCTTTCCTTCGTTCCTAATTTATATACCATGTCTGTGCAATTGGCGACAGTGTCCAATAAAATAAATGCGTGTACAATATCTCATTATATTCATTTTTTTCTCTCCATACCATCGTACACATGGATAAATGTTCTTGTGGTGAGATCTGACATGAGTATTTGGGTATGATATCATATTCTCCTTCCTCTGGAAAATATCTTGTCTTGATGAGTATTTTGAATACATGCCATCGATCTATTGTGTCTTTGTGTGTGTTCCACCAATTTGTGGCATTGCATACCAATGTGTGTTGTACAACTTGTAATCTTATGACTTCTTCTGAAAAGACTATCTCCATTTCTCCTAGGTATGTATGTAGATTCTGTACTCCTAAAAACCTAGGCAACTTGATATGGGAAATGCCTTTCAAAATGGGACTTACCCTATAAGGTCTTTGAGTCGTGTCTTCCTTGTCCTCCGTAGATGTGCCGCATATGATCTCAGATGAGTTTTGATGAAGTGCGGAGGATTGCGATATGTATTCTTTGCCAATCCTGATCATGAATATGCTCCGGTAACCAAGAATTTTCCTTGTTTTTAGTTTCAGTTCTTCTTTCAACCAAGCTTCTAGAACCTCCTCACTATCTATGTTGTAGTGATCATCCTCTATCTCCATCTCTCTCTTAGAATTAGGCTCTTATGTTGTCTCCTCTGCATCCAACCTTGAAAATGTGTAGAGATTCTTTGCATCCTTATCACTGTCTTCATTATGATTGACTTCTTCTATGTACGCTTCTTCCATTGATGATCCCAAAGGAATGTTGATAGTCTTGTTATCATTAGAAAATGAGAGCTCTTCTTTCTGGGAGTCTATGATACCATTTGCATCCACAAACCATCTCAATCCTAGAAGTGCATTGAATTCTTCTCCTTGATCCTTCATGGCTACAACAATGGAGTCTAAGACTTGTTTGACCCCCATTAGGTTAACTTCCACTTGATTCCATGTTCCCATTGTCTACATGTTAGATCCATCTACCAAAATAATATTGTAAGTTGTCTCTATCAACTTAGGCCTTCCTAACTGCTCCCACAACTTCTTTATGATCATGTTGACATATGCTCCCAAATATATTATGACATTCTAAAGTTTTCTGTGATTAATATGAACATCCACCATCAGTGGTTCTATCTTCCATTCTCTATCTGTTCTTCCTATCCTCTGGAGTTGACTCTTATGCATTTGCTCCTTATTCCAATATTTATAAAATTTCTTCAGTTTCTCAATAAGTATGTGTTGTTGTGTCAATTGAGCTAATTGCTTGACAGCTTCTACTTCTCTTTCGGTGAAAAATTGCTTGTATTACTTCTCCTTTTCTTGTTCCTTCTTTTTTTTGGCCTCCTTCACAACTTCCTCATGTTGTTTCCTAGAGGGAACAAATTCTTCTTCCTCCTAACTATCTTCCTCTTTTGTTTCAGTGACATAGTGCCTTTTGGTATTTGTTCCTTGTCTTGTCAGTACTGTAGATTTCTCTTTCCTTCTTCTTTTATCTTTTCTGGTATGGTTTGGCCTACTTCTTTGGTAGTACTCTTCTTCTTCTGTAGATGTAGTTGAATATATGTTTATTTCCTCCCTATTGTACTTTCAGCAAGTCCTTGTTCCTTGACCTTATGGTTCCCTTCTTATGACCCTAGCTCCTTTTTAATTATTCAAGTTTTCTAACTCATCACTCTTAGATTTTGGTTGTACAATCTGGAAGTACTGTTGTGCTCTATCACAAGAAAATAAATCATGCTCTATATTGATACAAAATGAACACTGTGTCTTCCTTTCAGCCCAACATTCATTAGCAAAATGTCCTATCTTACCACAATTGAAACAGGTGGCATCCTTCCTCATTTGATTTCTTCCACGACCTCTACCTCCTTTGTAACCTCCAAATTTCTCTCTATCATCATTATTATAGCTATTCCCATACGATGGACCGCCAGATTTTGAATTTTGTATTGCATTGACATTCCGCAGATTTCTCCAATTTGGTTGTTTGTAGCCTTGATCATGTGAGTTTATTTCTACATATGACATGTTGTTGCTCTCTGCCAAGTTTGTGTACCATGTTTCATCTTCTTCATTACCAAATTCTCTTTTCCTCTAGAAGTTCTGTGAAGGACAGTCTAGAGTTTCATGGTCATCCCATTCTCTACATAATCCATAATATACTGAATTGATTCTTTTTGTTGTTGCTTTGATGTCTACTTTGATTGCGACAACTTGTCTTTTAGGCATTCATTTCTCAAGTGACCTTATCTTGTACAGTATAAGCACCAAATATTAGGTCTTTTATTCTATGTATTCTCCCCTTGCTTGGCCAAAATCCCCCACCTCAACTTCAACTGCTCCAATTCCAATTTCAGCTTCTCAAATTCTAGGTTTTCCTTCATCTTATCTTGTCTGCACCAAGATTGAGACTCTATCCAGTAGGCTAGTGTTACTACTTCTGCATATGTCTCAAATATTCTTCCATCTAGGGTTAACCTTATTTTAGGGCTTATTCTAGAAATAAACTATTCTATCTTTTGTTTCTCAGTTAGCGGCTCCTCTAGTTTCTTAGTTGTTTTCTTGAATATTCTATCAAAGTTCTTTATTTATTCCTTATCCAATTGTATCAAATCTCTCATCTTACTTACCCCTTCTGTTGGAACATCTGAGACTCCAAAATTCTCCAAAAATAGCTTTTTGATCTCATCCTAATCCTTGTCACTATTCGGACATGTCTTCCTATACCACTTCAATGCTTCATTCCACAAGGTGCTTATAAAGTCAAACAACTTGATTTCATCTCTTGTTACTCCTTCCAGTTCCAAATAGACTCCAAATAAAAAATGTGCTCTGTTGCTTCAGTAGCATCCTTCTCAAAGATTGGTAACTTGACAAGAATATCCATGATTAGTTTTCTGAATGTCTCCAATGCTTTGCAGTAGTTTTCCTCCAGTCTACTCCTCTGATTAGGTTGTCTTCTATCAACTCACTTTCCTTCTCTTCCTTTATCTCTCTGTAGTCAGATATCAAAGTACTCCTCTCCTAAAACCTTTGCAAAATTACTCTAGATCTCTTCTATTCTCTTTGCTTCCTTGTTTTCTTGAATATCTTCCTTCTCAACTAAAATTCTCTTGACTTTATATGGCACTCGAGGTGACTCATGGTCCAAGGGTTGTGTCTCTTCATAGTGTCTCTTCAAATTAGGAGATTCTCTTCTCTCTGTGAATGACATCATGTCAGCATCCAATGATGATTAAAATAACTTTCCAAAACCCTCAAAACTCCTCTCAATGTTTACTACATCTCCTCCTCCTCTTAACTCCTTTATGCTTCGGCAAATTAGCTCCTCTATATATTCCTCATCCATCTTCAAAATCTCTAGTATTAATTCATATTTTCTGGCAGTCTCACCTATTTCTTTTTTTTTCCTTTCACATTCTTCTCCAGTAGCACCCACCGTGGTATGCTCAACAACCTCCTTCATAATACACTCTATCTCTTCTCCTTCTAACCTCCTTTCTTCGGAAGCACCCACATTGGCACGTTGATTAGTATCCTCCATGACATGCTTGTTTTCTTCTTCCCTTCTAGCAACACCCTCTATGGCATGCTCTTCGAGTTCTTCCTCCTTTTCTTTTGCAACTTTTGCTATCCTCCATTTTTCCATTTCTTGTGCCCTTTCCATCCTTCTACAATAACATTCTTGTTGTTCTTGAGTCTGCTTCAATCTTTCTTCTTTGCTTATCTCCATTCCAGTTCTAATTTCTTCATCGATCTCTCTTTTCCTCTACTTCTCCCCTTTTGCCATGGGTTTTCTTGATTTGGTATTCCATTAGTCCTCTTATATCCCATCGAATCCTTGTTTGAAGAGTCACATCATTTGAAAGGTCCTTGTAGACCCTACCCCCTTTCCACTTGCCATCCCCTTAAGTGCTTGCCCCCTCTCACAGAGGTAGAAACTTAAGGAGACCTGAATTCCTCCATAATTTGAAAATTTTCTCCGCCAACCTTGACTTCTCTTCCCTTCAAAACTTTGCGCTACCCCTTTCTACCATTTACAATGGGATTCAAACATTCTAGGAATGAAAACAAGGTTCAACGCATCAACAAATGTGGAGTAAACAAATATTGCAACACGGAGACAATTCTGAAACAACACATTACCATTGGAGCAACCATCAACTAGGTAGCAAACTCTCAGAAGAGTGAGTTTAACTCGTGCCACTAATTCTTAGCTATTACAAGTGTATTCCACTACCATTTCAAATTTATAAGAGCAACTTAATGGTAATGAATAGCTCCATATACATGCATGCTATCTTGAAATAAATAAATATTTGCAACAACCCATGCTAAAGACCTAAGAATGGACTGCAACCATCAAAGTATGGAAAACATACAATCAAATTTGCAACATACACTTGTATAGTCCTAGAATGGATCTACACACCATTAATTGATTGTCTCCCAAAAATAATGGCTTTTACATTACCAATTCTAGCATCTTATTATCTTGTGGGAATGAAGAAGGTGTAACATAACTCCCTATTGATTCTCATGCCAATAAACAAAAAAATAATGACCAAAATAGACAAAAAATTCTCAAGAACTCTTCCTTTTCAACTCTTATCCCATATACGGGTCATTTTGCCCCTCTACCAATTATTTTTTATTTGACATATGTTAGTCACCTCTTTACCAATTATTTCTCACTAGGGCATATTCCAATTGCTCAAGGCAAACTCTTTATTGGACCATTTTGCTTGCATCTTCTAAAGGCCATAACTTCTGCATCTGAACTCGAAATTAGGTGAATTTTTTTTTTTGCAATTGTATTATTTCTTTAGGGCTATTTAAATGTAATAAAATACAACTTTTGATTCCATTCACCCATTGATTTTTCCCCTACAACATGACTATATTTATGAGGCCCCAAATGAGCCAAATCAAACCAAAAAGTTATCACATCTACCAGCAAAGCTTCTGAGATGTATCACACCATCCAAAAACATCCATAAACATGAAACAAATTAGTCAATGTCTAGAAAAACCTTGTTACATTGGTCTAATAACAAACTTCACCATTGGGCTTCTTGGTAACACACTATGAGATGGAATGACATGTCCAAATGTCAACTTCGTCTAAAATTTTTAGATCACACCTCTCCCATTAGGAGGCTTTTGGTCCCCAAAATATCACAAATTAGAGAACCAATTCAAGAACTCTAAAATCCATATAAATTCCCAAGAATTCTTCTTCTCATGGCTTGGACTTCCAAACCCATTCCATGTTATCAACATACTCAAACCATGTCTGATGCAAAGTAGGGGTGGACAATTAGACAATTGATACCATATTTCACAACAATAGGTTCATTCATCTTTCAAAGTTCAAGACTCTTCCAAAATGGAACTTGTCCTCAAGGTCACAAAACCCAAATAAGGTATTAATACACCAAATATATTATCCAACACTTGGAAGACCCTACATAGGTTAGAAATGGCAAATCCAACACAACAAAGCCCCACAAGAAACTAGGAACTCCAACCTACAAGACTTTCCTTGGCAAACTGCCCCTAGACCTAGTAGCCTTCCAAATTGACTTATTTTGCCATAACTTCTGGAGCAGATATTGAAACAAGAACATAAAGGTTGTTTCAGACACCCATTTAGCTTCTCTAACTCATCTATGGAAATGGGTTAGGGTTCCTTTGGAAAGAATAGGTCTAATTTTGACTGTCCTTCTGGAATTAGGCGTATAAGGGGTAATTTGGCTTGTCTACAACTAGGGATTGGTCTCAAAAGAACTTCCAAAAGGTATTCCAACCACTCCTTGGCTCAGGTAGGGTCCCCACAAATATAATAACATGCTCCACTTGCCAATCAATCTTCCCTTGTCTCCTCCAACACAAAATACAACTCTTTCATGGGCTTCTGGGTCTGTTACATGAAGATTTCAGATCTTCAATCTTCTTCCGCACGTGCTAACCAACACCCCAACATCTACAATCTTGGAATCTCACAACATACACAAAACCCTGCCATTCCATCAAGTTTCAAGAATTTTCACCGGTGGAATGGGAAGAAATACCTCTTTTTGTGCTCACTGCTACCCTATACTAGGGTTTGGACCTGCCTACAGAAAAAATCCTTGTAACTTCCACCAAATTTGATGAAATTGAATGAAATCAAAGGGAAAACAAAGTAGATTCAATACCTAACCATTTCCAATTGGTTTCAGACCTTTGTCGATCTGTACAAGCATGTGCAACTCTAAGGAACAACAAAGAACACGTTAAAATTGTAGAATTTAAGATGTTTTATTGCTCAAACTTCATCCAAATCAACAACCAACTTTTTTGATCGATGGAACAAGGATTTTTAAAAATGGTACAACCTACTCTAATAGTTACCAACTATATTTTCAACTTCCACTTGACACCAAAAATGCAAAAGTTGCTTTGTGCAACTTGACAACATTGACACTTTTTGTAATCTAAACAACACCTTATGTCCTAAGACTCAATCTAGACTCTTACAAGCATAAAATGATCCATGAGAACCTTATTACATGAGAAAACCACAAAAGCAAAACAAAATGACACTTTTTCCTATTGGAGGCATGAAACTTGAGGGTGCCCTGCACCATACTCTCGGGGAAGAAAATTTCAAGTTCCACTTGAATACAAATCTGCAACAATGTATCCCTACATGATGACATGGTCCTCAATCATCCAAGTGGTCTCTTCATATGGTAAACCCTTCCATTTAGTCAAATACTAAAAATAGTGTTCCTTGGTGTTTTGAGGGCCTTAGTGTCTAAGATGCATTCTAACCTTGGTGGGAAGTCTTGGACCCCCTCATCAACTACAAATACCTGAGAACCTGCATCATGACCTACAACAAAAATCATTGGGAAAGAGTACAAAGCAAAAACTAAATCTGCAACCTTGAAATCAAGTGCTCCTTTGTTCACATCTGCCCCTTGGTTGCATCTGTTATCTTGAACATGTAGCTGCTTCCTTTCTTCTTGATAGATGGCATATAGTGCCATATCACTTTGCTCTCTGTCCACAACTTGCTTCATTTTGACCTTAGGTTGCTTACCCATTAAGTTTGCAATCTCAACAAAAGCATTGTGTCTTCTTTCTTTATCTCTAACCAGTAGGACACCAAACATGGTTCCTTGATCAGTTTCCCTGCCCGAGCTACTACAAGAAGCAAATCATATCTAACCTTCAATAGCCCCTTGTGAAATGCTTGCAATGAAAGTGTATATCCTTCACCTTCAATGGGAAAGAGAAAAGAGTGAGTTCTATTTGCCTTTTTAACGCCATCAATGCTCAGGTGTGGAAGGGGCTTGGACTGAAAATCAACCATACAACTCTTATCACTCAAACCTATAATATCCAATGTTGCTCTCTCCTTGAGGTCTGCACAATCAATAGACCTTTCCCTTTCTTTGTTCATTTCAATTTGCAAAATAGAAAATGGAACCTCTTGATTGAAACTGAACCTCTCAACTTCATATTGTATAGGGTTACCTTCCCCAAACTGCCTAAGCAATGCAAATATACATTGGGCTACATCCTCATATCTCATTTGCCAATGCTGAATGTCTGTCACCACCTTAAAGGGTTTGGCTTCCCATCCTAGAAACCTTGCATGAGGACTAGTACCTTTCCTTGGAGAGTCATCTATTCTCAAATTAACATGCTCTTGCAACAAGTCTTGAACCTCTAATGGCAATTGATCAATCCTAGTTGTTTTCATAACAGTCCTAGATTTGCTCACCATTGTATCACCTACTTCTTCCTCTTTCATTAGCTTCAAAAACTCTTTTGTACCCATTGAAATCACTCTAGACTCCACTTGTGGGTTTTGGATTTCATCTTTTAATGATGTAAGGGTGTAGGACACTCCATTTTTTCTATAACATAGGTGTTTTTTCTGCCATCATATTTGTCACTCCTATCATACTGCCAAGGCCTTCCCAAAAGCAAATGGCAAACATACATTGGTATTATGTCACATAGAACCTTATCCTTATAACCCCCTATGTGGAAATCTACCCAACTTTGTTCATTCACCAAAACATGTTGACCCTTATTTAACCAAGAGACTTTGTAAGGAGTGGTATGTGGTATTCTTTCCAGTTTTAACTTCTCTACCATTTCTAGAGAAACCATGTTATTAGTGCTACTTGAATCAACAACTTTAAAAACTTTACCTTCAGATTTACATGTAGTTTTGAAAAGAGACTTCCTCTGTGGTGGCTCTTTCTCCATAGGTACTTTGATTAAAGTTCTTCTCATCGTGAGGGACTCACCAACTTCTGGATCAACATTGTTTGATGGAGAGTTCACACTTTCATTATCCTCTGCTTGTGCAAACTGGTTTCTTCTTTCTCCTTCAAATGAAGTAGATGACTGATTTTCAGTGCATTGCCATGCTTGATGGCCTACAAATTTATTGCATTTATAACATTTCCCTATAAAACCATTTGAACCTCCTCTTTGGCTTCCAAATCTGCCCCTTGAATCTGATCTCCTTCCTCTAAAGCCACCTCTTGAATCTGCAACTTGTTCTTGGGTATTGCTTGTTTCTCCTTGTCTCTCATAAGGCTATCCTGAATCAGCATATGACCCTCTTCCTCTAGAATTCCTTCCTCTACCCTTGCTTTGCTTTTCTTTCCTTCTCCTCAATTTATCTTCAGCCTTGATGGCCAATTGGTAACACTCTTCCACCGTTCTTGGATTAGTGAGGCTTAATTCATCTTGAAGGTTGTACCTCAACCCATTGAGATATCTTTCCACTTTCTCCTCATCATCTTCTACATGACCTACCCTTATGCTCAATTTGTAGAACTCCTCAGTATAGGCACTCACATCCATCTCTTTTTGCTTGAGATTTTGAAGCCACTTGAACAACTGAATGCTATAGTCACTTGGTAGTAACTTACCTTTGAGTCTAGCAACCATCCTATCCCAAGATGTGATTCTAGACTTCCCCTTCTTTCTCCTTTCACTTTGTACATAATCCCACCAAAGCAAGGTGTGGCCCTTCAACTTTGTCTTGGCCAATTTCACCCTCTAATTTTCAGGCACATCTTCATAGTCAAAATAGTTGTCCAATACTCCTATCCAATATAGGAGCTATTCACTATCCATATTTCCTCCATACATGGGTAGATCCATCTTGATCTTATTACCATCTCCCTTGACTACTTTCAAGAGCTTTGCCATCCTCAAGTCATCAGGATCCATCTCTTCCTCGGACCCTTCTAGGGAAATCTCCTCTTCCCTTTGGTCACTCATGTCTCCTATGACCGCTTCTCTCTTCTGACTTGTTTCTAGGGCAGCAAGTCTCTCCTTCAACTCTCTCATCTCTCTACCATTCTTTTCCTTCAATTCATTCACTTCTCTGGCAATGGTATTCCCTTTTGGAGGCATTTTGTTCTTTCTTCAACTCAAACAACCAAACCTATGCTTCCTTAGATCAAACCTATGCTCTGATACCAATTTGATGTAGAGCAGGGGTGGACAACTAGACAATTGATACCATATTTCACAACAATGGGTTCATTCATCTTTCAAAGATCAAGACTCTTCCAAAATGGAACCTGCCCTCAAGGTCATAAAACCCAAATAAGGCATTAATACACCAAATATCTTATCCAACACTTGGAAGACCCTACATAGGTTAGAAATGGCAAATCCAACACAACAGAGCCCCACAAGAAACTAGGAATTCCAACCTACAAGACTTTCCTTGGCAAACTGCCCCTAGACCTAGTAGCCTTCTAAATTGACTTATTTTTCCATAACTTCTGGAGCAGATCTTGAAACAATAAAATAAAGGTCATTCCAGACACCCATTTAGCTTCTCTAACTCATCTATGGAAATGGATTAGGGTTCCTTTGGAAAGAATAGGTCTAATTTTGACTGTCCTTCTGGAATTAGGCCTAAAAGGGGTAATTTGGCTTGTCTACAACTAAGGCTTGGTCTCAAAAGAACTTCCAAAAGGTATTCCAACCACTCCTTGGCTTAGGCAGGGTCTCCAAACATATAATAACATGCCTCACTTGCCAATCAATCCTCCCTTGTCTCCTCCAACACAAAATACAACTCTTTCATGGGCTTCTGGGTCTGTTACATGAAGATATCAAACCTTCAGTCTTCTTTTGCACGTGCTAACCAACACCCCAACATCTGCAAGCTTGGAATCTCAAAATATACAAAACCCTGCCATTCCACTAAATTTTAATAATTTTCACCAGTGGAATGGGAAGAAATACATCTTTTTGTGCTCACTGCTACCCTAAACTAGGGTTTGGACCTGCCTACAGAAAAAATCCTTGTAACTTCCACCAAATTCAATGAAATTGAATGTAATCAAAGGGAAAACAAAGTAGATTCAATACCTACATTTCCAATTGGTTTCAGACCTCTGTCAATCCGTACAAGCACGTGCAACTCAAAGGAACAACAAAGAACACATTAAAATTGTAGAATTTAAGATGTTTTATTGCTCAAACTTCATCCAAATCAACAACCAACTTTTTTGATAGATGGAACAAGGCTTTTTAAACATTGTCCAACCTGTTCCAATAGTTACCAACTATATTTTCAACTTCCAATGGTTCAACTTCCACTTGACACCAAAAATGCAAAAGTTGCTTTGTGCAACTTGACAACATTGACACTTTTTGCAATCTGAACAACACCTTATGTCCTAAGACTCAATCTAGACTCTTACAAGCATTAAATGATCCATGAGGACCTTATTACATGAGAAAACCACAAAAGCAAAACAAAATGACAATTTTGCCTATTGGAGGCATGAAACTTGAGGGTGCCCTGCACCAATGTCTCATTAATTTATGGACTATTCCTAGAAATGCATCACAATATTTAAAACAACATTTAGCTCCTTGTTGCTTTTGTTCACCCTACAATGGTGGAGTGAACTACCCACTTCATTTCCAATGAGAATTTGGTCCCTTCTCTGTAGAAAATGTATATCCTCCTTCCTTAGGAAGGCTTTTGACTCTTTGGAAACCTTTTTCCAACACATAACCTCACAATTATTTCTCATACCACAAACTAAACAAGGATGTGCTTCCCAACAATGCTTAGCAACACTCCCTTTCCTATCACAAAGGAAACACACAATAGAAGACCTTTTCTTTGCATACCTTGCTTTCTTTTTCAAACTCCATGAGATACAAGTTTCCTTGGGATTATCTTCTCTCCTTGAAGATTATTTGCACTCACTTTGAATGCCTTTCCCCTTGTTTATTGGTTGTCCACTCCCTGGTGCCTCCTTGATCTTACCTAAATGGTATTGGAAATATATGCAACCTTTCCCACAATGAAGTTGTTGTCCCATCTTCTTTGGAGTTTTTGGTTTCTCCTCTTGAAGCATCACAATCTCCTTGGTAACCTACTCAAAGGGTGGAGAACTAATATTTTCTCTTGCCTTAACAAAAGGAAACATATTTTTACCTTTGAAAGACTCTTTCTTCCCTTTTGGTGACTTGGAGTCTTGTCTATGGTTACAACTCTTATAGTAGTAATCTTAGAACACTCTCCTTGTACACCACCCAAAAATTTCAAACCAACATGTGGAGGTCTCCCTACAACCTCTATGGGGTTGACCATTCCTTGGCCTTGCTTTCCAAGCCCTTTTCCTTCATACCCCATCTTGGACAACATTTTTTATCCAAATCCTTTAGTAAAACAATCACAATCACCAAAAGATTCTTCTGGAGAAACAAATAAATCTATAGGGATGCTTATCATGCTTGCCTCTATTTGAGTTTGAGCAACTAATGTGGAGGATTTACATTTCCTCTCCACTACATCAATTTGTAAACTTGCCAACATCTCATCTTTCGCTTGCAACTCTTCTTGTTGTAATGTCAAAAATTGCATACCCTGTAATTATCACATTATGTTTTGGGCTTTCTTTGGTGTCCACCTCTTGTAGCATGTTTTAGGATCATTTTAGTATAGCCTTGGCCTTTTAACCACTCCCAGTGCCAATGTTGTGTTGTGTTTTTATGTGTTTAGTCTTATTTTGTGTGTTTCCATGTGTTTCACTAGGTTTGTGTTATGTTTTTCTCCCATCCTATGAAGTCTCTAAGCATGTTGTACTTGGAGTCTAGCGCAACATCTTGCACAAACATTTGCATGGCATGCCATCATCGTCCAACTATATAGTCGTACAACATCCATTTTATGACCTGCACTGACCCTTCAACTTCCATAAATTCTTTTGTAAGTGTTGTATACTAGTTTTCGAAAGTCCAACAATCACCTTAGCATTTTGAATGACTATTGAGCTTCCCTCTTATTCTCCCAAGATTGGATCCTCAATCTCTCATGCATGCTTGAACTCTTCAAGACAACCTACAACATTCTTTAGCACTCTACAACATGTTGCAGTATTCCAACATCCTACCACAACTCTTAGCCTTGTGAGTATCCTTCATTATCATCATGAGGATAGGTTTATTATGTTTTATCTTCCTTTCCTTTATTGTTATATATTTTCATTGTATTCTTTTGGCATTGTGGAGCTATCACCTTTTTCCTTCCATATACACTAGGGTGTTTCTCCTTATAGACTCAGAATTAATACTTACATATTTATTTACTTTACCATTGTTGTTCTTAATCCTAGACACATGTAGGTTAAGTGCACAAACTCTCCAATCTTCCCTCATTCCATTGGTTGGCCATGGAGGTCGAAAGACTAAAATAGGGTCTTGACCTAAAGGTAAGCTCCTAAGTATCCCCAAGCTTTCTTTCTATCCTAGATATAGGCTTTTTGGAGGCTATCTCACACAAAAGTTTTCTATTTATCTTCCCCTTCTCTTGTTGTTTCAATATTTCATTCAAAATAGTTAGTTTAGATTAGTTTTCTTCTTTTTTGTATATTTCTAGATATTTCCTAGGCTTTTTGTTTTGTGTCTTAGTTTCCTTGTGTATAGACAAAGTAGTTCTAGGTCAGAAACTAGTATTTTCCATCATCTTGGGATGACAACATGCAAGTGAGACGGTAGCACACAAATTGGACAACGTGTCTTGTTGGCATCTTGGCTAGTCTGCTTCCCAAGTCTTGTTCCAGATTCTTTATCATTTTAGTATTTCTATTATGTGGTTCATTTTTGTATCTTGTTTCTCTATCTTCTGTATTTTTAGTTTTTCCTCATTTCCATAACCCAACTAAATTAATGTAATTTAATTTTACCATATCTTTAAAATTCTTTTACATTTTGGTGAACTTGCCAATTTGAAAGAAAAACCTTTCCCTTTTCTTTCTAAAATTTTTTTAAAAAATGAGTTACTACCTCGAGCCCCATCCCATAGTCCTAAAGAATAAAAATGGAAGCCTTTGGTTAGATCATCTACACTTTCTTCATTAACCTTCTCTTCTATTATCACTATCCTTTTATCATGTCTCCCATACCCATGAGTGGTTTTCTCCTTTATCACAACCCTCTCTTCAATGAAGACTTCTCTCTTTCCAATAATGATTCTTCTCTATTTTCTCCTTCATCTCATAATGTCTACTCCTCTTCTTTCTCCACTTATTCTCTTTCTTTAAAGGAGGCTCCTTTCCTTTCTAAGGACAATCTAGAGCACAGTAATATCATTGATCATTTTCTTTACATCACCTTTCCTACTCTTCATTCCAATGCTCCCCCTGATGAGGCATTGTCCATTGTCAACTCTTGTCCCACATCAAATTATGTGTAAATAGATCTTGAACATACTCTTTTAGCTCCTTCTACATATTATGTTCCTAACATAGAAACGCTCATGGTTAATGTGTTCTATGTCAATAGACTTAATGCACCTACTATGGTGATGCTTAATAAGTCCATCAGCATTCAAGGTGTAGCTTCTTTGGTTCTTCCTAAAATGATTGTCTGTGGGGTTGATGATCCACTCCCACCTTCTCACCTGATTATCACCGTCAAAGCTTTTCTTAATGAATATGTAACATCTCTTACCAACTTTGATGTCATAGCACACATAAAACACTTGACAAAACTAGTAGGTCAATCCTATGCTTATTTCTCTACCTCCATCAGCTCTTATTCCTCCATCATCTCCTCATCTTCCCACTAAGAACACCAAAGAATATGATTTTATTGAGTAGCTTGAGGTTACTCAAGCTAAGATCTCTCTTTGGGAGTTGAATAAAACTTCACCTTCTTATTGTGACATGCTTTAGAAGGCTTTATAAAAGATTTTTGTTTCATCTTCTACTAAGCCACCTTGAGTATTTAGTCTAATTGACTGCATCTATTGTAATATGATGTGCATCATATTTCTTCTATATGAGATTCCTTCTTGCAAGGTTCAACAACAAAACATTCTTCTTTTCATCATGGTTGGTATTAACTCTATGGGCATTAAGCAGGCCTTAATTGATAATGGTTATGGCCTTAATGTTTGTAGTCTTGATTTTCTTAAATGAATCCATATTGATAGCTCTAATCTTGCTTCCTTTGATGTTTCCATAAGGGTTTCGATAATGTTGGCCAAGATCCTTTGGGAAGCATTACTTTACCTATATCATTAGAACCTATCACCCTCCCTACCATAGTTCATTTCATGCTAGGTAATCTTTCTTACAATCTTCTTGGTAGATCATGGATTCACTCAATAGGGGTAGTTCCCTCTTCCCTTCATCAACACATAAACTTCATCTATGGAGGTAATGATTTTATGATCAAAGTTGATACTAACCCATTTCAATATTATCAAATTACTGACACCACTCTTTCTATTCCATCCACTATAGTGGTACCATTTGCTTCACCTACTATAGATACACCACTGATATCCTCTACTATGGCCTCTACACCACTCATAGATTGTTCTTCTAATGCATGTCCTGGTGATGACTAGGGCTCCTTAGACTTCACCCCTTCTTGCATTGGTGCGTATAAGATTGACTACACTCACTTTGACATCCCTCTGTGGAACATGGATCCACATTCTTATGGTGGAATAGTCCATACTCTTCTATTAATTTTGCTACTGCTTCTCCAACATGTGAATATACATTTTGTTTTGACAAGGTTAGTGATGTGGATCCTCCTTTTTATAGATTGGAAAAAAATTATGAGCTTGGATTCAAAATTCTTTCTAAACATGGATATAATGGAAATGTTCTTGGGAACATGGGGCAAGGAGTTAAGGTCCCTATGGAATCTACACAACACTATTCTATTGCAGTTTTAGGTTACCATCCTTCTCTATCTAAATCTTATCTTTCTCTATCGATTGATATCTTAATAACTTCTTTTCAAGGATTACACCTTTCTCCCCAGCAGGAAGGGTTAATTCCTCCTCCATCTACTTCCACTAAACCCATTCAAAACATTCAACCTTCTTCTTTTCCATCGAAACAAGAAGACAACTCCTACATAAAACTTGCTCATCCTCCTAAACATATCTTTCTTATGCTCTTAAAATCCCACTTGATCACTCTCCATCTCCCACATGCAAGAAAATTCCTTAACACCACCAATCAACACTTCGCTTTTGTGCATACCATTGAGTGCTAGGTCATTCCACCAACTAGATCAAGTGTTGCAAGACAAAATCCAAAACCTCATTTATACAATTGTCATCCATGTTCCTTCTAATGATGCACCCTTTTCTTTCGCACATGATATAGGACATTGAGGTTTACCTCTATCTAGTTCATTCTAAACTATAAGTATTCTTCTTCTTCCTTTATATACCACTTCTCTATTATGACATTGAGGTTACCTCTATCAAAGTATTGAGACCATCTCTATTACAACAATGAGCTTACCTTTGTCCTCACATTGAGACTACCTCCATGATTTTGATCACTAATGCATGATATTGAGATTACCTCTATCTTGCTATCCTTCTACTTCATGCTTTCTCATGTGCCTTTGGGGCCTCTCTTAATCTATTGTGGTGTTACCTACTAGGTGACACTCACACGTGGTGTCATATTGTTGAGGCACAATTTTAGGTGTAACCATAGTCCATCTTATTTGGTAACAACACAACCATATTCATCTTTGTTGTATTCACCTACATTCTAGGGGGCAAGGACAACTTATTCCAACTTATTCTAGAGGCACACATCCTTCTTAAGGATCCCTTCTTTCTTCCCCCCTATACACTACCTTAAAATATTTGTATGTTATGCATGCCAATATTTTAAGGGGGGTCATATATTCTAATCACATGTGCAAACACACATATCTACATTCACACATGCAAATGCA
Organism: Cunninghamia lanceolata; assembly: GCA_027924645.1. Classification (NCBI taxonomy): domain Eukaryota; kingdom Viridiplantae; phylum Streptophyta; class Pinopsida; order Cupressales; family Cupressaceae; genus Cunninghamia; species Cunninghamia lanceolata. The sequence continues at coordinate 2,421,538 of BSBN01001278.1, read as the reverse complement.
TGTTATCAACGTGCTTTCCAAATTAAAACACAAGCATGGTGACTAATCAACAAGAAATGTTTGATCTACCACTGTATATCTTGGATCACCTAGCAACAAAGCATGGTAGTCCAAGTGATCCCACATTTTTTCAAACATCCAAATCACCTAGAAATAGAGCATGCTAGTATAGGTGATTCATCGATTCTCATGATTCTTAGTGACAGAGTAAGCTAGACCTTAAATCATGCATTCTCTTCTCATAATTCCTATTAACAGAGTAGGCTAGACCTCAAATCAAGCATTATTTCTCCTCGTATGCATTAATTTGTTCTTTTTGAATCAAATGCTCTATTCGTTACATTCTTCTCATTGTATAAGATTTCCTTTATTTTTATTTTCCATATATACACTTGTAATGTTCTAACTTGATTATTTTTGTAGGTTTTATGTTTTACTAACGTATTTTATTTTACAAGTTTTATGTTCTCTGGCATCTTTGTGTTGTATGTTTTCTTTGTCTACCATGTGGTTTTGTAGATTCTTAGCTTGGGGGCATGGTTCACTCACTTGAAGACATGTAGTGTATCCTTTTTAGTATAATTTTTATGATGTTACTTTCAGTATTTTTCTTTTTAGTACTTTAGCATAGCTTATCACTTAGTGACATCAACCCGCTAAAGTGAGGGAAAATGTAATGTAAAAAATTGCATACCCTGTAATTATCGCATTATGTTTTACACTTGGTTTAGTGTCCACCTCTCGTAGCATGTTCTAGAATCATTTTATTTCAACCTTTGCCTTTTACCCGCTCCTACTGTCATCATTGTGTTGTGTATTTGTGTATTCAGTCTTGTTTCATGTGTTCCCATGTGTTTATGTTTTGCTCACACCCTGTGAAGTCTTTGAGCACATTGTACTTGGATGCAAATGCCTATGTGGTATGCTACCATCCTCTGATTATACAGTCCTACATCTATTTTCTAACCTAATAATAACCCTTCGACTTCCAAAAATTCCTTTGTAACCATCATACGCCAATTTTTGAAAGTTCAACAGTTACCTTGGCATTTTGAATAACTATTGAGCTTCCCTCTCATTCTCCCAAGATTGGATCCTCATTCTCATGCATGCTTAAGCTCTCTAAGACAACCTACAAAATTCTCCAACACTACAACACATTGTAGCATTCTAGCATCCTACCACACCTCATTGGCCTTGTGAGCATCTTCTATTATCATCATAAAGACCGATTTGTTATGTTTTATCTTCCTTTCCTTTATTTTTTTGTATTTTTATTGTTTTCTTTTGGCATTGTGGAGCTATCACCTCCTTTTTCCTTCCATCCACACTAGGATATTTCTTCTTGTAGACCCAGAATTAACGCTTATAGATTTATTTACTTTATCATTGTTCTTCTTAGTCCTAGAGACACATAGGCTAAGTACACATACTCTCAAAAATTTTCTTGTTCCATTGGCTTCCTGTGGAGATCAAAGGACCAAAATAGGGACTTGACTAGAAGGCAAGATCCTAAGTAGCCACAAACTTTTGTTATGTTCTAGCTATAGTTTTTTTAAGGCTATCACATAGAGGTTTGCTTCTTCTCTTCCTGTTCTCTTGTCATTTTGATATTTCATTCAAAGCACTTAGTTTATATTAGTTTTCTACTTTTGTGTATATTTCTAAACATTTTCTGGGCTTTCTATTTTTTGTCTTGGTTTCCTTGTGTAAAATAGAGCAGGTGCAAGTCAGAAACTTGTATCTTCCATCATCTTAGGAAGTCAATGCACAGGTGGGACGATAGCATGCAAATTGAACAACATATTGCAATGGTGGCTTGGCCAATGACCTTCCTAAGTCTTGTTCCAGGTTCTTTATCATTTCAACATTTATATTTTGTAGTTCATTTATGCATCTTGTTTCTGTATCTTCTATATATCCAATTTTTCCTCATTTCCATAACCCAACTCAATTAATGTAATTTAAATTTAAAATAACATTAAATTCTCCTTTACACTTGTATCTTTTTCAAAATTCCCAACAAGAAGTCTCCACGGTTCTCCAATCAAGCTTGCAATTTATTTTTTTCCTTCAAGGCTTTCACCATCTCTCTTAGCCTTCAATTATCCTCTTCTAATTACAAAAGTATGTTATTCTTAGATTTTCGCATGGATACACATCACAAACCAAAAAACCCTGCACATTCAAAAAATGAAGAACAACTAAAAAAGATTGTTAGTGTTACCCTTCTATCTACCCTTATTCAATTTTTCATAATCCTTCCTTGAGCAAACAATTGATATACCATTTTCCTTTATTGGTCAATATGTTTACTCCTCAAAGTCATCCCTTTGTTATTAGAGATCATTCACCTGTCGTCTTAATGGACAAAATAATTTGTAATCTTGAACCTCAGAACTTGAACCTCATATCAGAGTTCAAAGGTTCAAAGGTTCAAAGGTCCATTGTTTTGTCATGAGATATTCTGTCATAAGCATATCTATGTATTGAGTCTTGTTTATTTCCTAAAACCTTCATTAAGTCAACACTTGTGAAAAATAAAGCGAGCCGACAGGAATTGAACTTGAACTTCTATACCTTTTTTGGTTAAAGTACAAAAGTTCATTATGTGTAGAAGTATAAAGGCGGAAGATTAAAATGGAGAAATCAACCGGAATGGAATGTATTCGGGGCACTTTATGAAGAGAAAAGTTTTAACTTATAAAGATCAAGAGTAATGATTACACATCAAGGTCGTGTGTAGGTATCACTTGTAATTAATGCATGTGTTAGAATTTACATCTTGTCAAGTAAATTCAACATGAATTGATCGGTTTAGTAATTATTCGACCGGATTTTATGCCCTTTATCAAAAAATGAATAGGCCAATTTTAGCAGTAAAACACACAAGGTGGCATGAAAGGAGAATAGCACTGGAGGTAATGGATTTCCTTGCTCAATTTAACAAAAAATTCAGATCTGGTAAAAGGTGAGTTTCAACTTTTCTCATATTTGTTGCTATTTCTTTGTCAGAAAAGAAGAATCATTTTGAGTTTCTGATACTGTTAAGCGGTTCAAGCATTTTCTATTCTGTTTATTCAAACTGTAGTCATGAAAGTTGCCTCTCTTGGTTCAATCCTTGCTTGTTCTTTTCACAAATATGGGGATACATTTTTAGCTCAGTATGACTTAGAGGATTTTAAGGAAAGAGCTAAAAATCCTACATCTACACCCATGATGGAAAGGATAGTGGAAAGTGGCCTAATTGAAGCCGTAACTTTCCCCACAGCCATACAATGCCCTGAGTTAATTCTTGAATGAATGAGAAAATATGACTCTCAAGGTAGATGTATTAGAACTATGAAGGAAGATATATTGCTACCTGTTAATAGAGAAACCATAATGGCTGTGATGAAAATCCTGCCCAACGAGCCATACTCAGATCTTAACATTACTTCCTCTTATAGTTATTTTTCATTGAAGAAGGCAAACTATAAGAGTGTAATTGTGAGAAATTGACTGTTAAAGTTCCAAAAGGGAGGTTCAAGGTTGCCCAGATCATTAACTAGGGAGCATATGATACCATAAATAAAAGATATCATGGTATTGTTACACAGATTAAAGGGTAGTTCTCAAGCGTTCTATTGGGAGGATTGGATGTATTTCTTTATTCAAGTAATTCTTCAAGGAGAACAATATCTAGACTGGGCTGAGATCATAACAGAATGCTTACATCAGGGTTTGAGCAATTCCCTGGGAAATAAAAACTTTTACATGTCTTCATACCTTTTCTACTACTTGGCATCTACAAGAGAATGGGGAGGGTTACCTCATGTACCCTTAATTGAAAATATTAGAATTTATGATTATTATTCTCATTTACAAATGCAGAAATGCTAAGAAAATTATAAAAGGATTAATGATGTCTTCACTGGCAGGATGGTTTATGAACTGACTGGGAATGTTAATAAAAGAATGTCTAATGAAGCTATGCAATTAATTAGCATTTATGGTAGCTATTTCATTCAGTTTCCCAAATTTACTTACATTAGAGTTGGAGGTTTTGAAGGTGAACATGTGAAATTGCCTAGATATGCCTTTGATCGCTTTGTGTTAATTGAAATATGTAGGCAGTTGGCTCATATAGAAAAGAAATTTTTGATGAAAAGGGAGTCAGGTATATCTTTTCCTGTTGAACTTGGTCATTAGTCATGTCAGTCAGTTTCTGATGCCTTAAATCTAGAGGTGGGTCTGGAAAAGTTTAATTTACAGTATTATAAGGTCAGGCCTAAATTTGATAGCAAGGGTTTTGCTAAAGACCAACTAGATTTTGGAGGAGGTTTTTCACACATTCCCCAAATAGAAGACTACTGGGAGGATTGCTCAGACGAATTTGAAGTCAGAAAAAGGTTTTGGTGCAGATTTTCTCTAGGGCAAATAGTTACTCTTAATCTGAAGATGAATGTTACTAATGTAACATATGGTAGGGAAAATGTGATTGATCCTCAGTATGAATAGGTGAAGCAGTTACCTATTCCAGAAGTTGATTGGAATAGGGATGAGGAAGATCAGATTGAAGTTAATACCCTCCTTGTAATAAGAAGAACTAAAAAATGGTTAAGAGAACAGAGGCTGGAAAAAGTTCAAATTGAAGATCTTCAACAGAGTGCATCTATCGATAAATCACAACCTCCTGTGAGCTCTTCTAATCAGCTTATTAATATTTGTGATGCAGGTACTTCAAAGTCAAAATTTAAAAAGGGTTCTGCCTTCAAGAAGTCTAAGAAAACCCTTGTGAACAATTTGCCTACCCGCACCACCAGGTCAAAGACTAAGAGCAAGGAGAAGAAAGGATTTTTAGAAAGAATAATTGTAGACCTGAATACTGAAAAAGATTCAGATGAAATAATGAGTGATCAAGGTCCTGATTCATCAATGGAAGAAGTAACTGATACAGATCAACAGGGAGGTATCACTTTGGATTCTACCAATTTAATGATATTGCCAAATGCACCTTTTGAGCAGCCTACTCTTGATAAAGAAATTCCAGTCACTACTCCTCGGTGGTTGGAGAGTTCAATCAGTAATAAAAGGAAAATAGTTCCATTTTCTTTACCATTAGAAGACATGGTCAGCAAATGTCTGGGGAAGACTCTGAAATCTAAAAATCTAAAAATCACTTCCAAGGTAGATGTTGATCCCAATACAGAAAATTGGAGTGCAGAGATAGCTCGGCTAGTAACGGATGATGAAGTTCAAAATCCCACAGCCCAAGATTTTACAGTGGAAAGAATAGACCTTGGAACTGCATCGAGAGCTGCAGATGTACACCACCTTGAAGCATCCACTAAAAAGATAGTAAGTCGAACGTGGAAAGATGAAAAAGATAAAAAGGAATTGAAACAGGCATTGTGTTCGATGGCTGAGTACATTGATGCCATTCACAATCCAGGTCCTCAGCCTATCTCTCAGTTACCCCTGTCCTTTGATCCTAAGTCTCTGATTAATCAGAAAATACTTGATCAAATACACAGAAATAAGATGGTAACAAAGGTGTTCAGTGACTGGTTGAATGGTATAATCCAAAAGGGTACCAAATACATTTATGATTTGAAGGATACATATGATGAAACCCTGACCACTGTCAAAGATTTGAAGCTATAGAACACCTCATTGGAAAAGGATGAAACAAAATGGGTGAGTGTAATTAATCAGATGATTGAAGTTCAAAAGTATGGTGTGATGAAGTTTTTATCAGAGAAGAATGTAGCAAACCTAAATGACAACATGATATATGTATGCAGGAAAAATATTGAATGGAGAAACTCAGTGTCAAAACAAGGTCGAATAGAATTTTCAAAGCTAATTAAGGAGATAACCGAGCTTACTCAGGCTTTGCATCATGATTTAGAATGTATTGATGTAAAGTATTTGAAAGATGATGGCAAGCCAGAGAAAGATGTTGATACTGTTATACAATCTTTCAAAGAGAAGATCAGCTTTGGTAAAGAAAACAAAAATCTGATAACTGATGATTTCCCCCAAGTATCAAAAGTGGAATCGCTACTTCATCTTTGTGTTGATGCACTTCCAGAACATGCGGAAAAGTGGCTAACATTCAAAAAGAAAAGGATGTTTGGAAGGTGTGAGTTAAGCATATTGGTATCCCTAACTTCCCGGTGATTTAGGAGTTTGTTGTTGCATTCAGTGAATGGAAGATGCAACGTGTCTCTTCAGCAGAACAGAGCAAATCAGGAGATTCCAACATGTTGTCCTAGTCGTGATCATACCAATATGACCTTTTTATTTAGTTGCTAAGTTTGAAACTATGTTTGAAAGCTCTATCTTTTCAATCAGTTTTAAAAACTAAATCCCACTAAGGGTCAAAGTTTGTTTAACTCTGAGTTTAAAGAACAGTTACAATTGCAAACTATATATACATGTTTTGTTAGGGACATAAGAAGATATAGAAGGTCCGAAAGGAAATTTAGAAGTTTTTGCTGGACTTTATGTTTATAATGTATGTGATGTTTACCTCAATTTTCATCTGTGAATGAAAGGAAAGGATGGTTGCTGCAGACTTAAATCTGTGTATTTGAGTGCATGAAATTGAGTTTCTGTGCGAACTCTTGTTTCAATGTGGTAATTCTTCTTTTGCTGAGAGACTAATCATATATATCTTATCATTTCTTGGTTCACAAAAATTCAGTCAGACATATATATATATTTGATCATTGTTAAAGATAGAATCTGTGTGTTTCGTCACTAAATTATTTCATGGAAAAGAAAAGATATCGCATTCATAATGTAGTGATGTGTGAATGTTAGTATACCTTTAAATGCTTTCTGGTTAAAAGTATATCTAGATGTTAGAATAGTTCAAATTCATTGAAGATCTTAAAAAAAAGGGAGTTGTACCTTAATTCAGAGGGAAATTATTTATGATAATTTACCCAATTGTTGTTTAACTTATTTGTTCTGAAAAGATTGGGTTATAGAGTCAAAATAAGATATTATTAGATCAAGACAAAACTGTTAGCCAACAATTAGCAACACCCAAAGCTCAATGAAAGAACCGTAATTGAAGCCTTGAATAAAAAATCAAAGGATTTAACTACTTCAGTACTAATTTTATCCATAAAGTATGGTGGATATTCCACATGCATAGTCACCAACATATAGATTTAAAATGCTAAACCTATTTACATACTTACACCCCTTTCTACCATTTATAATGGGACTTAAACATACTAGGAATGTAAACAACATTCAAAGCATCAACTAATGTGGAATAAACAAAGATTGCAACACATACATTTATGAAACAACACACTATCATTAGAGAAACCCTCAACTAGGTAGAAAACTCTAGGAAGTGTGAGTATAACTCTTCATGCCACTAATTCTCAAGTATTACAAGTGTATTCCAATACCATTTCGGCTTTGCAAGAGCATCTTAATGGTAACTACTAGCTTCCTACACCTGCACACTGTTTTGGCATCAATAAATCTCTACAAGAACCCATGATATGGACCTAAGAATGGATTACATCCATCAAATTATGGAAAATATATAATCAGATTTGCAACATACACTTGCACACTCCCAGAATGGCTCTACACACCATCATTTGATTGTCTCCCAAAAATAATGTCTTTCATAGTGTCAAATCTAGCATCTTATTCTCTCCCAAGCATGAAGGTAGTGTAACATTACTCCCTCCTGATTCCCATGCCAACAAAAAAAAGAATAATGCCCAAAATAGACAAGAAAATACTCAAAAACTATTTGTTTTTTGACTCTTGGCTTGCATATGTACAAGTCTAGTCACCCCTTTACCAATTTTATGTTTTTTGAGTTGTATATTGTTCAACTCTTTACCAACTATTCATTTGCTAGGGCATATGCTAGTCACCAAAGGCAAACACTTGATTTAGCCATTTTGCTTACATCTTCTAGAGGCCATAACTTTTGCATCTAAACTCAAAATTAGGTGCATTTTTTAAATTGCATAATTTCCTGAGGGATATCTGAATGCACAATCAAATCCAACTTGTAATTCCATTCACCCATTCATTTTGCGCCTGCAACACAACTACATTTATGAGGCCCCAAATGAGCTAAATCAAATCCAACTGTCTCGATTCTAAGATGTCCATACCATCCCAAAACATCCATAAGATTGAAACAAATTAGCCAATGTCAAAATTAGCCTTGTTACATTGGTCTAATGATGAAATTTTCCATTAGTCTCCTTAGCAACATGCTACAAGCTAGAGTGACGTGTCCAAATGTCAACTACATCTAGATTTTTGGATCCCTTTATCTCACGTAGTCTCCCTACGAAAACCAAAATAAATTAGTTACATAAGCCAAAAAATTAAAACATTCAAAACTAAACAAAACTACATGTTGCCAATAGATTGATGGTTTCGAAATCACTCGTAGCAATTTCATGAACATCACAGTAGTTTCATAATTATTAATAGCAATTGTGTAACCATTGCTACAATTTGAAAATCACCATAATGGTAAGGTAATTGTTTTGTTATTACATAATTGTCATAGCAACTTCATTAACTGTCCTAGCAATGGTTTCATCACAAACTAATGATTTTGTCAATTGCAACCCTTGTAGTAAAAAACACTTAAAAATGCAAAAAATCATCAATTTTTTAAATTTAATAGACATGAATGTATTCTATCTATTCTCACTTTAACAATTTAATCCTACCTACACCCAAATTTGTCGCCCCCAAGAGATGTTCCATTCATTTTCAATATTTTTCAACAAAGGGAGGGTTTTGTTGATAACTCAACTAATCATGGCCACCATTGTGTGCCACTAAGATATTTTGCAATCCTCATCCTAAGTGCTTTCTATCACCTATCATCGAGCTCAAATCTATTGTTGATGAACCAAAGCTCTATTTTTAGCAATAGCATAGGTAAAAATGAATTCTAAGAAGGGGTGAATTTCTTTTATTATCTATTTAACATGGGTAAAGCGACTTGTTGCAAATACTCAACGATGGTCAAAGTAGGTAGTGCACTAAGCCCCATAAGAACTTGAGTTCTCTTGTTTATCATTTCAAAACCATTTTTTTGCTCAAAATCCTATTATATTGCATTTGATAACATCTTTTTCAATTTTGCAAGTACTGGATGGTGAATGAAATAGGCACCAAACAAAGGATGAGTTAGGTAGTTAGCCAAACCCTACAAAAATGGTAATTCTACTAATCCATCAAATCAAATTACTTTTTTTCTCAAAATTTTGTTATGCTAGTCATGATTTCATTCTTTTTCAATTTTGCAAGGCCCCTTACAAGACAATAGGAATATTCACAAGTAAAAACAAGTAAATGACCCAATTCCTCACCTTGTTCTAGAAAACACCACTTACCAAATATTACAACACACATTCTAAATGGGCAAATATGTAACTACCCAAAATTTCACAAGATGACATTTTGGTTCTGATGATGACAAAATGACTTTAATAGCCTACATGGCATCAAAAAAAACAATTGATCTCAACTTCATGGACAAATCTCATCAATCAAAACCCCTCAATCTCTTCCAATTCCTTTCCATTCATTTTTGGTTTTTTGGTTGCAATTCCCATCATTTGGGTGAAATCACCAATTATGTGCAAGTGAAGTTACATAACGACAACAATGATTACATGTTATGAAACTGCCTCATGTTGCAAACTAGCAATTTAATCAAAATAATCATATCGGTCTAGAAATTGCCATATGACTATTCTTTCATTTCCACTCCCCAATTTGTTGAATTCTTCTTTGAAGCAAGCTTATCCCTTCATTGGCACACTTCTTATAAATGCACCCTCCTAAGGCTTCTTTTGGGTTTTAAAAAAACATAGGAAATGCACCCCAACACTCTTACCATTTTTCTAAAAAACCATAGTCAACTTGTTTACTTGCCACTTCACTCATTTTACACTCATCCCCTATTCACATTCAATCCTAGAAGCACCCTACAATTAGTTGCACACATGATTTGGAGAGTGGCATTCATTTTGATGATCAATTTCTTCACTAAAAGTTGCTCCAAACCCAGATTTTGGTCAATTTTTCATCTTTTAATTTATGTTTTCATTATTTAGATTATATTTAGAGTAGGATAATTATTCTTTTAAGTTTCTTGTAGTTAGAAATCAATTTTAGTGCATTAAATAACTATTTTCAGCATTTAGGAACAATCTTTTGTTGTTTTCATCTTATTTTTGGGAATAAGAGGTACAATTTGGGCTTATTTGATAGTCCACTCAACTCGCATACATAGTTAATTACTTTCATTACATTTTTGTTAATTCCAAGTAAAAACCTGCCTATTAGAGATTTTGGAGATTCAATTCATGGCCTTAGTCATACCCCTTATTAGACATCATTTAGCAATTCAAACCTGCCATAATTGTTGTTTTTGTATACTCTTTGCTACCATTTGGTTGATTTTTAGTCAGTAAACAATCTTGATTTGATTTAACATTTAATCTTATTGTCCTTGGATCTAAAAAAAACAAAACAAAAAAATCAAAGTCGTCGCAAACTAAACTTTTGATTTGATTTAACATTTAATCTTATTGTCCTTGGATCTAAAAAAACAAAACAAAAAAATCAAAGTCGTCGCAAACTAAACTTTAACATTGAAGAAAGCTGTCAAAACCACATTTTTTCATCCTATCAAAAAGATACAAAAACTAAGTTGTCAAATTTGTATTTTTGCATCGAATCAGAAAAATACCAAAAAAAATTGTCAGTGACTACATTTTCGCATCTAGGAAGTGTTGATGTTATTGTAGCGTCGAGAGATTTACTCAGGTCGACTCAATGAAAAGTCATATATGAAGAGACACCAAAATATATGGAGACATCAAAATATATGAAGAGACACCAAAACATATGAAGAGTCGCCGATGCATATGAAGAGTCACCTTGATTTGTATATATACATCAATTCAATCACTTCATTAACATCTCTCCAGTAGCAAATCTTCATTTACATTAGCAACAGATTGATCTTCAAGGAGAAACATATTCATTTGTATCTTTGCATCTAGAAGAGGTGCTATTATTCATTGTATCAAATTCGGCCTTGTGTTGGGCCTGAGTTGTAAGCAAATTTTTGCTCTTATTCCTTCAATATATAAGAGATATATTTGATGGGTTTTTCTCCCTCGAGTAGGAGGGTTTTCCCAAGGTAAACTGCTATGTTTATTGTTCTCTGTGTTGTGTATTCTGCTTATTTCATTTCTGATCTTAAAACACCAACATGGTATCAGAGCGGGTCTAAGAAAAGATCTGATCAGATTTGTTTAAGCAATCAAGTTAACTTTTCATCTAGGGCAGATCTTGAAGGAGAATTTGTGCAGAAAAAGAAGTTGGTGAATGGGTTGTTGTACTAAACCTTTCTGCGAAGATGACTCTTGTAGATAAGGTAATGACTTGAAATCCATAGTGTGCAACTATAGACACAACAATTGTTGATGCACTGCACATCATGCATGATGGGAAATCTTTTGCATCTTTCAATTGTTGATAAAGATGGATTCGTTGTAGCCTACATAGATGTAGTAATACCTAGTATAAGTCTAGAGTTTGAATTCTTGCGCATAATAAGGGAAGGAAGATCAGATATATCCAGCTCAGGCGTAGATCTGTTTGTGCTGAAACTCTAAGCGAGGACACAGTGGTCTTCAACGATGGTCCCTATTGATGCAAGAAACCAATGTACATTTCTTCTTGGAAAATGTTAGACAGAGGTATTTTTGAGAGATATAAGAGGCTTTCTAGGTCGAAGTGAGCCAGCTTGTACTATTGTAACATTCAATTGATGTTGGGTATGATCGTAGTCGATCCAAGCCTGAATATTGTGTCCACTATTGAGATCTAGTTGAAGCAATTGGTTGCAAATCCAGTACCCCGCAGGTTCAAACTCTACAGACTTTAGGTTGTTGAGAACAACACCGACATGATTGTTGTTGATGTCTTGGAACTCCTGGCTAAGGATTGTGTCGAACTCGATGGCGAAGAGATGATTGCCAAGTTTCTCGTTGGTGGAACTATTCAACAAACAGAGGAACTTACTTGCTGAATTTTCCATTGGTGACTTGGTGGGCGTTATGATAAAGGCCATTCCATGACCGCTGCTGTGTGAAGGATCAGAAGATGAAGGAACCATGGCGAATACGAAGGTGGTGTTGAATGACAAGGTTGTAGTATTCAACCTGGGATCTTTCATCCGCTCAGGCTAAGCATATGAATCTCGACTAGACTTGTTGTGTTTGATTGGTGAGGCAGATGGCACCGGAGCGGGTTGGAGAATTTTCAAGTTGATAAAGGGTGGATGCATTGAATTGGTTACTTCAATGAAAGTGCCATCGAATGGAGAGAACTAACAATGACCACCATGAGAGCTTTTGCAGAAGATCTTATTCACAAACTCTTAATGCAGGGCTATGAGCCTCCAATTTCATGTGTTATTGGCAGCTCATTTCTTTCGTGGACTTTTAACGTTGCCAAGAAATTTGAGCTTCCATTTATGCCCTTCTGGTCACAGGTTGTAAGTGTCCATGTCATCTACAGACATTTGTCAATGATTATTGAAAATGGAGACTTTCCCCTAAGAACAAAGGTATGATAGATCACATTCCAGGTCTTCCTCCAATGGAGCCGCAAGATCTCCCATCAGAAATTCAATCAGGAGATCCATCAAATCTTGTGCATCAGCTTGTTGTGCAACAGTTCCTTGCACTAGAAGAAGCCGCCTGGATTATTAGCAACACAGTCTATGAACTAGAAAGCCAAGCAAGCGATGCCATTAAAGAAATTGGTCCCTTACTACCCTCAATTCACCTTGAAGGCAAAGGTAAACAACAAGAATTCTCCATAATGAGTCCTAGATCATTAAGCCTATGGGCAGAATCTCATTGCTTACCATGGCTAGATCCCAAGCCCAAATGTTCTGTTTTGTATGTTTTGTTTGGAAGCTTAGCTCAAATCTCCAAAGTTCAAGTGCAAGAGATAGCAAGAGGACTAATGGAAAGCAAGCAATCATTTCTATGGGTAATTCGTCCAAACTTGGAGGCAACAACAACAACATCAACAGACTATAATGACATTCTTCCTGAGGGATTTTTGGAGGAAACAAAAGACAGAGGACTTTTGGTTCCATGGTCCCCGCAGCTTCTTGTTCTATCCCATCCTTCCATTGGAGGCTTCTTCACTCACGGGGGATGGAATTGCATAGTGGAGAGCCTTAGTCTGTGTGTTCCAATGTTGGTTTTCCCATAGGCAGTCGAGCAGAGCACAAATAGAATGTTGGTTGTAAACCAGTGGAAAGTGGAAGGGTTTCTACTTGAGGAGATGTTTATAGCTATGGCATTTTGTTGACTAACCGCATGTTTCAGGGGGATTTCACTCTCCACAAGTGGGTGAGTCTTGCAATTGTAGACCAAATGTAGGATCTAATAGTCAACCAAAGCATTTGCTCAATTGCATATCCTGGCAGCAGGAACTCACGGGATGCATAAGGGGGCAAATGGAGGCCGAGGCTATTGAGTTTTGTTTCTACAATGGATGAAGATGAAGTGAAAAAAGCATCACAATAAAGAGATAAGTATTTTATGTGTGTACCTTTGAATAATGATATAGCTGATTCATGCACTAACATTGGGAATAGTATCCTTCTAGCATTGGTCTGGATATTTCTCTTTGAGGTAGTTTGATTCTACATACTATTAGTAATCTCTCTAAAATTCTTCCAGGACGGATCGAGGAGCAAAAGTATGATAAGAGACTGCATAAGGAATTCAAAGGGAGGAAGAGCTTGAGGCATCCTGTGAGGAAGGCATGCTGGCTGGAGAAATGAACAATCATGGAGTTATAGCTTGCAGCCATGGGACTAAGTTGGTGGCACATAACTTCACTAGAGACATCTCTCGAGGACATAAGATTGTCATTGCAATCAGTTACTTTGAAGAGGAGGAAATGACATTCAAAGGGAGTTAAATTCTGAGAATTCAAGGCACGAGTTGAGAGCATGTCCGAGAAAAAGATTAAGGTTCTGAGATCAATCAATGGAGGGGACTTCACTTCCTTGCAATCTCTGAGGCAGGGATCAAGAGGGAGTTCTGTGACTCACTGAGAAGAAGTGAAGCTGTCAGCTAAGTGGGTTGTAGTACTTGGAAGACCTCTTCAGCTGTTGAGAACAGAATTGAACAAGACTGTCAATCTGAATTTGACATTGGTAGCTCCGCAAACCTATTCAAAATAAAGTGATTTGGGATGAGATCAAGGAGGACAGTCTTGAACTCTCGCAAGTCAGTAGTGCCAGAGGCGTGCATTGAAAACCATTTCTCTAAGGCAAGCATTGCAGGCAATCTTAGACGAGAAGATCAGAAGGTTGATGCAAGTACTTGGAGCTTCAGAGGGATTCACATCATCATGAAGATATGTTGCAATGTATATTTCTCTATGATGGAGAAGTATGAGGTGAAAGCCTTTGTAATGTATATTTCTCTGTGACGGAGAAGTATGAGGTGAAAGCCCTTGTAGTGTATAATTCTCTTGACAGAGAAATATGAGGTGCGAGCCCTTGTCCATCTCTGAGATGGAGATGTGATTCTTTCCACCCTCTGGGAGTAGCCATGGTGGACGTCATGTTGAGTGACTCCATGACGATGTATTTTTCCACTAATGGGAGTAGCCATTGTGGACATCATGTTGAGAGACTCCGTGATGATTCTCTTGTACTTGTGTATATCCACCCTCTGGGAGTAGCCATGGTGGACGTCATGTTGAGAGACTCCATGCCGACATCATGTTGAGTGACTCTGTGATGGGCACTTGTACACATGTTTCTTTCCACCCTCTAGGAGTAGCCATGGTGGACGTCATGTTGAGATACTCCATGACGACATCACGTTGAGTGACTCCATGATGGGCACTTGTGCACTAGTTTTCTTCCACTCATGGGAGTAGCCATGGTGGACATCATGTTGAGTGGCTCCATGATGATATCATGTTGACTCCATGATAAATTCTTCTCACTAATGGGTGTAGCCATTGTGGGTGTCATGTTGAGAGACTCCATGACATATCTGGAAAGATATCTCCCTAGCTAAGAGGGAGTGTTGATGTTATTGTAGCGTCGGGAGATTTACTTAGGTCGACTCAATGAAAAGTCATATATGAAGAGACACCAAAATATATGAAGAGACATCAAAATATATGAAGAGACACCAAAGCATATGAAGAGTCGCCGACGCGTATGAAGAGTCACCTTGATTTGTATATATACATCAATTCAATCACTTCATTAACATCTCTCCAGCAGCAGATCTTCATTTACATTAGCAGCAGATTGATCTTCAAGGAGAAACATATTCATTTGTATCTTTGCATCTAGAAGAGGTGCTATTATTCATTGTATCAAATTCGGCCTTGTGTTGGGCCTGAGTTGTAAGCAGATTTCTACTCTTATTCCTTCAATATATAAGAGATATATTTGCTGGGTTTTTCTCCCTCGAGTAGGAGGGTTTTTCCAGGGTAAACTGCTGTGTTTATTGTTCTCTGTGTTGTGTATTCTGCTTATTTCATTTCTGATCTTAAAAACACTAACAGAAAGGATGTCATAATTGTATTTCTACGTCAAATTTGGAAACATGCAATGAATTGTCAAAACTGCATTTTTACTTTTGAAAATTGCAAAACCATATTTTTGTATGGTCAATAATTGCATTTCCATAAGATAAGCTCACTTATAGCTGCATTCTTACATTTAACATGTGTATTCAATCTGAAAATTTGAAAAGCACAAAAGTATTTCATTTCAAGTAAACAATTTTATTGTTTATTTTCAAACAATTTCCTTTTCAGCATTTCTTTCCAAGTATTTTGTTTAGTTTCTTGAGGTCAACTTTCCTTTCCAAACGCACAAACTACACATACGCACATGGTTTTTCCAAGACACTAATTAAAGAACAGTGAAAGATTCTCTAGAGCCGAGCAGTTTGTAATACGCAGTGCTCCATCCAATCAATATCCACATTATAGGGGATTGGTTTTTGCCTTTACTTGTCTTACATCTTTCATCAATGGAACCTAAACCATATAGATTAAATCTTTTTCACTCTTCTGGGTTAACCTCAAGAAGTCGTGTATGTTGGTTTCCATGCATACGGCGTCAAGGTAAGGTAGCCAAGGAGAATAATTCAAGGCCAAGGTACATTGCACAAATTGTTCAAGTGATGAGGTGTTTTGATGTAGAAAAGGCACATCAAACGAAGTGTTCAAGTCACCATATTTCTAATAGAATGAATGAATGAATGAATTTTAATGACGTTCACAATTACCAAGCAGTTTAAGGACAAGTTGCATAGACCAAGTATTCAAGTGACAAGGGGTTCTAATGTGAAAGCACACTACATTGAATGAATGTTAATGGCACCCAGTAATGTACTCAAGGCATGTCGAGATTTGACACAAATAATAAGCACTTGAATAGGTTGTATCTTTCAATTCATTAGTGATGGGACTTCCACAACTAGAAATTTTTAGAGCTTGGTGGTGCTAAAAAGGGGCGAATGAGAGAACCACTAAGACAAATTGTACCATCCAAGGTAGAGAGATCATTAAAGGTGTACCTACAAACATTCAATGTAGAAGTAGGTGGAAGGAGAATAATAAAAGGCCACTGTAGTAATGGTGTGCGGTGGATGTCTTGGGATACTTCAAAGACTTCAAGGTTAGAGTAGGTTGTGAGGACATGATAATAAGCTACCATAGTAATAGTGTATGGTCAATATCACAAGATACTTCAAAGAACTCATGGTTGGAGTAGGTTGTGGGGGCATGGAAGTAGCACACCATAGTAATGGTGGTGTCATGTCCCTTTTTCCAAATTAGAATTATAAATAATTTTAAAATAAAAAATGTTTTTAAATATTATCAAAAAATAAAATAAAAAATAAATTAAAAATAAAAATAATAATAAAAATAGGGGGTGGAAGGGTGGGCGCCTTGCCACACAAAAAGGTGTGGCAAAGCCGGGGTCAACCAAGTTAGATGGAAATGGCAAGGTGGACAGCCATCTCTTTAGTTGTGACGTCAGGAGATAGTGGAGATAGACATTATAAAGTGACGTTAGGAAAGTCACATCACTCATTTCTGCCAAATCGACGAGAGGCTAGCACGCTTAAGCTTGGTTTGGAATTGGCAAGTCTCTTCAGGGCTTGCAAGTAATCATGAGGAGGAGTAAGGATCGGAGAGCTTATAGTGTCATTATGGCATTAGCTGGGATATGTTCAGCTCATTTTAATCTTTCCCTAACTTGTTTATTTGTTGCCTATTCTTGGTTGAAAATAGCAATTATTTCTCTGCTTCTGGGTTTAATGGCGGGAGGGTCCAGATTTGTGGTGCGTGTTGCAGTAGAAGGGCTTATAAACCTTGGGATGGATACTCCAATCCAATTGGAAAGTTCAGTAAGGCAGATGGCTTTCAAGGGATGGGTCATTGATCAAAGATTGAAAAGAATTTTGCGTATCAATAATAGTTTAGCGGTGGCTGCAGTGAAGGTCATTTTGGGCAGAAGCTTCCTAGAGAACGATGAAGGTTACAAAGTGGATACCAGTATTGTGTCTCGTTTCTTGGCTGCCATCCTAGATATTGGTACTCCTAAGGAAGAAGTGGAGCTCATGGTAAGGAAGCTCTTCAAAGAAGAATTGTTGATCGGTTTGAAGGATATCATTAGAGCAGCGTCGCCTAGTCTAGAGATTCCTCAGCTGGGAGACTTTTCACTTCTCCAAGATGCTGACAAGGTGATAAGATTTTTTCCCTTCATACCAAATCTTAAAGGCATGGCTCTTTTAGAGCACAGAGAAAAGGTAGAAGCTTGGGTTAGTTTCCTCAAGAAATTGTTGCAGATGGAGCAGGTCTGTGGTGATTTCTGCTGGGTCCCGGAATTCCAAGCACTAGCACAGAATCTTGGCTTCATGTAAGTCTAGTTTGCAATGATTTCCCTAGTTAGTCTATAGTTACAATTTGCTTTTGATCGGCCTCTCTGTTTTGGCCCGATTTTTGGGATCGGCAGGGCTCAGGTTTTAGTTCAAGGTAGTAATTAGGGCAGACCCTACGTGGCTTAGTAATATTTTTTGGGACCCTGCGTGGTCAGTATGGGAAGGTGCTAGATGTAGGTATGGGTGGTTGGCCTTTGGCCCCTGCAACTGAATAGTGTGTAATTTTTGAATCCTTTTAATATAAATATTTCTGCTTATGAAACAAAAAATAATAATAATAAAAATAAATAAAAGTATTTTTAAATATTTGGAGGGAAATTTAGCTCAAGGGTCAATTTGAATGGATATATCAACAAGGCATCAATTTTCATTTCATCATCCAATTTCATGATTTGCATTATTCATTTTGAGTTCGAGTTTGAAGCTTGCATTCAAGGATGAAACTCCTTGGTTGCAAATCTTGCGAACTAGGAGGATGGAAACCCTCTTGGCTCGCCTAATTCAAGAAGTTAGGACAAAAACCCTTACCTCTTGCTTGGCGATTCCATCTAGGAATGGTAAGGTGGACTGAATTAAGAAATTTGTTTGTGTTTTCAGGTGGGTGGATTCATTCTACACATGCATCAATTTGGAGCAACATGCTTAGATCTAAGTTTTAGTTGTAGCTCCACTTGGCAATCCATAGTTGAGGAGTATTTCATTGCTGGAGCAACCATATTAGAGGTGAGCATACAGGTTTAGGGGTGAATTTAGGGTTTGATCGTCCCTAAGGTGGCCCATAACAGTCATTCAACTATAGTACTCCATATTCACTAGTTCATTTGCAAGAAAATATTAAATTGGTGCCAACTCTATAAGATCAAACCAAGGGTGGAAGGGAGGATTGATCACTATCACGCTCAACATAGTTCAGCACGATTGGAGATTAGATTTCATTATTAATCACTCTTTGGAGAGGTGTAGTTTCCTAGTTTCCTTCCCAAGCGTTGTCTAAATATCAACTGTTAATGTCTTGACCAAAGTCATCCTCACATAAGCAGCCGACACTCATATCTTTTAGCACTACCAAATCTGCATGTTGCATCAACCCTGATAGAAGTGCACCACTTAGGGGACAACTTACAGTTTTGGCTGCATTCAATCCTTATCCTATTTCATGTTTCAAGGGCGCAAGGGGTCTAGATCGAGATTCAATGATTGAGGAAGGTGGAGTTATGCTGATTAAATTTTGAGCAACCTGATGTTTGATATAGCACCTGACATTATGCACCGAGGTATAAAGACCAGGGTGACGATGTGTCAAATGCAGAAAGGAGGAAAGTCGCAAGCAAACATATGCCTAATGGCACCATGATATGAAAGACCATGATGACGGTGTGGCAGGTATGTTGCAAGGACCAATAACAGACACAAAAACATCAATGAGTCAGCACACGCAAGCAAGACAAGCAAAACATGCATACACAATGTTGCCCCTAGACAAAAAAGAAAAAGAAGGATCAAAAGACTTAATCATGATAAGCAGTAAGATAGGCGGTAAGATCTCAAGCCAAAGACTAATACAATAAATAGATAAGTGCCATGTTGCGGGAATGATATATCTCTGGATAAGATAAGGTAAATAAAGGATGGTTGGCTTGGGGGATCTACAACTTAGTTACTACAATCAAGATCGAATCACTAGGTGTTTAAGTTCCATAATTTAGTCTAAGAGTTTCAAAGTGTTTTTGAGATATGGCTTGGAATGTACGAGTGCCAAAAAATTGGGTTGTGTTTGTTTTATTGGAAATTTTGTGTTTGCATGAAGTAAAATGATTGGATGGAGGAGAAGAATGAAGACATAGTGCTGAAAAAAAATGTTATTACGGAATTGCATGAGACTGGAAAGGCAGACAAACTCAAGAGTCTATTATGAGGAACTCAAAACATACCAAGACACATAGACCTACACAGGTGGACAAAAGAATACTAGGATGAGAGCAGGTGAAGGAATGGGAAAGGACTAATGGACAAGCTAGTGATAACGGAACATAGAATAGCTGGCGAGACAATGCAATATGACCAGATGATACTGAGTAGATGCGTATGGCAAGATATGGATGGGAGCAAAAGGGAGGACATATTTTATTATGGATGGGAAATGGATGATGGCGAGATGGATGATGTGAAAAAGCTACCTAAATGATGGTGGGGACAGCTTGAATTCTACACATGGCGCCTGCGAACAGGTTTTCACCATGGTACTTATCCAGGGCGCCACCGAAGTGGTTTTCACCATTGGACGAAATGATTTTTCTTTACTATTTTTTTATTTTTTATTTTTTTATTTTTACTTTTTTTTTTTTAACTGGGATACTCCGAGTCAGGTATAGAACCGTTTGAGATGGGCTATGTTGATAGGCTCTTCCAAAGGTTGACCTTCCGGAGTGGAAAGCTGGTAAGCTCCTGATCCATAGCTCTTGGTTACGACAAAAGGTCCCAACCAGTTAGGTTCAAACTTCCCTTTCTTTGCACGATCAGCCAGATTCCTTTGATTTTCTAGTAGAACAAGATCTCCAAGCTCAAATTTACGAGGCTTAATTTTCTTGTTGTAACCTCGGCGCAGGCGATTTTGATAAGCTTTTAGATGATTAAGAGCTGTAAGCCGCTTCTCGTCCAACAATTCAAGCTCTTGTAGTCTTGATATCCGATACTCCTCATCTGAAATCAAGTGTTGTAAGGATACTCGCAAGGAAGGGAGCTCGATCTCAATGGGTAAAATAGCTTCTGAACCATATACCAAGGAATATGGTGTAGCACCAGTAGGAGTACGGATACTAGTTCGATAAGCCCAAAGAGCAGGATGAAGTTGCAAGTGCCAATCACGGCCAGCCTCGTTTACTGTTTTCTTCAAGATTTTCAAAAGAGTCTTATTAGTTGCTTCAGCTTGGCCATTACTTTGCGGATAATAGGGGGTAGAAAAGTGATGTTGGATTTTGAATTTATTGCAAAGCTCTTTGACATCTTGATTCTTAAATGGGCGACCATTATCTGTGACTATGGCTTGAGGAATACCATAGCGGCAAATGATATAATGGAAAATGAACTTAGATATTTGCTTTCCCGTAATGTAAGTAAGAGGAATTGCTTCAACCCATTTAGTGAAGTACTCAGTAGCAGTGATAATAAATTTATGACCATCTGAGGAGGATGGATGTATTTTTCCAATGAGATCGAGCCCCCATTGTGAAAATGGCCATGAAGTAGTGATAGTTTGCAGTTCTTGTGCTGGTGCATGAATTAGATCACTATGTTGCTGACAAGGTACACATTTCTTAACAAATTCATGCGCATCCTGCTCCATAGTAGGCCAATAGTATCCTGTGCGAAGCATTTTCTTGACTAAGGATGAACCTCCAGAATGAGCACCACAGATGCCTTCGTGTATCTCATGCAAAGCAGTTTGGGCTTCTTCCGGGTTAAGACATTTAAGCAAAACACCATCTAGTGACCTTTTATAAAGCGTATCACCG